>CM052898.1:87413222-87561374 GCA_028534135.1 Potos flavus | reverse complement strand
TTTTTTTTTAAAGATTTTTATTTATTTATTTGACAGAGCGAGAGAGAGATCACAAGTAGGCAGAGAGGCAGGCAGAGAGAAAGGGGAAGCAGGCTCCCTGCTGAGCAGAGAGCCCGATGCGGGGCTCGATCCCAGGACCCTGAGATCATGACCTGAGCCGAAGGCAGAGGCTTCAACCCACTGAGCCACCCAGGTGCCCCCAAGTTTTATATTTCTATACAAGTATACATAAGATCAATAAATACAGTCACACAAACGTTTGTTGTTCATTTGGCATACTCATTCTGTTGGTGATCAGTAGTAGTCTATATTAAGTAAAAGATGTTGATATACTAAATAAAGAATTTAACACTCTATTGAAAGGAGTTGAACATTTTGATCTGAGAAACTAAGATAGAAGGTGCTGTGGCTTTCACTTTTATAAAATAGATAACCTGTTTCTTTATTTTAATGATCCTTCTGAGAAATGAAACAGCTGCCTTCCTCATACTCACTGCATTTCTACCTTCCCAACCTTAGGGGGAATAAAAATTCTTTGCAAAGTTTTAGATCCATCTGCTTACTTTCTAATTAGCATAAATATGGAGAAAATGCCTATAGTTTTTAGCATTCTATTCATCCCAAGCTGGTAGTTTGGGTCTGTTGCTTGCTTATTTTTGACTATTTGTTTTTGTGTGATGGCAATCATTTCCATGTTATTCAGTTGGGTGAGTTTCATCTTGATAATTATATGAGTCACCTTTATTACATCTTTCCTTAATTTAAGGAAATTTCTGAATCAGTTCTCTTAATCTGAGTCAGTCATCAATATTCATTCATTTAATAATATTTATCATAAAGTAGATATTCTACTGGGTCCTAGTTATAAAAAGTAAATAAAAAAGACAGTCTGCTGTGGTGAAGCTTTGAAGGAGTCAAATTATAGACTGGGATAGAAATTGGACAAGTGCTCCTTCTCTAGGAAGGCAGAGTAGATAGTAAACACCTCTTTAAAGAGGCACCATTTAAGCTAAAATTTAAAGAAAAGTGATTGACCATTTAATGGTGAAGAGAACAGGAGGAAGAAGAGCATTCCAGGAAGAGATAAGAGCATGCGCAAAGGCCTTGAGGTAAAGAAAAAGAAAATGGAGTATTCAAGAAAGTCAAAGAAAAATGGTGATATCTGAAGTTTGACATCCCTGTACGAACAGAATGCCAAGTGAGACTGGACAAAAATGGGCAAGGTTCAGACCACATAGGGCTTTTTTTTTTTTTTTTTAAAGATTTTATTTATTTATTTGACAGAGAGAGAGAGATCACAAGTAGGCAGAGAGGCAGGCAGAGAGAGGGGGAAGCAGGCTCCCTGCTGAGCAGAGAGCCCAATGCGGGGCTCGATCCCAGGACCCTGAGATCATGACCTGAGCCGAAGGCAGAGGCTTTAACCCACTGAGCCACCCAGGCGCCCCCCACATAGGGCTTTTAAGCATGACTGGGCATTTCATTTTAAGATGGGGACAGGGCTATCCAATTAAAGTAATCTTAAGTCTTTAAGGATATTAACTCTTTAAGAAGCCTACTTTTTCCTTTAAATGGAGAATGAATAATGGTTTGAAGGGAGCAACAGAAGAAGGGAGTCCAGGTAGGAAGATGGTTTTAGCAACCCATAAAAGCAGGATGGATTCCGCCCAAAATTTGGATTGGATGTTGACACCGAGGAGAACACACACACACACACACACACACACACACACAAGAGGGTATGGAAAGTTTTCTTACTCACATAATGAGGTTTCTGCAAGAACAGCATGGTTCCCAAGCAGGTCTGAAAATGGCTTGAGAGCCTAGTAAAAGGAGACTGGCTGGTCTTTTTATGGTGATTAAATGGTAGGGCCAGGGGGAGGGTGTTCCTGCCTGTGGTTTGAACATCACACCAGTGCTGAAGCAGGAGGACTTAGAGGAAAAGAAGGTACCTCGTCAGTCTTCATTACTTAATATAATAAATCTGATAGTTATGGACTTATGGAACATGGCCTACTGGAAAACATTAGCGACAACGGTGTCACTGTGCATTAAAATGAAGATATTTCCTGACCACGATGGTTTTCCTAGTGTGAGACCACCTACATTACACATAGGTGAAATCTTGGTCAGGGCACATAGTTAGAATAATACAGCAAGGGAGGACCTGGAGAGCTCTAAGTTCAGTCCAAGTCTTCTTCTTTATCTTGAAGTCCATTGCATCATTTGGATTACTTAGTATAGTCTGATTCTGGGTAAGGTTCCTGATAACTGTCAGTCTGATCTGACCAATTAGTTCATTATTTTATCTCAAGTGAATATAAATAGGTATAAGTACTGGTGAAAGCTCATTCTGCCAGGAGGATTCAAAGACGACAGACCATCTCTGGCATAGGAATAAAAGATAATTGCCTACTTATGATGACTTATTTCTGCACAGAATCAATATTGGAGTGGCATAGAAGTTAGGGGAAGTGAGGGCTCCTCCGTAATAAGAAGCTTCATCTTTATTTTATAATTAACAGGGTGACACTGTAAAATTTTAAGATGAGAAATAAAGAGTGCCGGCTTTTCATTAAAAGAGAAATAAATTTCCCTGTATAATATTATGGGGTTGAATTCATGTAATCAATTCAGTCCTGTTAGGCTACAATGCATTTAATACTGCCAGAGGTGGAACATCTGTAAGAAAAATACCTCGAAAACTAAAATGGTATAGCATTTCCATGTAAATGAGTTCTATTTAATATGCTATCTATACATTCTTTGTAATACTTTACTAAATGGTTACTATGAGGAACTCTTTAAAAGGTGAAATTATTTGTATAGTAACTTAAATATTAAACTGTAGGATTTTTAATGCATTGCAAAATAGCCCCCCATTACCTTTATGAGTCAGAACCAAGTTAAAAAGCTTGAAGAATATCCCCAGGTGGCCGCTATAAGTTTAGAACAATTAATGTGTAGGATTTCACAATTATTACACATGTAGAGGATTTTTAAAAAATAGAATATTTTAAAATATATTAAAGATCAACCATTTGTGCCATTCCCAATAAATATTAAAAAGATGACGCTATGAAGCCAGACTAAATTTGCATTAAAGTAGTAGTGTTGCAATTTTATAAGAAGGCAAGTTGATTATAAATTAAATATTATAGTTGCAATACTTAAATAATAGAGTAACACAATCATCTAAATCATTATTTCTCTGATTGTTTTCCCAAGGGATTTTACATATTGTCTTATTCTGCTATTTTCTTTAATTCCTAGAATCGGTCTATTTCTATCTTACTTGTTCATAAATTGATTCAAAGTGGCAGATTAAAGGATTAGTTTATGTGGTCACAAAAGAAAGGCTAATTTAAGCCTTGAAAATATTGCTATATATCAAGTGAGAATTAATCCTAAAGTATTTATGTACTCAAATTACTCAGGTCAGGGTAAGAAATGTTAATGGGTTAATTATGACTTCTTTGGGAAAAAGTATGTCTGTGTGTGTGTGTGTGTGTGTGTGTGTGTGTGTGTGTTTGTGTGTGTTCAACAGAAGTGTCTAGATTTTAGTAGCATTTGATTTTTGCTCTTTTGAGGTATGTGGAGTGCTGATATTGACCTTAATCTTTCTTAAAAATAGTTTAAATTGGGGTGCCTGGGTGGCTCAGTCATTAAGCGTCTGCCTTCGGCTCAGGTCATGATCCCAGGGTCCTGGGATCGAGCCCCGCATCAGGCTCCCTGCTTGGCAGGAAGCCTGCTTCTCCCTCTCCCACTCTCCCTGCTTGTGTTCCCTCTCTCGCTGTGTTTCTCTCTGTCAAATAAAAAAAAAAAAAAAAAAAGTTTAAATTAAGGCCAGATCCTGTAAATATGCTACCTTAAAACAGCAAAGGGGACTTTGAATGTATAATTAAGTTTAAGAATTTTGAGATAGATTATCCTGATTTAGCCAGGTGGGCCCTATCTCATCACATAAAATCTTAGAAGTGGAGAATCTTTCCCATCTATGGTCAGAAAGAGTTGTAATGACAGAAGGAAGCTCAGTGTGATGCTATGTTGCTGGTTCAGCAGCTGGGGGAAGGGGCCACAGGCCCGGGAATGTGAGAGGCCTTCAAGAAGGCAGATGGAAAGGATGAGGAAAGAGATTTTTTCCCTAGAGTCTCCTCAAGAGAACACAGGCTTGCCGACATCCTGGTTTTATCCCAGTGACTCCCATGTCAGGCAACTCAACTACACAACTATAAGACAATCAATTTGCATTGTTTCGAGCCTCTAAGTTTGTGGTAAATTGTTGGCACAACAATAGACAACTAATATACTAAGCAAGAAAAAGATTAAAATTAATTATATGTTACTAATATCTCTTTGTTCTTTATATATTTTTTTAAGATTTTATTTATCTACTTGAGACAGAGAGAGAGAGGAGGATCAATGGGGAGGAGGATCAGAGGGAGAGGGAGGAGCACACTCCCCCCTGAGCAGGGAGTCCCAGGCAGGACTCAATCCTAGGACCCTGATACCATGACCTGAGCCAAAGGCAGATACTTAACCGACTGAGCTACTTAGTCGCCCCTGTTCTTTAGTTTTAAAAGGAAACAGTGCAATGAATATTTAATATATATATCTTTAATAGACATGGAAGGAGTATTTATAAACAAACACAACTTTTGTGAATTGTTTTTAGTGATTTCTTCTTGAACATCTCCCAAAATATTGGAATAGGAAAAACAACTGTAAAAAGGCTTATGCCTTCATAAGTCAGGTCTTACTACAGCTTTTAAAAATAAAGTGCACATAAATGTTTTCTTAGTGATACTGTAAAAAGAGCATCTCATGCTCTTCTACAAATCATCTTTCAAGTCCAGCAATCATTGACACAAAGTTAAACTCCTTAAATTGCCATTGGAACCTATTTTACTTTGAAGCATCTATTTGTCGTCATGTGCAAGCTCCAGGTAAATGCTCCCCATACGGGCAGAACTCTTTTCATCTCTATAAACTATCTTTATATAAGACCAAAGCAGCAAATTGAATAAGATTTCATGTGCTGATTCTGTTAGAATCCCAAAATACCAAGAAGTTTGCATCAAACAGTCCTTCCAGATAGTTTCTTCTTTATTTTTTACTCATGGGTTACTGATTCTAAATTTTTTATCATCTGTTTATGGCTTTTTTCCTCTCTCTGCTTCTCCACAGGGTCAAACAATATTTGTCAATTATACTTTGATTATAGCACACTTTGTTAAACAAAATGGAATCTCCCTTACTGCTTCCATTTATTCAACACATATTCATCAGACTTTTATTATATGTGAGGTTCTGTTTTTAGCCACTGGGGACAGACAGATACTTTAAGGAAAAAGGCAAAAAATTTCTTCTATCATGGAACTCTACATCTTAATGAGCAGAAACAAACAACAAGTCACTACTTAACTACAACATCTATTTAAGATGGGAGGAAAGCTATGAAGAAAAATAGAGAAAAGCTAGGGAATGCTAGTGGGAGGAGTGGCTGGAGTTCTGAATATGGTGTTTAGGGAAGTCTCCTTGGAGAAGGTAACACCTGAGCAGAGACATGAACAAGAGGAGAGGAAGAGGAAAGTAGATCCCAAGGACCATTCCAAGGAGAAGCAGTGACGACTGCTAAGACACTGAGGCTTGGAATGTTTCTGGAGACCTCCAGGAACATCAAAGAGCCAGAGTGGCTCCAGCCCCGGGAGAGCTGGGAGGCATGGTGGGAGCCAAGGCTGACTAAGTGTGAAAGTCATGCAAAACTGAAGCTTCAAGGACTCTCATTCTAGAGCCCTTTCCAAGGCTGCAAGGGGCCCTGGAAAAGTCTTCTAAATAGGATGTTTGTGCCAGCTTTTATAAATTAGTAAGTGGTTATTTCTGATCTCACTCTCAAGAGCTATATTTCCTTTTGTATATAAATTTGTATTTGAAATTAGGTACACTGATACTTAAATATTCAGATCCCACAAAACCTGGGAACTCCCCTCTAGGGGGTGATAGCCCAGAGATGGGGACAGTTAGGGGAGGTGGAGGGTGGGGTGAGGAAAAGGCAGGTATCTACTTTTAAATGCTCTACTTAGCACATCATGGACTGGTTAATGAGTACTGTGTTCATCCAATCAGGAGAAAATAATAAAATGACAATGTTGGTAAATGTGGTGCCCTACAAAAGTAGGGGAGCAGATGGGGTTTTCAATTACAATTTGGAATTAGAAAGTATAATCTCTTATATACCGAATCTGATAAATCCTTTATATAAGTTGATAGGAATACCAGTAGAAACAATTTTGCCAACCTGGCCCGCACTGAGGAGAATACAATGAAAACAATGAATGGCGCTGATTGAGACTCAGGCAACCAGCAAACCTCAAAGGAAAGCTGAGAGTAGAAGAATTGAAGTGTGTGTTTGATGTTTTTATGTATATGTTTCTTTTCTTAACTAGTCAGCAAGCAGCTGTTTTATTATACAGAAAGAAACAAGATCCCAAATTTGACAAGAAGTCAGCAAAAATACATTTAAGAGTTGGTTTTCATGACTAAGTGTGCACAAATCAAATGTTCTGCATTCTAGAACTAGCGGTCGCTGGAATGCAAAAATAATACAAAACTTTGGGGACTTGGTCAGCTTATCTTCTGAGGTTTTCAAATATGCTTTCTTTTGCTTTAAATCCTATTTACTTCACTTGATTAAAAAAAGAGGGCTGTAAAAGGAATAGGAAATGTAGATGCTGCCAACTGATACCGAGTGAGACCAATCTGAGATTTTCAGTATTATCAAATATAGGAAAGAATATTGTCAGCAACTCAATACAAGCTCTGCCAAGATTAAAATCTCTTTTCTCATTTCAGAGAGAAATAGCATAACATAAATCATGCTTTCTGGATTTTATATTAAGTAAGAAAGTGCATCTCTCTCCCCTTTCTCTATTTCTCTCATCACACACATATATATGTAAGATATATCTTTAGATAAAAAGATGACTTATCTTTACCTCATTTTCTCATATATAATGTAAAAAAATCAGGCTTCAAAATTCATCTTCATAAAAATATGACCACAAAAATAGGATGTGACTTCCTGTAAATCTGTAATTATTTCAAAATGAGAAGTTAAAATATGCATCTAATTGAAAAAAATATAGGAGGGGTCTCTTCTTTCTGGAAATTCTGGGATGATTTAAATAGCAAAAGAATTTCTCTTATTGTTACTGCTCTATAGATATTCTACACTTTCTAAATTAATTTTGGTAATTCATATTTCTAGAGAGAAATTATGTTCTTCATTTAAAGATTTAAATATAGTCCCACATATTTTTAAATGGAATATGAAGTGTTATTTTCCATGAGGAAAATAGGATGTAAATTGTCCTCAGGGAGTTGAATTCAACCTTCAGATCTTTAACTATATATGCCAATTTAACTATATATGCCAATTAGAGGTAAACAACAAATAATGCCAAAGAAGGATAGGATAAAATGTTGTACCTGTATTCTCACCAATAGAATCTGAATGTGCTGTAGTTTAATTTGATAGTCACTGCACCATATTCCTGTGTGTGTCCTTTTAAAGTAGTCACAAAAGAGCTTTCTATTTAACAAGTGGAAATGGTATTACAGTTTCAGTGTATTGTATTCATTATTTTTTAATGAGAGAGGAGAAGCTCAAATAACATACTGATTTAAAAATATAGCAACTTTGTAACAGGACAACCCCTGGTGTCAATAAGAGAGAACCATTTAAAAAAAATGATAAATGTTTGGCGTTTCAACTGGAAAATAATTGCAACCTCTTCAACTATATATTCTCAGCACAGATTTCAAAAGCTCCTGTTCCCCTTGAGGCCTGCTCCCTGCTGACTATGAGGTAATTCTGGCAGAGAGTGTGGGGACGGAGTTGAGTCTGTGCTCAAGTGTAAAACAGTATTCACCTGACCGACTTCTGAAAGAAACCAGGAAAACAACAGTCCCTGATAAAGACTTTGTTCTCAAAATAGTTTGTTGAATGAAAAAAAGATTTGATCGATAAAACCCTATGATTATGAATGATTAGTATTCATGTTATTATACATTATGAAGTTAAGTTCAGAATATATTTTTAAGCAAGTCTACTAAAACGGAAAGTTGGTTACTGAATCCGTCTGAAGTGAATAATGAAAACGAAACTTTTTTAGTGGAGGGTCAAATACATTTTGAGCAGTGAGATATAAAGTCATATATATACATACAATTTCACATAATTTATCATTACCAGTAATGAAAATCTTTACTCTGCCCCAGTATTGGAGACATGCGTGCCCGTTTTTTACTCAACAACTATGTGAAAGGCAATTTGTCAGCCACTTTACCCATGAATGATTTACTAATTTGAAATCTAAGATTTATTTGTTCCAATCAGATATCAATAATGGCAAAATTGTAAATTATTATAGTCTACCATGAATTATTAAGTGTTCTGGTATTTCAATGAATAAAAGCCCTACTATGTATGCAGCAAAGCTTATGACCCTTCAGATGTAAGGAAATTAGATGTGGGTTGGAAAAGAAAAACAAAACAAGAATTAAGGAAGCAAAGGCTGTATTATTGTAGGCTTTTAGAATTGATACTCCATTTCATGTAATGTTTATCAAACATTTTAAGTGGATTAATTATTATTTATGTAGATATCTAAAAAACTGCTTTTACCATTTTATTCTTGCTTTGAGAATTTTGTAAGCTCTGTGGGTTTAGCCACTAATATAAAGTGCTTCGTTTCTGTCAGTTTGTTAAAAACGTGTGATTTGGCTTATTTCTAGGTGCAAGTAAGAAATGAGATTCTACTTTTCAAATTACTTTTCAGTTTGAATTAAACCCTTCATGTTTATGGGAATAGTCTGAGCATCTTGGCCAGAGGCCAATTTTCTTTGTGGTGTTTAAATCATCAGTATGAGGAATAAGCTATGCAAATAGGATCAACTGAAGAGCTAGGGAGTGTTTCAGTAGTGCTGTTGAACTTTATTTCTGTTCTACAGCATGATTTTGAAAATTATTTGGTCAACATATATTACTATATCTTTTCCTAAGCAATATTTAATGATATGAGATAATATGAATAAAAATGGCAAACAGCAAAATCAAAGAAAAAATATTTCAATAAAAGCATTTCTTTACGTTCTTTTTCTGGAAGAAGCGGTATATTCTAGTGGTTCAAGTACAGACTCTTAAATCAGGCTATTTCGATTCGAATCCCTATTCTGCCACTTGAGAGTTGTGTGATTTGCACGTTACTTCGCCTCCCTGTATTTCTGTTTCCTCCACTGTGATGCAGACATAACTATAAGCTACCTCACTGATACATGCGAGGACTCAATGGAGTAGGAAAAGAAACCCTCACTACCAGTTTCTTACGGGTAAGTACAGAATTCTGGAGTAAGCGCTGGACATTGTAAAGGGAACTTTCTGGCTACTGACTCTAATAGTAATTGAAAATAGGCTTGTATTTGTTTTTTGTTTTTTACTTTCTAATAATTCATTTTCTGCATTTTATTGAAGTATTGGCCTAGGATGTATTCCATATTAACAGGAATAAAGACAAAAAAGAAGCCCTTTACCTAAAATAGTTTGAGAGGTACTGATATAAAATTCTTTAAAAATTGCCTTGTGTATAGTAAGTACTCAATAACAGGTGAATTAAATCCTTTTATTTTGTTACCACTATGTTACTAATATCTTTTTTGTGAGTATACAACTCAAGATCCAAAGTAGATGATATCCTCACACCATCCCCCCACTCCCCCATGATTGTCCACGATGCCCTACAAAATCAAAATCCACTACCTTCTACTCAACTACTCTTCTCCTCAGCTTTCAAATAATTACCAATCTTTTGTCACATTTCTATGAATCCTTGATATTAAGCCAGCTCTTAAAATGAAAGGAAGTAAATAAAGCAGCCCCTTTATTTTAGAAGTAATGACTTAAATTATAGAACCTTTTCCTTCTCCTGTGAAAATCATATTTTTCTTATTATTACTCCTGTATCTTAAAAAGTAACATATACTCAAAAGTCAAGGTGATGTAGAAGTTTGCGAAGAAGTAAGCAATTAAGTAACCACCTTTTTAACTAACCTAACCATACACCTATCACCACAGGGCCTTGCTGTTAGCAGTTTAGGATAAATCCTTCTAGTCATTTAAGCATTTAGAAGCATCCATAGTTATGTTGGTTTTGGTTTAATAAAGAAGATTCTATTATACATATTTGGTCCAATTTTTTTTTTCAGGTAGGGCAATAATAAATGTACCAGGGAATTAAATAATTAAATGGAGGAAACATTCTTGGCGCAGTTCTGATGCATTAGCAACAAAATAAATACTGTCACTTCTTATTGTATTAATATAATCATTGTTATCATTTTAATTACCATGATTGTTTTCATTCTAGATATTTCAATATCAGAACACATAAAAATACTTGCATTTTTACTCTTCTACCCAAACTGTCTGATTCATGCATAATCATTGATATTGGAAATTATCAATCTTATTTAAATGTATATCAATATGATAGGCAACCTAGTTAGTTTTCCATACTTAATAATCATTTTTGTTATTTTATTTTTCTTGTTAGCCTGATTATATCTATCGGTCATATTATTAACCTATTTTTTCAGTCTCTTCTCCCTCATTGGCTTGTCTTTTCTTCATTCCTTTCTCTCTACCTTTTATGTGTATCCTGAGTAAGGTGTGAGGAAGCCACACTTTGAGTATATTTTGACTGTTCCCTTAGAAAAAATGTTAAAATGAGGAATTTCATAATGCTTGGAACAGGTTCACCACGGTGATTGATCTTAATATTATAAAAAGAGAGACATATTTTGCCTGCTGGTGATATGCAACAGGAGATATACACCACAGCCTAGACAACTGTCTGGCCAAAAGTGAACCTCTGTGTAACAAAGCTTTTAAATTTAACTGCCAGTTTGTAGAAAATATAAGGAAAAGATGGACATATTAAGCAGTGAAACATGAAACAAAATCCAGAGTAAGGGAAGTCTATGGAGTCAATGACTTCATTTCTTCAGAAAATATGGTATAGATATTAAAGGACTTAAACAATTTATCAATAAAATGTAAAATGTAGGGTTTTTGTTTAACTTGGCTTAAACAAACCAAATGTAAATTACAAAAATGTGAGACATCTGAAAAAACAGGAACACTGACTCAATACGAGATAAAAGTAGATATAATCATGGTATTATAATGAGATTTTAAACCTTATCTCTTAAAGATATGTATTTATACTGACTCACTATGGATAAAATAACATAAGGTCTAGGATTTACCCTAAGATATGAGGGCACTGTGAGAGCTGAGTAACGGAGGGTGGAACCTATAAATGATTGTTCACATATTGATAATTGTTGAAGCTAAGTGATGGGTACAAAAGATCCACTGCACTATTATTTGTTTTTAGAAATTTTATAATAAAAATTTAACAACAACAAAATCACTGGAAAAGCTGAACTATTTGGAAAATAATGCCCAGAAATCTGATTTGCCAAAGATAAAAATGACTGTCACTTTATGCCTACATATAAAAATTTCACACAGGGTAATTGTTTAAAAATCACAGGCAAAATTATCAATATCAGAGAGAGTAATGTTTTTGTTACATCTAGGTAGGAAAAAATGGACATAAACATATATAATTAAAGGATTTCTATTTGAGCACACTTTGAACAAAGTTAAAAGATAAATGTGCAGTCACATTTGTAATGTATAAAACTGACAAGAATATAAAAGAATAAAAATAATTCCTTCAAACCATTGAGAAAAATGTAATGAAATCCATTTTAAAATTATATACTATGTATATATACATATACTATAGTATATAGTATTAATATATGCATATTAGTATATTAATATATAGTATTATATATACTATGTATATATAGTATTATATGTACATGGTATATACATATACTATGAATTAGGAAGTTTATAGATGAAAAACATCGGTGAAAAAAATGATGCAAATTAGAACAAATGAGGTATCACTTTCTATTAGACTAAAAAATGTTAATTTTGAGGAGAACGTGAAAGAATATTAACACAGTGCTGAAGGGAGTGTGTGTGTGTGTGTGTGTGTGTGTGTGTGTGTGTGTCCATATGTAAAAAAGCATGTCTTACCATACATGGGCTTGCACTGAGGTCTTAAGGACAAGCAGTATTTGAATGGAAGGAGTTTGTAATTCTAGGCAACGGGAGTAACTGTCAAGTTCACAGAAGTGAAAATTAATATGTTTGTGGGGAGAGGGGGCTAGCGATGTAATTGGACTTGATTTATTAAATTACTTATAGCCCTGAGCAGGATGTGGTGGAGAATAGATCCAAAAAGAAAAAAAAGAAAGGAAAAAAGAAAAAAAGAGTCAAGGGCACAATCTCTACTTGTTAATTTATCTAGTGAACAAGCACAGAAAAATCAATTAAAAAGGGCACGCAAGCTGATAAAGTATGTCTGGTTCTAGTCCAGGTCCCATGCACAGGGGAAGTTTAAGGAAGCAAAGAGGTTACCTTGACAGTGAATTGACCCTAGATAATCTCTGCTACCATTTAGTTTGCAGAGCCATAGAAGGTACGCAGTCTTGTTTGTCCAAGTATTTGAAGAACTGCCAACATGTTAAGCAAGATAAGTACTGCATTTCACTTTTTGGAAAATAACACAAGCAAGTTTTTCTATCATGTCAGCATTTTGAATTTTTTTTTCTTTTAGACTTTAGAAGACTTCTCATGTGTTTACTATAGCCTCATAGGCTTATGATGCTTATAAGGCTGTCCACACATTTGAGGCCATTCAGGTGAACACATTCCTTTTTACACAAGAGGAAGCTATTTCCAGACAGATCAGGAAACTTTTGCAGGATCAGAAGTCAAGGCAGTAGGAGATTGTGACTAAAGTCCTTGGTTAAGCCCAAGTGAACAGAAGCCATAATGCAATGGCTTCCCTTGACCATGACATACTTTATTTCCTCTTTTCTACATTGCTCCAGTGGCTCCCTCCTGCCACTTTTAGAGAAATCAAGACAGCTGGAAAGTTTACAGCGGAAGCAGAAATTATAAGAGATTTCCTAAAACTGAACACAGTGCAATGTTGTGGCCTAATCAGATATAGAGTAACTCAGGGTATACCTTTTAGCTCTGTGATAACTCATTTTGCTTCAGAACTATTTTTCAGCAGCATACTTATTTACAATAGCAAACACAGGCTATCAAATACACAGAATCCTCAAAATCCAGAAAGCATTTAAAATAGTGGGCAAGTTCAATACCCAAATGAAAAACACCCCTTAAAATACGCATGTTTTATTTACTAAATATTAAAGGTAAGTGGCCAGTGTAAATCTTTTTTTTTTTTTTTTTAAGATTTTTATTTATTTGACAGAGAGAGAGAGATCACAAGCAGGCAGAGAGGCAGGCAGAGAGAGAGAGGGGGGAAGCAGGCTCCCTGCTGAGCAGAGAGCCCAATGCAGGGCTCCATCCCAGGACCCTGAGATCATGACCTGAGTCCGAAGGCAGAGGCTTTAACCCACTGAGCCACCCAGGCGCCCCTGGGCAGGGTAAATCTTACTGTTGAAATTCCACAAGGGAAATTTTACAATCCTATAGAAATGAGAGATTTGAAAACCTTAGCCAGATATAAGTGAGATATTTGGGTTCTAAGTGTTTCTGTTTGAAAAAGACCAAAACCTATAGCCCAGGGTTAGTTGCTTGGAAAGTCAACTGGGGAATTATGCAATTTTTTAAAAGAGCACAACAACAGTGAAGGTTTAGCTTTTATAAGGAATATTGCAGGAAAAAAAAATACGGAATTCTAAATTCTGATAGTGAAACAAATCTCAGTTCCCACTTGGAACATTACATGACAGGAGAGTTCGAAGTTGTGACTGTCAGTGTAGAAGCAGTCTTCTATTTCATGCATCTTGTTTATACGATTTCATCTGTTACATTTATATATAGGCAGTCCTCGCTTTGCATGGTAGTGTAGGACTGAGAACAGTCCCGTAACTTAGTGCATAATGTGCATCTTTCCTATGCCTTGACAAATTATCATACTCTTTTTAAGTTTGGATCAAATTCTCACACTTTATCCTTTGTATTTTTAATGTCATGAAATATTTCTGAGCATTCCTTTAATGTAAAGATTTGTTTGTGTTTTCTTCGCCAGCATCACTTCCTCTGGGACATCGTCCTTGTCTCACTCTTCCGGCTGTATGTCTAGTGTCTCAAACGCAATGGTATCATCCCCATAGTCAGCTGTGTCTTCTGTAACTCCATCTTAATTCAACTAGAATTTCACATCTTATATCATCACCTTTAATTTCCTTACTGAACTTGAAGAGGCCCGTTCCCTTTTCTGATTATCCATTTTTGTAAAACATCCCATGATTCTATCACTAATGCCCTGAAGGCAGCACAACCGCATGCTATGCTCTTTGTATGAGAACTCTGTAGCAGATACAGTGACCAATCCCTGGCCGACTTTGAAAGAGGGGAAGCGACTGGTCACTAATGACTACGGGCATCTAATTTACACAGTGATTTGAGTCAGGAAGAGCTAGCAGGCAGTGACTTCGTAAAAGCATTCATAGTTGGTGTACCGTACTAACTGGAACTTGAACCATGCTGTTGGGGGACTGGAGTTATTTATAAAACTAGTAAAACTAAATGTGTACATATCTTCGTCATGGTGCAAAGCAGCAGCTGTGTGTGTGTTTGTATTTATGGATGTGTGCTTGTGTATGTGTATTCTGATAAGGACCCCTGGATCAGAGAACACTGCTTAGTACACACTCACAGAGCTTCTTGGTGGCAGCTCCCTGAGCCCAATCCCCAGGGTGCCCTGTGGAGGATCCTCGTGTTACACTCGGAGCGCAGTGTGGTTGCACCACAGGGAAGCGCAGTGTGCTTGCACCACAGGAAAGCGCAGTGTGGTTGCACCACAGGTTACACTCTTGAAATGCTAAGAGTCGGGGCCTATGCTGGCATGTTCACCAGTCCTCTCCTCTGGAGAGAGACACTTTTACTCTGGAATGTAAACATCCACTCTGGGGGAGGGGACAAGACCTCTAGTTTCACTGCTTTGAATGTCTGCAAAGAGCTCAGTGGGGTTGGAGGGTGGGAGGTGGTAAGGCTTTAAGGCAATGCCCTATCTCTAGCTTCCAATGCATGTTCACCATCTGTCCATCCTTTAACCAATTTTGTCAGTGCTCTGCGCTCACAAAGCCTCGACCATGAATACGAAAATATTCATCAAGAATTACCTCCCAACATTGTGTTTTCTGATTTCTTAATTTGTTTTTGAGCAAAGCTAATTTTCAAAAACAAAGTAAAAGGAGACAATTATTTTTTTTTAATAGTCAGTGAAGCCAGATTAGTCCATGTTCATAGATACAATCACAACCAGAATTAAAAATAATGGTGAAACCATAACTACTAATATTTACAAAGTGCATTACTTTCCGAAAAGCTTTTTAAAATACATTACCACTTAATGCCACTAAAATTTTGTAGAATACGCAGATCAGTGTACTTATCTGTAAATTATAAATGAAAAAATTGTGATTCAAGAAATTAAACAATCTGCCAATGATTATCTATTTAACTACTTAGGAAATGCCTTAGTCAGCTTGGGCGGCCACTACAATATGCCATAAACTAGGGGCTTGAACAACAGAAATGTTTTCTCACAGTTCTAGAGGCTGGAAGTCTAAAGGCAGGGTAGCAGCATGGTTGAGTTTTGGTAAGATCTCTTTCTGGCTTGCAGATATCACCTTCTCCCTGTGTCATCACATGGGAGGGGGAGAGAGAGTGAGAGAGCTGTCTGGTGTCTATTCTTATAAGAATGCTACTCATTTTGGATCAGGTCCCTACCCCTATGACTTCACTTAACCTCAATTACTTCCATAGGTAAAGACCCTATCTCCAAATACAGTCACATTTGGGGTTATGGTTTCAACATATGAATTTAGGGGAATACAAACATTCAGTCCTTAACAGTAAACTAGAACTTGAACACAGGTTTGCTTTTTGGATTTGGTATTGGTCTGTCTGTTTCTTCGTTTGAATTCCTCCAACTACTACCAGACAGCCTGTTAATAAACCAAGTCTAAAGAAGTTCCTGGAGTAAGGGAGAATACCACCTCCAGAGAATCTCAGCAATGGCTCAGACAGGGAAGTCAGAAGTGGCATATACACAGAGCTTTGTAGTCTAGCTTCTAGTGGCTTAGAGACAGACTAACAAGGCAAGAAATGGTATGACAGAGGGCAAATTTCCTAGAATAATGGTTTAGGATTGGTGGAAACAGAGACATGAGGGTCTCGACTGTGAGTCTTAATAAGTAAATTATGGTGTCATGAGTACACTGTTGGCTCTGGTGAATAAATTGTTCCCCCACACAAATTGATCTGTAGGAAATTTTTAAACCAGTGAAATTATTCATTAATTTATACTCTATCTTTCTCTGGCAAAGATTTATTGGAAAAAACAATCGAGAGATCTACAATCTTATCTAAATGAGTCTCACACAGATGGTTTTGGTTCTGATTTTGGTTTCAAATAGGTATCCTTTCTCCTATACCATTCTTCTTCCTTAAAGGGCAAGGCAATTTTCTGTAGGCCATGAGTGAGAAATATAGCTATGGAGAAGACGGGGAGAGCTATGAATTCTGTTTTCTTAATAGAGGGATAGATAGGGGCACCTGGGTGGCTCAGTCGTTAAGCGTCTGCCTTCGGCTCAAGTCATGATCCTAGGGTCCTGTGATCAAGCCCCACATTGGGCTCTCTGCTCAGCAGGGAGCCTCCTTCTCCCTCTCCCTCTGCCCCTGTTTGTGTTCCCTTTCTCACTGTATCTCTCTGTCCAATAAATAAATAAAATCTTTAAAAAAAAATGGAGGGATAGATACCCATATAATGTCTCCTAAATATAACAGCCTTTACTTAAGATTCCTTTTCTTGGAAAAAAATTGTGAAAAATTAACCTCTTTAACAAGGAGGAATCAATATTACTATTTCTCATGTTTTAATAACTCTGTTTATAACATCAACAGTAACGGAATGAACACAGGATATTCAATAGATGTTTAAAAATTTAAATCAATATCTTCAGTAGGAATGCTGTTCTACTGTTATCAGTATCCAAATAGCACTGAAATTGAAAATAAATGCTAACAAGTCAAAAAAGCCCAAGAACTCTAATAGACTTACCCAGAAGCTGACATAAATTTAACACCATGCCCATAAAAAATGAGGCTTTGCCAGAGGAAACTAGACTATCAAAATCTGGAGAAACTGGGGGGCCTGGATGGCTCAATTGGTTAAGCAACTACCTTCAGTTCAGGTCATGATCTCAGGGTCCTGGGATGGAGCCCCATATTGGGATCCGTGCTCTTCAGGGAGCCTGCTCCCCCTCTCCCTCTGCCGCTCCCCCCGCCTGTGCTCTCCTGCTCGCTGTCAAATAAATAAAATCTGAAAAAAAAGTTCGAGAGAAACTGTGTTCGAGGGGGTTTTTAATAAAGGAATTGAACTGACTGTATATATCAATTAGCTGATCTCTACTAGTAAAAAGGCTTAAACTATACAACTTTGATAGATAATATAAATCAAACGACCCTCCCTAAAAAGACAATGAAATGTGTGCCCTTCCACTTGTCCATATGAACATGTTTTGTCAGAACCTAAACATTTTTAAGATCTTAATTATAGAAGTGGGAGAGGCCAACACAGGCTTTCCTTCAGAAAATGCTATAAAAATAGTCCCTTCTTGCACCCTCACTGGGCACATTCATTTTATTTTTGCTTTCGTGGGTCAAATATTAGGATTGTGTGATAAGGGAACTATTCAATGAAACACTTTTGTACTTAAGAAAGAATTGTTGAAAACTCAAGATATTTTGGTTCTTAGTTTCCTCTTGATAATGGCATTTGTGGTGGGATTAGTTACTTGCCTACAAACCATCCAGACTGAAGTCTGGCAAGGGCTAATGGAGAACATTATAAGGGGCACTGCCCAAACCAGTGTATCCCAATTAGTGCTACAGAAGTCTTTTTAGCAGAGTAAAAATAATTCTTATGTTTTTAAAACTTATCCATTTAGTAAATCCTACTCTTGCAAACAAGCAAGTCATTTTAAAATCCACTTAAAAATATTGGGAGTATTTAGGCATATTATGTAAGGCAAAAATACCAAAGTTGATATAGGAATGGTTAATACTTGATATTACTGGCTTAAATTTTTAAAATAAGCATGAGTTAAAATGATGTTATTACTGCTGCTCTTGTAAAAATCACCACCAAGAAAATGCAGTTGGAAAAGTCTACTTATAAGAAGACTACAAAAACTTTTTTTTTTTTTTTGGTCAAATGACAGAATTCTTTGGTGGAATAAGCCTGTTCCCAAGTCCCTTGCCCTCTGCTTCTATCCATATCAGTGTCCTGTGATGAGGGACTTCTCACCTCCATTCATGATAGTAAGCCTACTTTTTGAGCCTTAGAGTCTGTTACTTAAGAGTCTGTCTTCCTCCCTCATAGAAGATTAACACCATCCCACACATGAGGGAGCAAATTCTTTCTAGAGAGAAGGCATCACCGCCAGTGTGAGTGATTTCTGAATGATGTGAGGCCTTAAGCATAAATGAAACGTGAATGGAACCATCTTGAGTTTCTCTTCATAGAGGGTCTCAGTAGGTCACACATGTTTGAAATTTCTGGTTCCGTTAGTGCTTTGATAGACCTGACAGATTGCAACACTTGATTTTTCCTAGCTTTTCAGCAGATATATAACTGCTTTCTATGAATGACCTACTTAAATTCGACTACAAAATAAATATGTATGAAGTCATTTCAATCGTATTGCAATATCTAAAAAATAATTTTTGGTAATATAATCCACTACGTTTTTCTTTAATAAAACTCTGGAATACTATAACCTTGAAAATCTTTTTCCCCTTTACTACGCCTGCATAATTTTTGAATTAAAGTCCTGGGGTTTAATAATATTTTTGCTTTTAGAGTTTATCATCAATCATAATCATTTCTCCATTTCCCTACTTCATGAATTTAAATGCCATGTTAGCAATTGCTGTTTATCTTTCTTCCAAGACTTAGTTTCCTTTTTATTAGTAAGTGTGCATTTTATGAGTAACAATACATATTTAATTGCTCAGAAATCTAAACCATATATCACAGTAAACTGTCAGATTTGAATTTAAATGAAAGTTACATTTAATAAGGGATTATCATATATGCATATATGTCTCTATGATGCTATGTGCAATATATTTTACACAGACTGGCTCATATTTACCCTTTAAAAGCACCACAAGAAAGGATAGCTTAATTCTAAGAATATTCTGCACCAAGTATATGCATGTTTTCAATAGATTGGCAGGCACATATTTTTAAAAAGTTCTAAGCTTGAAAAATGAATTATTTGACCAAACTCGATTCTGTATATATTTATTCCTTTCCATTTCTCTCCCCTTTCTTCTACTGCAACAGAGATCTAATAGGCTTTTGCTTAACAACTCACACATATTTTAAAATGCAGATTCAAATCTAATATAAGTTTGAGTTGGCAGACATATTCTGCCTATTGAAAATTTATCTCTGGAATGAAAAAATCTTAGCAATATAAAAGAATAAAATAAGAACTTTTTTTGCATAAAGAAAACATTTTTTTTTTCATAGAGAAAACATTTGAATAGTGACAATCTGATACTTGAAATTTCGGAAAGCTACATCATAAAAAAAACGCAAATACTGTTGCAGACATGACCTGCTGCTAAAGTATTCCCCGTACATTTGACTTTTAAGACTAATATAGTATAAATGCACAGCATTCACACTATTGGCATATCATTTTCACATAAATATAAACATTATATTTAAGTATTTAAAAATTATAACTTCTATAAAGGCAATACTAATTTGTTATAAATAACTTTAATGATGGCAACCATTTTCTCATGTATTAGAATATGACTTAATTCATTAAGAATAGAAACTAATACTGGCTTATTTATCCTAGATAGACAGATGACAGATAGATAGATAGATGGATGATAGGTAGGTAGGTAGATAGATAGATGTGTATGTGGCTTATAATGTATTGCAAACAGCTTAAGAGAAGAAATAAGTGTTGATGGTAATGAACAAGAATATATAATGAATGTACTTTTCATAAAAATCACAGGGTGTTTCCAGAGTACACGACAATAACTCATTCTAGAAGGCTTAGTAAAGATTAGTAAAGATTTGAGTAACCTCTCTATTAACCTGTTCATATTCAAGAGGAGTTCTGTTGATTAAATTTCCAAGACTTGATAATCTGTCTTTGAGTCTCACCCTTTGAGTCTCAAATAACATGAAGGTTTCTTGACTCTCCAAAAAGGATCTAATTTCCCTTCAGAGCGCCTCAATTTCCCCATCCAGTTGGCAGTACTTCAGCATCAAAAGTAAGGTAGAAGTCATTACCATAAAAACAGTAAGGCCAGCATCATGAAGTTCAGGGTGACCTGATTTTCAGGGATCTATGAAGATGGCTAATGTCCATAAGGGACAGAGAGAGATAAGCACAGATGTAACAGGGTGTTGCTTAATACCTATAATCAAATGAGATGAAAAATGAGTGAGCAGAAGGCAAGGTCAGCTTCTCTAATGGAAACTCACAATCCTGTGCTCAGTTTGCAAACTGGAGCCAATTTTCAGACTCACAGCATACTGAAAAGAGAGGTCTGAGGTCCCCATCAGGAAGGTAAATGTATATGGTAGAAATTACCATAATCCTTCCACAAAGGTACTTTAAGCCACTTTTCTTTTCAATAATCACGTATTGCACTGGAGAACAAAGAATGAACATTAAACATAAATTTAACTATATGTGTTTTAAAAGCAGAAAAGTAAAACAAAAATAA
Organism: Potos flavus; assembly: GCA_028534135.1. NCBI lineage: Eukaryota > Metazoa > Chordata > Mammalia > Carnivora > Procyonidae > Potos > Potos flavus. The sequence goes on along the minus strand of CM052898.1, from coordinate 87,540,421 downwards.
AATATAAAAGAGAATAAGAAACTCAGTTTTTAGAATTCTGCTACCTTTTAATTTATGATCTGATTCCTCCGAATCTGTATGAGATAGGACTCATGAATCTGCTATTTCCTGTTTCAATCTCCATGTGCTTTTCACAGTGTAAGCATCTTGCTGCACTTCTGAATGCTCATTCGGTGTATTTTTGGTATATTAAGACATATTTCTCTTACGGTAATATTTTTTTATGCCCAAGCCATAAATTTTATTTTGTATTCAAATAAAGAAACAGTGATCCTATTCAATGCTTTTCTGAAGGAAAACTGGCTGTGTTGGGATTTTGAGAGATGGTAGGGGGGTTGGTCTCTGACACAGCAATTTTTAGGGAAATGGAATACTATCATTGACTCTATGTAATGTCCATCTTACTGCATATTTTAGAACCTAAGCCACACAGACTCACACCTAAGAACCTAACTATACACTAGTACGTAAAAAAACCCCCACTTATTTTTAATAAGAGCAAGATAGGGAACGATAAGAAGTAAACAAGAAGATAGTTGCTTTTTGGGGATTAAATTTTGGTGGGGAAAAAATTAACATTCACACAAAATCCAATAAAGAAGAACAACTTTTGGTTAGTATTCCAAAAGAAGCAGGCAAAGTAATGTGATTGAGAGCACCTGAAAAGATGGAATAGAAATAGTTACTTTAACTAATGCAGTCATAGAAGTGGTTTCTGAGAGGGAGTCTTACACTGATATCTCAAGATTAAGAAGGATACAAGCTTAAGAAAAGCCAGGGGAAGAGTGAAGTTCTGAGTGAAGAGTAGGTGAGAAAAGGGAATTATCCCAACGCAACGTAGTTCCCAACGCAAGAAACTTGACAAATAGAATAGAAAGGCATGATGCTGGAATGAAACTAACATGTAGACAAGAAAATGAAGATGGACACATTCGCCCAAACCAAGTTGCCCAAGGCCTTGTAGATCAAGTAAGAAATTCGGAATTTATTGGGAAGGCAGCCGTTACTCAACAAGCTGAAATGCCCCTAGTTATCTGATGCAAATATTGGCAGAAGCGCAAGACACATTTGACCAGATCCCAATAATAATGAGACTAACATTCTTTTTTTTACATTTTGATAAATTATTCTCAAAAATCTAAAGAATTTTATATATTTATAAATATATCAAGGTGAGCACCATGGAGGAAGCCTTATGGCTAGACAAAATGATTTCATAATAGTCCCAGCAGCAGCAGCTTTAAAAAGAATCCCAATAATGGCTGTTGGTATGTTTGTTCTCTGTCTTGGGCTTTGCAATCACATTTTCAAACATTATTGACTCTCCTCAAATTTCTCAACTCCACTCCTGCCAAGAAATAACCTTGTTTCTTTGTTCACAGCACAAATTTAGAAAGACATAAGAAAGAAAGAAACCATTATGTAAGAACTTCTAGGTGGCTCAACTGCAAAATATCCAAAAATTATGTATCTATAGCCTTCTTTGTCCTACTTCATAGATACAGTAGAGGACCTGGCCCTCTTAATAGCAGTCCTCCTCACTGTGCTTAAAATCCCAGTTCATCTAACATCTCCAGAAATACTTTATTTCAATTATCCCTTTTCTCTCTTGTATATACAGTTGACCCTTGAACAACGTGAGGGTTAGGGCACTGCTCCCCTAATGCCATTGAAAATCCAGTACAACTTTTGACTCCCCAAAAACTTAACTTCTAATAGCCTACTGTAGACAGGAAGCCTTACCAGTAACATAAACAGTCAGTTAACACTTATTTTGTATGTTCTATGTATTATATATTGTATTCTCACAACAAAGTAAGCTAGAGGACAGAGAACATTATTAGAAAAATCTTTTTTTTTTTTAAAGATTTTATTTATTTATTTGACAGAGAGAGAGAGATCACAAGTAGGCAAAGAGGGAGGCAGAGAGAGAGGGGGAAGCAGGCTCCCTGCTGAGCAGAGAGCCCAATGTGGGGCTCGATCCCAGGACCCTGGGATCATGACCTGGGCCGAAGGTAGAGGCTTTAACCCACTGAGCCACTCAGGTGCCCCAACTAGAAAAATCTTAAAGAGAAAACACGTTGACAGTCTGTATTGAATTTATTGAAAACAAACAATGTGTGCAAGTGAACCTGAGTATTTCAAACCCTTGTTGTTAATGGTCAACTCTACAACTCCTTAACAGGATCCTTTTAGACATACTCAACATTCTCATTAAGACCAAGAAGAGAAAAGAAATCCTTAACCCCATATCTTTGACCACCTATCACCTGATCTCTCTTCTTTATTTGACCTCTAAGCTTCTTCCAAAGTTGACAGCACTACTGTCTATATCCTCGCCTCCTGCTCTCTTTCAAGCACATTCCAGTTCTAATCTGGCCCCATCGTTCCACTCAGATAACTCGATACTGTCATCAATGACCTCCACGTGTCGATATGAAATAGGAATTTTCAGTGCTAATGTTACTGACCTCTCTGCAACATTAATACCACAGACCTCTTTCCCTCCTTAAACCACTCTCCCCTTCAGCTCCTGTGCTAGAACAGTGTCTTGGCCTCCCTATCTCTTCTTAAGCTCTTCCTTCTTGGCTTCATTTTTAGTCTCATTCAGTCTTGAATATTGTGAGGCTCAGCTCTAAGGTCTCTCATCTTTTCAGTCCTTATTTTCTTCCTAGGAAATATACATATATATTTTTAAAATTCACAGATGGCCTTTAATTTCTATTTCTAGCTCAAACCTTTTTTCTGAGTTTTGGTTGTATAAGAAAGAAGTTTCCTTCTTCACCCCTGAAAGATACCTCACATTTCATATATCGAATACGAATTCACTGTGGCAGAAAGACCCTATGGTAGCCCCAATAAGTCCCGCCCCTGGTGTTCGCATCTTGTATATTCTCTCCCTTTGAGTGTGGGCAGACCTATGCCCAATGGAATATGGCAAAGCTGAAAGGGTTTGAAAACGTAACAAAGGATCCACATCAGATGATTTTGAGTTAATCAAAAGGGAAATTATCCTGAATGGGCCCTCTTAATTAGATGAAAAGCCCTTTTAAAATGGGACTGGACCATGGGCAGGAGATTCTCCTTGTTGGCTTGACAAAGTAAGTTGCCATGTGCAGGAAGAACCAATGGCAAGGAGCTATGCACATGGCCTCTAGGAAATGAAGGTGGCTCTCCAGTGGGCAGACTATTAAACACCAGGCCTCCGGCCTTACAGCCAGAAGGAAACAAATTCTGCTAACAGTCTGAATGTGTCTGAAAATAAGTGGCTTCTAAGAGAGCGTCCAGATAAAATGCAGCCAAGCCAACACCTCTAGTGAGACACTAAGCAGAGGATCCAATTAGGCTGTGCCCAGACTTCTGACCCAAGGAAACTGTGAGATAATACATAGGTGTGGTTTTAAATTATGTCTGTTACACAGCATTAAAAAACTAGTACACTCTCAAACATTACCGCAAACTTATCCTCTCCTGGGAATACATTTTAGTGTGTATCACTACCATACTTAAAGCATCCATACTTAAAGCAGGAAATGTGCTTTCTGTCGTCACTTGAAAGAGAAAAATCCTCCTCCTGGTCTGCAAAGCCCTGCACTGTCTCATTTCCACCCAGATCTCCAACCCCTTCCTTTCTTCATGCTATTTTTTGGCTTCAACCACAGTGGCCTATCTCCGTTTCTCAAGCCTATTGAGTAGCCTCCTGTTTGGTGCCTTGATGAAGGCTATTGCATATTCCTGAAGTTTCAAACTTTCTTGCTTACTTAAAAATATTTTTCTTGCATCAGTTTAGTTACCATTTCTTCAGAACCACTTTCCCTACTTCCATGACAAAAATAATTTTTGTGCAAACAAATTAAGTGTGAAAATCATTTTTGAATACTTTTGGAGCCCTGTGCTCTTCATACTTAGTATCCCTGGGAAAACTGTACTACCCACCATTCTAGGCCTGGCATCTAAAGTTAAGTTCATGTTTACCTGTGCAGTTGCACTGGGCCTTGAGCTTGAATGCTGTCTTTCAGCCATCTTAAAATTCTTGAATGTTTTTTAATAAGGGGACACACATTTTCATTTTTCACTGGGTTTCACAGATTATCTAGTCGGTTATAGCCTTTTATTCTTTTCCTTCTCCATCTTCCTTAAAAATCAGAATAAAACATTTTGTTTCCATCTACATTAACAAAGTCTAAATTTGGAGAGGGGGAAAATACTCCCTGAGGTATTGCTTATGCATTTTATTTTTACTTCAAATTATTAAAAATTATTCTGATTTTTGAGAACCTAAAAATCCTGCAGAATTTTGTCTTTTCCATGTAAAAATTAAAATGTCTCCACTAAAGACTTGTATCAAATTTAATTTCTTTATATAGACCGAGGTGGTGTGATAGCTGGGGAATGGTGTGTATTTGCCGAATACATAAAAACTCATTGAGCTGTTACCCATCTGTTATTCACAGATTCTGTTAATAGCCTTCATTGCTTATGAGTTGTCATATTTCAATCAAAAAGTTGAAGTTTGTTTCCCAGTAACCAGAGTTACATAATAGAAAATTTCCTCAGAGTTCCTATTTTTTTCTGGTCATTGTCCATTGTGACTTTATGCTTATGCACCATTCATATTTGCCAAACTGGAATCTCATATTCACAAACACCACCCTCTCTTAAGTCAGCATCCTATTAATTTTACGAACACTGTAGTCTCTTCTAATTTTTATATATACTCTTTTTGAAAGATCGTTAGATTTTTTTTGTCTGTCCTGAAACATGTCATGTTTATTTATTTTTTTAAAAGATTTTATTTACTTATTTGACAGAGAGAGAGATCACAAGTAGAAAGAGAAGCAGGCGGAGAGAGAGGGGGAAGCAGGCTCCCTGCTGAGCAGAGAGCCCGATGCAGGGCTCCATCCCAGGACCCTGAGATCATGACCTGAGCCGAAGGCAGAGACTTAACCCACTGTGCCACACAGGCGCCCCACATGTCATGTTTAGAAAGAAAAAAAAGCAACATTTCTCCAAGATAACTTGGTTTTATAATTTGCTTTCAAAATTTCAATTATTAATCCCATTCATCGAGTTTTTCAAAGATCTAAATAAAAAGCATTCCCCAGCATGAGTTTCATTCTCTTATGCAATATGAAATTTACTCAACTAAAGATGTGTATCAAATGCACTTTCCTTACTAATTAATTTGTAGTTACTTATTACATTGAAATTTAGATGTACTAATCAAACGTTTATTTTGTAATTGTGTTACATTAACCCTGATTAAGGATGTATTTATCGCTTCAAAGATTACATTAAAATGCAAATGCAAAAACTGTTGATTGATGTTAAATTATATCTATCAAATAGAGCAATTACTAGTGAACAACCAACAACTGAACCAAAGTCTTTATGTTATGAATTTATCACTTTATACGTAAGAAAGTGAATATGTTGACTTTCTTAAGCGTTTCAATCAAAATTAAATAACATATCTGTAACTTATAAACTCTAAAATTTCTTATATTTAACACAAACCATTAATTTAACACCACTCGGTTAAAAAAATGTTAAGAAAAAGTGTTTATTGGAAATGGACATAGTACTATGGAACAAAAGTATAATTTCCAACACAAATATTCAAACTCTTTTTGTTTCTTTGATGACAAGAAGAGAAAGCAAAAATTATAAAGCTTTTAGAAAAAAAAGCTTTCTAACGTTAACTAAACGTTTTTAGTTAAGAACGTATTAGGATCTTTGATAAAAAAAAAAAGAACTTCAAAATACCTTCTAACCACATGAATCTTAAAATACGTCTGGAAAAATCAATACTATCTCTTTAGTTTAACTGTGTTGATAACAGTGTGATACTTTTTTCTTTTGCCCTCTGTTTCTGTCCAATAGGTTCAAAAAATGAATTGCTTTCAGCATATTAATATATTATACTAAGTTCCATTTGTTCATTATTAAAAAAAAATTTAAAAGGAACTAAACTTTCCTTTCCTAGGCCAGAGCTAAATACTAACATTCGATTACCTTTGGTAGCCAAAGTATTGCCTTAAAATTATAAAAGGACATTGATAACTCATATCTAGTTATTTCTTGACGCCAACTCTAATAGTTACATGAACAACTATTCCCCCTTGCAGGAATATTGGGTTCATTCTAACCTCCTCTCTTTCCTTATTTGTAACTTCTTTACTGATAGTAAGAAATATGGCTCTCATCTATACTTTTTTTTTTTTTTTTGAGACAGCGATAGAGAGCAAGGGTACATGAGTAGAGGGGAAGGGGCAGAGGAAGGGAGAGGGAGAGAAAGAATCCCAAGCAGGCTCCATGCCTAGAGCAGAGCCTCATCAGAGGCGCTAGATCTCAGAATCCTGAGATCATGACCAGAGCTGAAATCAAGAGTCAGGTGCTTAACCAACTGAGTCACCTAGGTGCCCCTATAATATACATATTTTTAAAACCATGCCCTGTACATAAACTAGTTTCAGAATTGGTAACCTTGTGAAAACTTATTTACTAGCTAAAGTACAATGCTTTTTGTGTTTGGTCAAAATTCAATTTTCAAAATAACTTAAATGAGCTCTGTTATTCCCACCAACTTCATAAATTACTCATTTCTAATACAATTAATTAGGTTCATTTATTCTAACATGTTTTCTTTTTAAATCCACATACAGTGAAATTCATCCATTGTGATGTATATTTATGAATTCTAATGAGCTCTATGAATTTTAAAAAACATAGTCATGTATCTACCTAAGCAATCACAATATAAAAGTTTAATCAGGGGCGCCTGGGTGGCTCAGTGGGTTAAAGCCTCTGCCTTCCGCTCAGGTCATGATCTCAGGGTCCTGGGATCGAGCCCCGCGTTGGGTTCTCTGCTCAGCAGTGAGCCTGCTTCCCCCTCTCTCTCTGCCTGCCTCTCTGCCTACTTGTGATCTCTCTCTGTCAAATAAATAAATAAAAATCTTTAAAAAAAAATAAAAATAAAAAAAAAATAAAAGTTTAATCAACCTCCAAATTTTCTTGCCCTATTTCTTTGCTGTCAATCTTTTCCCCTACCTCTACCCTAGTAATGACTGTTTCGTTTTCCATCTTATAGTTTTGGTTTTTCCACAATATCATAAATGAAATCATATAACATACAGCTTTTACAAAGATAGCAATGTCAGAGACTCCAAGTATAATTCCATGATTATTTATTTTTCCTTTAAGTCTTATTAGATTTGGAGCTCTGCTGTTAGGTATATGCTAAAATTTTTTCTTGAAAAATTGAGACCCTTTATCATTTTTAATATTCCTCTCATGTCATTGTCCCTTGTTCTGAAATTTATTTTGTGTATCAATATAGCTACTCCAACTTCTTTTTTGGTTAGTGTTGCAGGCTATATTTTTTCCATCCTTATGCTTTTAACCAATCTGTGCTTTGATAATTAAATTGAGTTCCTTCTAGAAAACATGTAATTGAACTTGCTTTTCTTTTTGGGGAGGGGGCAGAGGGAGTCCATTCTGATAATCTGTTTTTATACTGTCTCTTTAAATCTTTCATATTTAATGGGATTACTGATATATTTGGATCAAAATCTACCACACTGTTAGCTGTTTTCTATTTGTTTCATATGTTCTTTGTTTCTTTTATGTACTCCACTTATTCCTTCTCTATTTTTATCTGTGTATCTATAATTTTGAAGTTAGTATTCATCATATACATTGAGTCTAACTTTATGATACCTTTTCTTTGTAGTGCAAAGATCTTTTACTAGTATATTGCCTTTCCTCCCTCTCTTCATATGACCATTTTTGTTACCTATTCTATGAATGAATATTATATTGTTAACTATTTGAAGAGGCGATTGAAGGCATTTCTTACTGCGTAGTAGTGTTCTCTTTGGTATTTCCATTTAATTATTTCCTACAGTTTCTACCTCTCTACTGAAATTATCCATTTGCTCCTGTATGTTGTCTATCTTTTCTATTAGAGCCTTTACCACATTTATTAATCAATGATTTTACATGTTCTTCCAGATAGCTCAAACATCTCTGTTATATGTATGATTCTGTCAACTAAATTGTCTTCGAGGAGTGTTTTTGTTTTGGTATGGTTTTTGTCTTTTGGGGTTTTTTTTGCCTTTGTATATGCCTCATAATATTTTGTTGAAAACTGAACATTTTGCTTAAACAGTAGCAACTGAGGTGACTAGCTTTATGCTTGGAAATGACCACATCTTTTCTTCTGCTATACCTTTATCGTGGGGGTTGCACCATTCTCCTAAGGAGTTGGACTGGCTTTGAGCTTGCTATTCCTACCCTGTACACCTTAGGCTTCAAATTCCTCTAGTGTACCTTGGGGGTACGGTGGTGACTGGCTTGCCGAAGGGTTTCTCTCAATGTCCATTCTATCCTTAGAATTAGGTTTTTCCTTTGGGCTGTGCCTCAGAGTCCTGTAGCTATCACAGCAGTATTGTAACATGACTTCTAATTGATGTTTGCTTGCCCAATGGTGGAAGCTAGAGAAGTATTCTGATTTTCTGACTAAGCCTGAGTTTTAAGCAGCCACTGTGACTGTGTTAACGAGAGCGTGGCTTTCTAAAACGCCCCCATCCCTCCTCCCTCCTTCAGTTCTATTTCTTGACCTGGTGGGTATTCCTGTCTCCTCCCCAGGGATTATGGCCTTTTTCTTTTCTTTCTTTTTTTTTTTTTTTTTCAATCTGTTTCTCCCAGTTTTCTTGAAGGCACCACTTTGTGTTGCCATTTTCCCAGAATTTTGGTACTTTTCTGCTTCAGAGAGATAAGGGAGAAGAGACAGGGAAAATTTTTCAGTCACTGCTATTCCTCTCTTTCAGGCCTTCACTTAGTTGGTTAACTTTTTCATGAATTTAGTCTCCCCTGAGTGGGACCAGTTATGGGGAAAAAGCCTACAAAAAAAAAGTATGCTTCTCTTCATAGTCTCCCCTCAGACTCTACCACTCTTTCAATGGTTCTAACTCAATTCTTCTTGGTCTAGCTGCATTATCTCAAGTTAGCAAGTGTTTGCATCTCTCTCTCACTGCAGGCACCTGTCTCTCCCAGATTTCATTCAGCTCATCTTTCTGATGGGTTTAAGAAAAGCTATGATAACTTGTAGCTTATCTGATTCGTTTCTTTCTGTATGATTATCTGCTGATCTTCTTAGTTCTTTCAGTTTCTCAGGGGAAACTAAGATAAGGTTTATTTTGAAAAAGACATAATTCATTATTTAAAAAAACTAAGGGAGAGAAAGGCAAGAAGGACATTAACATTAACTGGCATCTGCAATTTGTCAGACACAACGCAGGCCAAGTGATTTGCATACGGCATCATGTTTAATTTTTATAACATTTCCACTTTATAAACTTTGTGAAAGTGAGAATATTGCCAAGGCAGTCAGAAAGCAATTGTGTTTGTTGTCATTATCTGCCTAAACGGGAAATGTTGTATTGTGCCCAAGGCTGTTATCTTTTATGCATTAAATGCCCAGTGACCACAGCTGTTAACTTTCATTCATTAAAAAAATGGAGGAGTCAAGAGAAAGCTTATTCAAAAATAATTCAATTCAAAAGCATTTAAATATAGCAAGGATTATACTGCTGCTAATTTTATTAGGGAACTGTCCACTAAAATACTATTTAATAAAGCCAGAAATAATATGGATTTCAGTATAGGTTTTGAATTAAAATCTCAATTCTCAGGCTCTCACAAAAGATAAAAAATGAACAGCCAAAATGACACATAGATTAGTCTTCTCTTTTCATCTTTATCCTCTAACACATAAACAGTTATCAATTTTTTTACCTACAAGGTTAAAATATAAGGTGTATGAATTAAATCTTATATATTAAATATTCTCATTTAGATATTCTCATAATATGACAGCAAAACATTTTTGTGAGACAGTGAAGCGTACACTGACTTTCTTGTTACCTACACTGAAAAGCCAATGGTGTTTACAAAAAAATAAAAATGAACTTTATGGTGAGTGCTTTATCATTTGTCTTTCAGCTCTACTAGAGTTGTTTATGTAACATGTATTTGAGAATACATTGCTATACTTTCAACATTTTTAAAGTTAGATAATTCTCAGAGATTTCCTCTAAATCTGATGCAATTTTTATAACCTAACAGTTACAGTGTTTCTGTTCTGAAGATGGACGAATTTAGAAATGTTCCAGCTGTCTATGAAACTCAAATTGCTTATTGGAAAGAACTACGTGACTGGATTTTTCTTCAAATTCTTATTTAGAGAATCAGACATTGAGATATCTTAACACATAAAGATTTTAAGCATACCGAAATATCTTGACATTATGCTGAGTGCTAACATTAAGAATAAAAAAAATCTTCAATATTTTCCAGAACCATAAAGTTAACACATTTGTTTAGTAGTAGTCTAAGTTGAAAGAGTCAGAAATTCTAAGAATTTCCTTCATCACTATTTGTGGTTGCCTGAAAAATGGTCCCCCAAAACTATTTACGTCCTAATCCCTGGATCTTGTGCAAGTTACCTTATAAGGCAAAATCTGTGCAGATGTGACAAAGTATCTTGAAAATGAGGATGCTATAGTTTAAATGTCTGTGTCCTCCAAATTTATCTGTTGAAATCCTAATGTCCAACATAATGGTATTAGGAGGTGAGGCCTTTAGCCAGTATTTAGGTCATGGGAGTGGAACCCTCATGAATGGGAATAGAGTTCTGGTAAATCAGACCCCACAGAGCTCTGTAATTTCTTTCACCATGTGAAGACACAGTGAGAAGGTGCCATCCTTGAGCCAGAAATGAGTCCTCCTTGGCTACCATACCAAATCTCCTGGCACCATGTTATTGGACTTCCCAGACTCCAAAAGTGTGAGAAATGAATTTCTGTTGTTTATAAGCCAGCTCATCTGTAGTATTTTGTTACAGGAGCCCAAATGGACTAAGCTAGGGGAGCTTATCCTGGGCTATCCAGATGGGTCTTAAATGCAATCATGTCTATTCTTATCATAGGGAGGCAGAAGGAGATGTCAAACACACACACACAAACACACATGCATGCATGAGAGGCCATGTAAGTACAGGGCAAGGAGATTTAAGATGTGGCCTTAAAGATTAGAATGATGTGCCCAGAAGCCAAGGAATGCTGGCAGCCCCTAGGAGATAGAAGAGGCAAAGAATGGATTCTCCTCTAGAATCTCTGGGGAGATCACAGCCCTGATAATACATTGATTTGGGCCTAAATGGTATTGATTTCAAACTTCTGGCCTCAAGAACTGTGAGAATAAATTTGCATTTTTTAAACAACAAAGTTTGTGGTAGTTCATTACAGCAGCCACAGGGAACTAAAACACTATTTAAAAAATAACTTATGTATTCAAAGCACACTCATCTATAAATATTTCGAAAAGTACCACTGGCCTGAATTAGCCTGCAATATTGGCCTGCTTTCACTCTGCTAAAGAGGATATATAAACTTAGAATACTGCTGTAAGCATCCATATGGTTGATAGGTAGTTGATGATTAGCTAGACAAAGTAATTGCAGTTTACTTGGATCAAGAATTGACTTGGATTTCATCTCCAAAAGGAAAAAGAAATCCTAGTGCCTTTAACTGTAGTTAAATGATCATACAGTCTCATATTGCTTCTCAAACATCTTGTTCTATAAAAAATGATGCTTTTTCAACTATCATCCAATATTTTCTATTTCCCTTCATAATTGATAATATAAATCATCTGAAACTATAATCAATATGTTGTTTGCACTGACCTTGTCATCCTAAATATGAAAACAGAATACTAATAGTAATTGCACTAAATGAAGAGTACTACGGAATTAAAGGCTCTGACAATATGATTAAAAAGTGACACAAATTCTAATGGCATCTATCTACAAACTAATTGGCAACAAAATATAAATGATGGTTTTGAAAGATGTGCAGAGAGGGTTGAAAAAAATCTACTTTGCTTTTTAAATATCCTTGCAAATGTATAAAGATAATTATAAATTGACTATTTCCCCTCATGTCCTCAAGAATTGCTTTGCTTAGCTGTTTATTACAAGAAAGGCATATAAACCATTCTTATATATTACAATTTTATTTATTAAAATGAACCATAATAATACTGAAGGTAGGAAACTAAAATGATAGCAATTAATTGAGAAAATTAAATAGAATAGAATGACTGTAGGATGGTTTTAGGACATTGTACTGCAATGAAATTCTCTCCTCCTGAGCACCTTTTAGGGCAATGCTTGTCAGATCTGAATGTGCACTCAGATCACCTATGGATCTTGTTAAGATGCATTTTCTAATTTAGTGGGACCTGAGATTCTGCATTTCTAACTAATTCCCAGATGCTGCTGCTGCTGGCCCATGGCCCAGGCTTTAAGTAAAGAAGTGTTCAGGATATGAGAAAGAGAGTCCTATTTATCCCTTGTTACCTCATGATCTAAACTCAGTATGCAAATATCCTTGTGTTTCAATTTAAATGGAGCCTCAAGTGGAACAGCACATAATCAACGCCCACAAAACTATATAGCAAGTGTTAATTAACTCCCAGTTCTCTTTATGTTAGTTAAGATGCAAAGGTATTATTTAATTTCAAGAGAACAGCTCTTCCTAAAACCTCACGAGTCCCCACAGCCTGAAGTGAACTTTCAGGCATTTCTGCATTAAAGTACGAGGTGAACTGGCCTTAGGAATTTCCTCCCTAGGACCTTAAGAGGGTGTAGAGGGAAAACTCCAAGTAGGCATACATTGCAAACTCCTTAAATTAAAAGTGATTATCTCAAGCTGTCATTTTTGTTAATACTGATTCTCCTTTCATTTAGATTCCCAAACAGAAGGGGGGAAAGATACGAACTCTGACTCAGTATAATACAGCCCAGCAACTTGGGTCACAGACTTTTTAAAATTTTCATTCTAAATTGGGCACAAATTACTGTATTCTGAGTTAAGGAGCAAAACACATATTATTTCACTTTTATGAAAATAAAATAGTGAAACTTATGGCATTGAGAATATGTCTTATTTTTGACATACCTTGTTGAAGTTAGACTAGTATGCTAGGCACATTGAACATTATTGGGGAAAAAAAAAAAAAAAAACCCTTAAAGCTAGTCCAGACTATGAAATATTGGCCAGGGAGGCTATTTTAATGGATTCTCCCAGAGAAAAGTATACAAAGAGTTTCAGAACCAGGAACAGATCCCAGTTCTTCTGTCAATTGCTCCTGAGTACTTCATAGCTGAGTTATACAAAAACTTCAGATTTGATTCTTTACTGATTTACCAAATCTCTAAATTTATGTGTGAACACGTACATTTGCAACAGATACAGATTCCTAAGTATGAACTGATCATGCTGACCATACAATCTTGAGCCTCCCCATTCTATGTTACAGCAGTGAATATTAAAAATAAGGATATTTATATTACAATACAAAAAGAGGCACTTTGTCCCTTGTATTAGTGTATAAATGTGTCAGAAATTTTGAAAATTCCCCATCAAATATTGAAGGTAGACGAGATCAGTTTGAAGCAGGGAGTCAAAATCTATCACAAAGCAGAGAAAAGAAATTGCTAGCACAAAATCTGAATTCATTCGTGTAAGAACTGATAAGCACCTGTCCATTATGTTCTTTTATAGTAGTCGAATTTGCATAAAAACGTTCATGGATTATGAAAATTTTCAGACATAATCTTAATAGTAAGATAGGATGAGCTATGCTGTCATAAAATTTAACCCTAATATGTAAGCACTTGAACGCAGAAAGTTTATTTTTCACTCTTGCAAATTCTCAGATGTATCAGAGAAAAGAGAAAAAGGCCTTCCAGGCTGTCTCTCAGATTTAATAATGTATTCTATCTAGAGCTGTGTTCATTTGCTATGGTTGCATTTACCACTTTGCTACTTGAAACCACTATAGGCAATAGAGGTTTAAAAGGCAGATTAAGTAACTCCATCTTGGCTTATTTCATTACAACGGGTAATAATATTACTTCATTAGGAAACCAAAACAAAAATAATTCCATGACAAATGCTAAATTGAATTACATGACAGAGGAAAAGGTGCAAACTGGGACTATTCAAGGCAAACTAGATGTTTAGTCTTTTGATTCTAAGCCACTGACGATTTTTTTATGTTAATAATCATAATAATAATCAAGTGTCCATTTCTTATTCATTGTAACCAGCTTTTCTTATCTTCAATCATCATTATTATTACTTCTTCCCTCTATGTAATAAGCATACTCCTTATGATCGCTTCTTGTTGTATATGAGCCTCCTTCCTTTCCTATTCTCTCCTTCCCTTGAAGAAAAAGGCACAGCCTTGGTATTCTTCAATTGAAAGCAGAAAATTTAGGGAGGGTACAGAACGTGAGAAGACAGAAAACATTCTTGCTTCCCCCTAACGATGAATTCTGACCTTCTGTTTTTCCACAACTTCAACTGAACACAAATAAATAAATAAATGAACAGATAAGATATGAACTCTTTGTGTCTGTAGTCATTAGACCACATGGCCTCTACTAAAAATGCAAACTGTAGAGTGAAAGGTTCACAAACTAGTTATAACCTAAACTGTTTCTTCTTGCAGAATCACACACACACACACACACACACTTCATAATCTACCCATTCCCCAAAATAATGTTTATTTTAAATTTTATATAATAGTTTTCAATCTGAAAATGGTGTATTCGATGTAATAGTTTCTACACTTTATTAAAAAGATTCTTAGTGAAAACCATCAACAAAACAAGAAGGTAGCCTACTGAATGGGAAAAAAAATAAAAAAGAAGATATTTTCAAATGATGTTTCCTACAAGGGATTAATGTTCAAAATATATAAAGAAGTCATAAAAGTAAACACCAAAAAACCCATAATCCAATTAAAACTGGGCAGAGGATCTGAATAGACATTTTTCCAAAGAAGACGTACAGAGGACTGACACTTGAAAATATGTTTGACATCACTAGTCATCAGGAAAATGAAAGTCAAAACCACAATGAGGTATCATCTCACACCAGTCAGAATGGCCAGTATCAAAAAGACAATAACAAGCATTAGTGAGAACGTGAAGAAAAGGACACACTTGTGCACTCTTGGTGGGAATGTAAATTGGTGCAGCCACTATTAAAAACAGTATGGAGGTTCCTCAAACAATTCAAAATAGAAATACATATGATGCAGTAATTCCATACTGGGTATTAACCTAAAGAAAACAAAAACATCAATTCAAAAAGATATTTACCCCTTTATTTATTGTAGGGTTATTTACAATAAAAATTGAAGCAACTCAAGTGTTCACCACTAGATGAATAAAGAAAATATGGTAAACACAAACACACATACACACACACATACATACACACACTGGAATATTAGTCATAAAAAAGAATGAAATATTGCCATTTGTGACAATATGGATGGACTTTGAGGAAATTATGCTAAGTGAAATAAATCAGAAAGAGAAAGACAAATATCTTATGATTTCACTCATATGTGGAATCTAAAAAAACAAGCAAACGAAAACAGAAATGGACTCAAATATGGAGAACAAACTGGTGGTTGCCAGAGGGCAGGAGGGAGGCTGACAGGAGAAATACGTAAAGGGATTAAGAGGTACAAACTTCCAGTTATGAAATAAATAAGCCATGGGGATGAACAGTACAGCATAGGGAACCAAGCAATAATACTGTAATAACTTTGGGGGGAAAAAAAACTTTGTATAGTGACAGATGGTAACTACACTATGATGGCAAAAATTTCATAATATTTATAATTGTTGAGTCACTATGTTTTATACCTAAAACTAATATAATATTGTATGTCAACTACACTTCTATTTAAAAAAGGTATCCTTAGTTAAAGGAAAAGGAAGTGTTAAGGTGAATATCAACCATTTAATTCCATTCCTGTCAGACACATAGTTTCAAAAATCCACTATGAAAGTCATTCTATTAATGATATTCAAGCTATCCAGGAAGTTGCGATTCGGAACAAAACTTACCAAATTGTACATTTCAAATATATGCAGTTTATTTCATGTCAGTTATATCTAAATAAAACCGTTAACGTGGTATTTATTATCATTTCCTCACCCAACAGGCCATAGAAAACTCCAGTTACATATAGTCATCTGGCTCTTCGCAGCATCATGGGACATTTTTAAGGATATTATCCTAGGGGGATGACACTTCTATGCTTCAGTCCATGTTAATTAGATCTGAGGTGCCTATGATCTGCGTCACTTTTACTCAGAGATTTCTTATCTTTATACTAAATCATACAGTATTCGTCATGAATATTTGCATTTTTCAGGTCAATAACTCACAGCCAGTGGCAACTAACACAATTTATATTATATATAATCAGATAGGAAGAGATTATATTGATTATCTTTTCAACTTTCATGATTTTTGTCTCTAATAACTACTTTATAATCCTTTATAATTTTATAACTATTTATAACTTTATTTTTTTTAAAGATTTTATTTATTTGACAGAGAGAAAGAGATCACAAGTAGGCAGAGAGGCAGGCAGAGAGAGAGAGGGAAGCAGGCTCCCTGCTGAGCAGAGAGCCCGATGTAGGGCTCGATCCCAGGACCCTGAGATCATGACCTGAGCCAAAGGCAGAGGCTTTAACCCACTGAGCCACCCAGGCGCCCCTATTTATAACTTTATAACTGTTTATAATTTAACTATTTATAACTAAAATTATAATTTATAACCATTTATAGAGATTTTGTGAACAGACCCTGGAAGTTATCAACTGATACATTAATACTAAATATAAATAGCAGTAATAGACTCAATGAAAACTATGAGTAAATATAAATGTGTTTTCCTGTATCAGAAATATTTTTGCTTGTATCTTCAATTGCAAGCATGACATGAACACACAGTAAATGTTCAATAAATGCCGTACTTCTTTATCTGATGTAATGAGGAAGTTAGCTCTTCCAGGAAAGTGCCTTCATTGGGTTACTTGAAATTCTATTTGTACAAGTACCAAAACTTTATTCACGATTTTGGAAGCATATCATCTAAAATTCATTGCTCACATTTCTACCTTTTATCTAGAGCATATGCAACTTAATTTAGCCATTTATTGAGAGTACAAAAAATGTATTCCAGAAACTTTGCTAGGTATTGAGCATACATTATCTCCAATAGTCACAATTGAGTAATAAATAATCTGAGATATTCAGAAAGGTTAAGTAGCTTTGTGCAAAATTTATAAATCTAAAATATAAAAGAGACGGATCTGAACTTAGGTGTCAGAAAACTTCTAAATCTACCCTGTTTCTTCTGCAAACTAAAAAAAGTTAGGTACAATGATATCTAAATTTTATTCTAGTAAAGACACTATTTGGAAATGGGTAACACTAAATATGTTGAATAAATTATTCTCTGAAATTAACAAGTTTAATCCATAATTACCTACCTGTACAGGTAGAATCATTACACATATACACAGCAGTCAACAATGAGAAATATGTGTAATTTTAAAAAAATTTCCCATCCTGTAAAATATCTAGACAATCAATGATTTGATAACATACATACAATATAAATGGGAAATCAAGTATTAGTTATATAAAACATGATTTCTCAATTTTGGTTGACTTATTTCATTTTGGTGGTCTTTTTGTTAATGAACTTTTTTTTTTTTTGTAGAAATACAGGGAGGTGTGTTTCACTTTCCTTAACTTTCTTTTGTGCATTTTTTCAATATTGAGGAGCTACTATGAATTAGGTGATGGGCTTTTAATTTACTATGAAATATACGCTATTAATACCTCCTCTCATCCCGAGTTAAAATCCCTTAGGTCTGAAGCTTAAAATACTGATCCTCTTTATGAAACAATCTTTGGTTCACATCAGTTTGCCAGGTTAAAAATAAAATATCTTGTGAGAAAGTTCCCTGCACTTGGCACAGGATTTGAAGCTTTATTTGAAATCCTAGTAAATGTCTTTGAATCTGTGTTTATTGATTCCACATGATTAAGGCCCTATGTGGTCAAAATGCACCAGGATTATTACCCCCAGAAAAAAGCCTGCATTACTTTATACTTGAATATTTTTCCAGGGGAACTTTAGTTTGGATTTCAAGCAAATTTTTAAGTTTCTTTCCTAGTTTGTTTTGACCTTTCATCTTTCTTATTTTTCTTTATATGAATGTAGTTTGTGTGTGTGTGTTTGTGTGTGTGTGTGTGTGTGTGTGTGTGTGTGTGCGCGCGTGCTTGTCAATGTGCACATGTGCTTTTCCCAGTGCAGGTTTTATATGATTCTTTACATATCTATATAGAATATTTTATATTCACTCTTGATATATTCTACTTCAAGTGTTAACATTCATATTTGTGGACACATATACAAATATGGATTCTAATAGTACCCTACTCTCTTGTTTATTCAACTTCAAATTATCTTAACTTTTATAATTCATCAGTGAATCACAGCAGAGGAATCTGAGAATAAAGATCTGTAATTTTCACTCTGGCCACATAAAATTAGGTTTTGTCAACAGAAGGTATTTGTGAAAAACCTATACAAGCAAGACTACGTTTATTGTGACAAAAAACAAAAACAAACCAGCAACCACCGGAAGATAACAAATAAAATACATAGCAAAAATAAAACACATACCATATCCCTACCAAAAAAGTATTGGGATCAGGCAGAATTCTGGAGCCGTAGAAGACAACATAAATCTCTACAGGGTTGGTCCCACCTCTGGAAGCCTCAGGAAATACTGGAGACAAAGGTCAGAGTTCTATTTCACTCTAAGATGCTCCCATCCCTGGTGAGCTATAGGTATCATTACTGAAATCTGACTGCAGAATGACACTAGTTTTTGTTTTGTCGATGCCATAGCAGGAGAGGTGGAGGGAGGATGCCTCAGGAGGACAAAAGGAGACAGAAAAATAATCAAACAGTTGTTTAGAGAGGAGAGTTTTTCATGAGTAGACTAAGGGAAAGCTTCCAGTATCTGAATTTTGTGTATCACGTATGTATAATGTCTAAAGTATATGTCCTTCTTTAATGAAATAACTTATGACTAGTTGTAGAAGATAAATCTGGTATTACAAATACACTGAAGAATAGAAAATTCACAGTGAAAAATAGAGAAAATCTTCTGGAAGACTGTGACCCTCAAATCTTGGTATTCTCAAAATTATAAACAATTGTTAACTTTATATACCTATGTATTTTCTTAAAAGATTATAAAGCCTTTGGTAACATCAGACATTTAAAGCATATTGACTTGCCCAATAGAATTAAAAAACAATACTTTTAAGTAGGTTCCATGCCCAATGTGGGGTTTGAAATCATGACCCCTAGATTAAGAGTCACATGCTCCACCAACTGAGCCAGCCAGGCACCCTGGAATATATTTTTTTTTCTTGTGCCAATTTTTATCACTAATGCATGTAGAAGGAACAGGTTATCGTAATATATTTTTTGAAATAACAACTTGGTTCGAGCACTCACTCCATTAAAGCTTAGCTGTGTGATTTTGTCAATCACAACTTTCTTAGAATTTATGTCAAGTACAAAATGCAGATCAAACAACATCTACTTCACTCATGTATTTATTCAAAAGTCAGGCACGAAATGGCTATTATTTATAGCTTGTACTGTTCCATAAAAGATGGTACGTTACAAAAATGCGCATCATATATCAAAATGAAACAGTACTGTTTCATCCAATCTGAAACCCTGTATCTTTTGATGGGAGCTTTCAGACCATTTACATTGAGAGTAACTATTGAAAGATACGAATTTAGTGCCATTGTATTGCCTGTAAAGTCCCTGTATGTGTAGATTGTTAATTTCCGGGCTATATTACTCTTGGGATCTTTCTTCGCTTACAGAATCCCCCTTAATATTTCTTGCAGGACTGACTTGGTGGTCACATATTCTATCAGTTTCTGCCTGTCCTGGAAGCTCTTTATCTCTCCATCCATTCTGAATGACAGCCTTGCTGGATAAAGTATTATACGCAACCAATGAATTACTGAGGACTTAAAAAAAAAAAAAAGAGATATAGTAGTGTTTAGCATATAGTAAGTTTTACATAAATGTTAGGTATTGTTATTTTCTTACATGTGAAAATTCCTTTATGGACTAGAGCTGCTGGTTGGGAGGGTATACACTTTTTTGGGGGGTGGGGAGGGCTATGCACTTTTTAAAAAAGCCTGTTCTTTATCCCAAAACAAACAAACCAAGCCAAACCAAAACACTGTATGTTAACTATAGTGGAATTAAAATTTTAAAAATAAACAAAACAGTACTTCACCCATAGCTGACATCCAAAAAATATTTGATTTATTAATGCAAAAACAAGAAAAGTGAAGCAAACAGGAAAAGGTGTTGAAAACTATTGTGGTTAAGTGAATAACATAAACAAAATGCAACAAAATGCAGACATTTCTATACAATTGGTAAAAATGGATCCCAAATTTGGTTTCAGGTTTCTAACAATGAAAAGATGAGAGATCAACAGCAACAACATAAGCTTCACTGAGTCCAAACTAAAAATTTCTTACCTGTATCTTCAAACCCCCAAAACTATGTAATGCAACCTAAAACACCATTCTTACGTAAAGTACAACAGTAGTCTCATTGCATTCACTTTTTGAATCTTCCAGTAAAGATGGTCATTTTCCCCAAAATGCACTACAGATAAAATGAACCTATGGGGGGCGCCTGGGTGGCTCAGTGGGTTAAAGCCTCTGCCTTCGGCTCAGGTCATGATCTCAGGGTCCTGGGATCGAGCCCCGCATCGGGCTCTCTGCTCAGCAGGGAGCCTGCTTCCCCCTCTCTCTCTGCCTGCCTCTCTGCCTGCTTGTGATCTCTCTCTCTCTCTGTCAAATAAATAAATAAAATCTTTAAAAAAAAAAAAAATGAACCTATGGACTCCAATGAGAAGTAGTCCAGATATCTGACTCTATCATTGCCTGGATCAATCAATGAATGGATTTCAGATTTAAAGAAAAGGTTAGGCTATATATCCTTTTTAAAACAGCTTAGTAAAACATTGTTAATATACAAAAAACTGTGCCTACTTAATGTATACAATTTGACGTTAGACAGATGCATATACTTGTGATGCCATCATCAAAATCAGGTCATACATATCCATCAACTTCAAAAGTTTCCTTGCGTACTTGTTTTTTTTGATACTAATTTTGTGAAAAAAAAAAAAAACACTGAGATCTACCCTCTTAACAAAATTTTATGCATAATATGGTACTGGCATAAAGACAGATAGTTTTGTAATATAAGTATTTCAATTAGTGCTTTTTTTTTTTCTGATGGCTTGATATAATGGCACTCACTTTTTTTTTTTTAATGGCATTCATTTTAATGGCATTTTTGCATTCCAGTTTGATTTTGTTTCATGTAAGTAGTCTACTAAAATTTCAGATCATATGTTAAGGCTGAAACTTATTTTTATTACCGTTACTTGTGTCACTATACTACTTTGTTATTATCTCTGCCTTTGGACTTTCATAATGATACTCCATTTTCTGCCTTTGGTCTAGAAATAAGTGTAACTTTCCTTAGGCTATTCCAGTAATTTGGAGGGCACTCTGTCCTAATCAAGTAGTGGAGGTACGTTTTATACATCATGAAGATACCAAAAGAGGTACTAAATCACATGCAAATTTTATATTTAGCCAACATTCTTTCATTCCTTCCCAATCGTTATAAAGGTATCTTTGTATTACATACCTATTATGATATTAATTTTATGATGAATTCTTATTTTGATTAGGTGTATAACTAAATTTTTTTTCTGTTAAACCTCAAATGCATTGAGTTAAACATAAGTTCTTGTAATCCTCTCTTTTACTTCATTATTTACCTTTTAGTCCCTATTATCATGTACCTCCATAGCTGTATTTGAAATACATTGTTGATATGTATGTATCTGGTAAATTACATAGGAAGGAATAACTTGCAAAATAAGTACTTTAAAAAAAATTTTTTTAAACTGTTTTTACTGAAGTATGCGTTTCAGTTTATCCACTCTGGTTTCTCTTGCTCTCTTCCTGTCTTCTTTTGGACCGACTATATTGTAGAATTTCATTTTATCTATTGTTATTTTAGCTTTGGCTCATAGATTATTTGGTTGTTGATGAATATTCATCCTTAACTTCAAACAGCCTACTTAGCTTTAATATACATGCATTATAAATCAAGAATGTCATAATTTTTTCTTTAAATTCGCATGCACTTCAAAGACATTGAAAAGTGCAAAATATACTTTATATTTTCTCTCATGTTTGTATTTCCCAGAGCCTTCGATTCCTTTACGAAAATGTGACTTATCACTTGGCATTATTTCCTTTCGGGCTGAAGGCCATCTTCAACGTATTCGGGAGCACAGTGATGTGCTCATGCGATGAGATGATTTTTTCTGAAAAATCTTTTGTTTCTTTGTTTCTGTTTCATTCAGCACTTCAAAGATGTTGTTCTACTCCACCTTCCATTGTTTCTGGTCATCTGAATAAATGTTCCTTTGTATGTAATATTTCTTTAGCTGCTTTCACGAGTTTCTCTATATTCTTAGTTTAAATCGATTCTAACATGATGCATATAGATGTGGGGTTATTTTTTGTACGCTTGTACATAGGCACAATGCACTAAAGGAGTCTGTAAACTCGTCTTTCACAAAATCTTGGATATTTTTAACCATTACTCCTTCAAATATTTTCCTGCCTCATTTATCCCTTATTTCTTTCACTGTCTCAATTACATACCTAAACTTTGACATTATTTCACGGGTCCTCCAGATTTTGTTCATTGTTTCTATTTTATTTTTTGTCTTTCGCGATTGGTAAAAGAAATATTGATTTATCATCAAATTCCTTAGCTCTTTATTTTGGAATCTCTGATCTTCTGTTAAGCTCTTCCAGTGATTTTTTTTCCCCCCATATTTTGGATATAATGTTTCTCCACTGTATAATTAATTTGATATATTTTGCGGTTTTATTTCTCTGGTGGATTTTTCTTTTAAATTTATTATGAGCATAATTTCCTTTACATCCTTGAGCACAGCTGTAGTAGCTACTTTCAAAACATCATCTGCTAGTTTCAACATCAAATGATCTTCTGGTTCGTCTCAACTCCTCTAATCTTGACTGCCAATCACATCTTCTCTTTCTTTATATCCTCGTTATTTTGGATTAGATCTTTAAGGTTATAAATGACACACTGTAGAAATCCAGTGTTCAGGCTGTTATATTCCTCCCAAGAGAATTAGTCTTTTTGTTTTAGCAGTCAGTTAACATGACTGAGCTTAATTCCAAAAGTGAATCTCAGTTCGGTTCTTTCCACCACAGCTGAGCTCCTTCAACTCTGCTACATTCACTCTTAGGGGAGAGGCGGGCAGGGATCTGAGCAGTTTAGAAGCAGAATAAGACTATTTCTCTATGGTTTCCTCCTTGCTGGGATTTCTCACCTCCCTTTCCAGTTGCTATGGTTAAGCTACCTGGTTCTTTAAGCTGGTAAATCCACAGGTGTTCTCTCCGTGATTTTGTCACTTTTGCCTGCCTTTAAGCTGGAGAATGAGAAAGCTCTCCAGGGCTATTTCCTTCCTCCAAGTGTCAACTCCCTGCAAAATATATTGGCTATTTTTCACTTTCCAGTGACTTCAGGTAGATTTTTCTCCCCTATAGTTGTTGTTCATGGAAGGGCCAGTTGACAAAACTGGTCAGTTATTGCTAGAGGTAGAACTTCTTGATTTACCTTTTTTTTTGGGAATCTGTCCATATTATTATATGTGCATCCAACGTTTTCCTTTTTAAACTCTACATGGTATTTTAGAGAGAGATTCATTTACCATTCTTTATTTTTTCCTTTAGTATTGAACTTACAGTGTCTGTAATTCTCTGGTCTACGATTTGTCTAATAAAATATATTTATATACTACATATTTCATTAGAAAATATTTTTAGGGGCACCTGGCTCAGTGGCTCAGTGGGTTAAGCCTCTGCCTTCGGCTCAGGTCATGATCTCAGGTCCTGGGATCGAGCCCTGCATCGGGCTCTCTGCTCAGCAGGGAGCCTGCTTCCCCGTCTCCCTCTACCTGCCTCCCTGTCTACTCGTGATCTCTTTCTGTCATATAAATAAAATCTTTAAAAAAAATATATTTTTATATAAGTTATATATAAATTTGAGCAACTGGACCATAGTTACTAGATCATTCATAGTTCACTAAGTATTTCCAGACTGCTTTCAGGAATGTGTAAGTAATTTTATACTATCACCAGCAGCACTATGAATTCTCAATCATCAAAATCATTGCTATATTTCTAATTCTTGCTAATCTTCTGGTTGTAAAGTATTATCTCTTTGTCGTAATTTACATTTTCCATTTGATCAGTAATTTTAAACATTTCTTCATATACATGTTATCCATTCAATTTGTCTTTCAATGAATTGTTTCTTCATATGTTTACTCGCTTTTAATTAGGCATTTTTTTTTTTTTACTTTTGTTATTGTTGATTTTCAAGAGTTCTTTTTATGAAATTATGTGTTCAAAAATTATAAAGTGCTTTCCCTTGGTCTGTCAACTCTGGTAACCACGTCTATGGTGTTCTTTACTGAAAAGAAATTCTTAATTTTGATTAATATGCTCTTTTTAAAAAATTTAGAAGCCTTATTTAAGAAAGTCACCTCTAGGGGGTGCCTGGATGGTTTAGTCAGTTAAGCATCCAACTCTTGATTTCAGCTCAAGTCATGACCTCGGGGTGGTGAAATTGAGCCCTGTGTGGGGCTCCCTTGTTAAGCATGGAGCCTGCTTACGATTCTCTCTCTCCCTCTCTCTCTGCCCACCACCCCCCTCAAGCTCACGCATCTGTGCTCATTTTCTCAAAAAAAAAAAAAAAAAAAAGTCACCTCCAGTTCTATTACCAAAAAAAAAATTAAAGTTTAACATTTAGGGCTTTAATATACCTATAATTCAATTTTGTATGTAACATACTATTGTTGGTATTAGCTTTATTATCTATCTATACCTCGATCTATTGCTTAGCTCTCTATTCCTTACTGATCGTCTATTGTTTCTCATATTTCTGCAGCATGTTTCGATGTCTCGGATGAGCACTCAGAACTTGACTTCTTTATTGGCCTATATCATTCCATAAGTTTTAGAATAGCATGTTAAGTTCTGTAGCCATTTTGTCCAAATATTATGATTGTATTTAATTTAGGGAGAATTGATATTTTTACAATTTCAGTTCCATTCATAAAAATTGTACAGGTCTTTAAATATTTAGAACTTTTTTCTTTAGAATTCTGTCATTAAGTTTTTCTTCATGAAAGTGATAATTTGCTTTAATTAAAATTAGTTATTAGATAATGTGAAATTTCAGTTTCTATCAAATATTTTCTATTGCTTATGTTTTAGTTTTATTTCTGTTTTAGATATTTAAACTAATAAGTAGTGGCAGTGTTGGATTATTTTATTAATTCTTACAGTTCATAATTATTGAATTTTCTAATTATAACCATTTTATCTCAACCCTTTCAATCTTATGTCACTTATTTTTTTTTTCCGATATATCTACAAAGTTGTTTTGGTTCTTAGCACTCATAAAATTTAACTAACAGTCTTTAACAAATGCATTTAAATTTTATTTATAATTTTCAGACCAATTTTCTCACAAAAATATGGGCTCTTTAAAAAAATTGTCATATGAGAATGAAAGTAAAAATTAATTTTCCCATTTTAGGTATTTGAGAAAGAAAACTCCAAAATCAGAATAGTATCCATGATAAATCATAATTAAGAATATAAAAAGAATGGAGAAAATTAAGTATGCAAAAGCAGGTACTTATTTTGTTCTCACTAGCCAAACTTCAGAACCATAGAATTTATAAGAATGCTTGCAACATACTTCTTTGTAATTTTGACTCAATGTAAGCTAAAAGTTTAAATAAAAACTTTGTCAAATTGATTACTGATGATTGCCAAACATCAATATTTGAAAGTGACAAATTTTGACTGTTTCCCAAATGATAAATCCTGGGTACAAAGTTCTTTCTGTACAATACATAATGAAATACTTCTTGCTGAATTCTTTTCTATTTTTCTATTAAAACAAGAAGTTAGTGATATTATTTAGAATTTCCATCTGTATTTTTAAAATCAGAAATCTATAAAAATATATAAATATAAAAATATAAAAAATAATAAGAAGCCCCTTTGTACTTTGGCAATATAGTGGATTAACAGTGCTTTCAAATATTCTCCCTTAACAAGCAATTTCTGCATCTCTCACCACAAAGGATATTTTGAAATATTTATAGAATGAACAAATGAGGGCAATAATCTTAAGGATGCTTTAGAAAATATTTGTAAATTATCTTCTTTAAGCATATCTGTTATTTTACTGATACAGATCACCTTTCATTTATATACAGCTGTTTGGTCTTAGTGTCTGATTTTTTAACATTCTCCTTTGAAACGACTTAGTTTATATGCTTTCCAATATAAATTTATTTTAATATTAGGCGTATTCTTCGTTTTTTACCTAATACATCAATATGACTTATTTTTCAATAGCTTTCAATATAATGAGCATGACTGTGAAAGTATATATGTTTAATTTTTATGTTTGTAGATACATAATATATATTCATGTTACTATATCTTCATCCACCAGTTTGTGTTTTGAAACTAAAATTCATATTTTTATCAGGTAACACATGCCTATTTGTTATATATTTTCTATTAATTCCTTGAGTAGTTTCAAAAAATCTCTCTATTCATTAACTTTTCTGCTTTTCCTGAAGTAACACAAAATGAAACCTTTTTTCATTTTTTTCAAGTTTTTATTAAATTCTAGCTAGTTAACATAGTGTAATATTATTTTCTGGTGTAGAATGTAGTGATTCATCACTTATATAAAACACCAAATAATCATCATAAGTGCTCTCCTTAATACCCATCACCCATTTAACTCATCCCCCCACTCACCTCCGCTCCAGAAACTCCTCCTTTTTTTTTTGTATAGCTAAGAGTCTGTTTCCTGGTTTGCCTCTCTTCCCCCCTCCCATATTTCATCTGTTCTGTTTCTTAAATTCCACGCATCAGGGAAATCATATGGTATTTGTCTGATTTATTTTGCTTAGCATAATACTCTTTAGCTCCATCCACACAATTGCAAATAGCAAGATTTCATTATGTTTTATGGCTGATAATATTCCATTATACATACACGCACACATCTTCTTTATCCATTCATCAGTTAATGGACATTTGGGCTCTTTCCATAATTTGGTTACTGCTGATAATGCTGCTATAAACACCTGGGTGCATGTATCCCTTCAAATCAGTATTTTTGTATCTTTTGGGTAAATACTTAGTAGAGCAATTGCTGGATCCTAGGGTAGTTCTATTTTTTAACTTTTTGAGGAACCTCCATCCTGTTTTCCAGAATGGTCGCACCACTTTGCATTCCCACCAACAGTATAGGAGGGCTCCCCTTTCTTGACATCCTCACCAACACTTGTTTCTTCTATTGTTACTTTTAGCCATTCTGACTGGTGTGAAGTAATATCTTATTTTGTGGTTTTGATTTGTATTTCCTTGATGATCAATGATGTTGAGCATCTTTTCATTTGTTAGCCATCTGGATGTCTTCTTCGGAAAAATGTCTGTTCACATCTTCTGCCCATTTTTAACTGGATTATTTGTATTTTGGTTTTGAGTTTTATAAATTCTTTATATATTTTGTATACTAACCCTTTATCAGATATATCATTTGCAAATATCTTCTCCCATTCTGAAGGTTGCCTTTTATTTTTGTTGGTTGTTTCCTTTGCTGTGCAAAAGCTTTTTATTTGATGAAATCCCAATAGTTTATTTTTGCTTTTGTTTCTTTGCCTCAGGAGATCTATCTAGTAAAAAATTGCTATGGCCAATGTCAAAGAGGTTACTGCCTGTGTTCTTTACTAAGATTTTGATGGTTTCCTGTCTCACATTTAGGTCTTAAATGTGAGAAATTTAAATCCATAAAATGAAACATCTTCTAAAGTCAATTTAATAATTATTGTAAATTAGCAACTTTAAGTCAACAAAATATAGGTTTTACTTTACTACCACATGTATTCCACGTTATTATATTTTATCTCACTTTATGCCAGCCATTGATATTGCCTTAGTCCAATAATAGAATGGCCTGTTGGTTGAGCCTTAGTGACCTTTCTTGCTTTATCCACATATTTCAGCTGTCAAAAACACAATCATTATCACTCAGGATTATCACTAAAGATACATGTATTCCCTCTTAGCACCCATTTCAGTATTTGTTCCCTTTCCCAAAACAGAGTAATTACAAACTTTTCTTGAAAACCTACATACTTTTACTTTAGCACCATAAAAAATAGCTGAATTCATAACTAATCACAATAACCTATTTAGTTGTGCCAAATACTCATCTAAGGTGAGTCTATTCAGCCTCTGTGGGCATACAGGCATTTCCCCTGGCTCTGGATAAATGTTAAGACCTACATATTAATATATTGAAAGAAGAAAGTTCTGTTTCAAATAAAATTCCAAAGAAATATATTTTTTTTACCTTCTCCAGAAAGAAAAAAAAAGACAGGGAAGACTTTTTTGTTTTTCTTTTTGCTTATTATGAAAAATTCTATAATTATTAGAAAGGGAATTAGAAAATAGGCTTTGAATTCTGTTTCAAATCAATGGAATTATCAACATAATATTTGCAAGGTCCTCAAAACTGAATAATTTTTCAGTTGTTATATAAGTTAATATAGAAGTTAAGTTATAATATACCACTGAATCTTCATTTCTATTCCTAGTATCACATTTTCTATGGAAAATCTTATAACCTACAAACAAAAAAAGGAATTTATTTAACATATTTTGAGTTTGTGTTTGTACACTGAGGTCATGACCTTGATCTTTCTTTCAATATATTCACTTCGAGTAATATACAGTACCTAGAGAATTCCAACAAAAGAATTCTAATGTTTTTAATAAATTTCTACTGAGTGAAAATTATAGTATTTGATCCAGGAAGTAAAGTCTAATGAAATAGTTACATAATAATAATTCCTTATATTGACAGCTGACTTTTCATCATGAATTCCCACTAAATATCTCCTTTGATCTCTACCTCAGTCCTGTTTGATAAGATGATTTACAAGTGTGTAATTTACTGGGTAACACACCCAGGTTCTGAGCCCACGAATACTGGGTTTGCTGAGATCCTGCTCTGAATATTGGAAGCATGTTCCAAGAGGCTTACTTTCTGCTAGAGAAAGACTTCAAAATATATTCAAGGAAGTTCCTCTAAGCTACCCCCTAAAGATTTTCATCCTGAAGGTTTGGAAACTTCTTCAAAAAGTAGCAACAGCGTTGCTAACATAAAGATGAAAGTTTTATTTTTTAATTCATTCAGTAAATCCTGTTTCTGTAGGGTTATGTAAAATGAGTCATCTAATCCAAGCCCCTGCCTCCATGTGAGATGATGCTATGACTAGTCATGTTTCAGATCATCAGAAGAATGTATGCACAACAAGATGCCGTATGTGTAGGCATTTGGATTAAAGTTTACTTTAATGGGCTCATGAGATCCCGAAAAGAGTTTTAAAAGCTTTTAGAAAAGGAATTGTTATGTCTAAGACAGATAGAGGCTTCATTTTTTTAATGTGACAATTCCAGATCATTAAAAATACCAAATATAAAAAGTGATCCTGGAGCCTAGATGAACCTTTATATCCTTTACACTCTTTCTAGTAATTGAGATCAGAGTGCACTAATTTGCTGATTATTACAGCCTTGGTCCCATTTATTTTGAATGTAGCCAGCTGGGTTATGAATCTGTGGTATTCTTGGTAATTTGTTTATTTATGTGATCAACTTAAAATGGTAACAAAAATGTATATGAGATCTTTTTAAGAGATAAATATGACAGAGTAGGAATTCAATAAATAAATAAATGAATAAATAGAAATTTAGTTCTCTTCACATCTCTAACTAATCCCTTTATAAAACCAATGTTAACTGTTTGATGTGTAGCCTGCCATGATTTCCTTCTTTGAATATATTTGTTGTTACATTTAGTTTACTTATTTTTAATAGCATCATTTAAATACTTGCATATTTCAATTTGGACATCCATTTTATTAAATATATTCACCTTTGTATTAGCATTTCTGTGGTATAGTCATCCAAGGTGAAAATTCTGGATCAA
The DNA here is from genome assembly GCA_028534135.1 of Potos flavus. NCBI lineage: Eukaryota > Metazoa > Chordata > Mammalia > Carnivora > Procyonidae > Potos > Potos flavus. Next base: position 87,510,187 of record CM052898.1, on the reverse strand, counting down.
TGTGAAATACGAATTTTAATACAAATCTAGAGATTACTTTTAAAATGTGGCAATTTATGTTTCCAAGAGTAATTTAAGAGAATTAATATTTCACTATACTCTGTAGGCTATTGTTCTTTAAAATTATTTGCCTGATACATGATGAATGGTATGACAACAGGTTTCAATTTTTACCTCCTTGTCTACGGGTGAAAATAACATATTTTCATGCGACCACTGGATAACTACTGAAGTTACTTATTCCACACAGGAGTTGGAGCTATAACCTTGGCCTTATCAATGCCTACTCAAGCTGAAAGTAGATTACATAAGGCTTATTAATAAACCCTAGAAAGGTCAAATATGGTGGTCTGACATGGTAAAATGAATACACATTAAAATGAATGTATATTAAAACTAGGAATAATCTCACATAAATTAGAAGGCAAATAGGTATGAGTACATGAATTTAATAATATTTTCTGTATTAAAGAGTTTACACATGCATTTTTACTTTGACAAGTTAAAAATTTATATTTACTTCCCAGCAGAATTTTAATTTTAACTAACGTAAAATAGTTGAGGAAAAGTATTAAATCCCAAAGTGACTTCAGGAGTGAATATTTATTTAAGGTGTTAGATATATCTGCAAGGTTATTTCCTGATTGGTTGTTTTTGAAAGGTTATAAAAATAGACTTGGCAAATCCCTTTTCTGTTTTTTCTTTCTTAAGAATTTTTAAAATCCTTCCGCCTGATGACAACCTTTTCTCCCAGTTCAGTCAAAAGAAACTATAGTGTTCTTTTCTAGGAGGGCACGTATTACATGGAGCACTGGGTGTAGTACATGAACAATGAATCTTGGAACATTGAAAAAATAAAAGTAATTGGGAAAAAAAAGAAACTATAGTTTTATAAGATTATTGATTATATCTTACCTCGCGAACTGATAAATTTTTTTACCATTAATCTAATACATAATATTCTTACAAAAGCTTTAACTGTTCCTGACTTTAACTATAGTGTTTTTCAGGTGTTTCATATTTCAGATAATTTCTAAACACATTTTGAGATAATTTTCTATGTCTTATTGGCTTTAGGAGTTTATAATTCATTTCCTCTTTTCTGCTATACTCTCATTAAACGATAGCCTCATTAAAGATTTTCTAGAAGGTATAAGGTGACTGATAAATATTATAGGTTTGTCAGTAAGTTTTTTAAGTGGGGTCTTTGGTAAGTAACCAAGTCTGAGTTTCCATTTTCTACACCTCACATGTGCATAATAGTTGCTTTAAGTGATACACAAATAGTTGGCACATTGCAAATGCTTCTCTGTGTAATTTAATGTCTTTGGTTTTCCTTTTCTGAGTGGAATTAACTGATTATTGTAGCAGTTCTTAACTAATGATCACTGTTTTAAGAATGTTTAAATACTGTCCTATTGTTCAGTTATTTATATTTCCTTTATTATGATTATCTACTTTACCATGCTTGGAAATTATTTTAAAAACACAAAAAATGGTGTATTGTGATGCATTACAAATAAAGGCCTAAACGAATTACAGAGAACTGTAGATAAGCCATATTCATACTTAAGAGGTTTCAGATTATTGATGTAAAGGTATTAGATCAGGCTCAATAAATAATACATTGAAGTGTGTTTCTGAAAAAATGTTAATATTTACTTCAATTTTAATCATTTTGGAATGGTTGTGCAAATAAGATTAAGGGAAAAGGTCACATTTACACTCTGAATCCTCAGTAATGGATTAAATCCCTCTCGCCCTAATATTACAATGTTTCCCAGTCGTTTTACAAGTCTATACTTCACTTAATTTTCAAGGGCTTATGATATCTGGTCACTGCCTCCAGTCATTTGCTTCTCCCTCCTTTATCCCCTGCTAAGTATAGACATAATTGAGTATCTTCCTCTCGTCTGCACATGCTGTTTCTCTTGAAATACGAATTATTCCATCTAACCTCCAAACCCTGACATATTTTCAAGGCTCCATCTGTAATGTTCAGGTACTAACCTTACATCTCTCTGTCTGGACTTTATGACCACTGAAAGATTGTCTAATGCTAAAATAACACTTTCTTTAAAATTTTTACTCCTATCCTGTTATGAACTGGAATTTAACTAGTTTTCTGTGGGTTTCTCATTTTTTGAGATTGTAAATTGTGGGGAGGAGAAACTGGGTGGGAGCCAGGTCATCGGTGTCTGTAATGTCTGGCTGAATGGAAACAACCTATCCCTATGAATTATTTAACTATTTATACTACTGCTCAATTGTTGTACTCCACACCTTAAGACTATTTTGCAAAGTATTCTGGGGAAAGTATAAAAACACATTATTTGGTGCAATTAAGTTTAGATAAACCCAGAAGCAGAACAATAACATGGCCATTAATGGGCTTTGGACTATGCAGAAAGCCAACATAAGCAATATAAAAACCATTTTACTTAATTGCTTCTGGAAATAATAATGAATATTTTGAAACTTAAAAAAAGTATAATGCTCACCCTCACATACTATCATTATATTGCAAAATAAAAATTAGATGATTCCCTGAGTAAAGCACTTTAAACTGCTTAAGAGAAATTGAGCAAAAGTATCCTCAGACATTTATTAAATGTATAATTATGCAAAATTTTGTCCAATTATGATACATGCGGTATTGCATTTTATTTATGCTCTAAGAATTTAAAATCAAAAAGTCAGAGCTGGTAGACACAAAGATGCAATGAAAATACGTTAAATAAGTATAAATATAAACTAAAAATTCACAACATTTTTGTATAGATAATATTTTAAAATTAGAACTAATTTGCAAAAGAGAGTACAAAGAACATAAAGGTAAAATATACTACATTTCAAAGTACATTTGCTTCATTTTTTAAAAGAGAAAATAATTGTTCTTGCTAAAAAAGTCTTGGGTCATCATTTCTTTAGAAATGATGTTTTATGTCTTTCATTATTAACTTTGTCATTCCTTCCCATTCCCTGTGTTTTTGTATAGTCTGAATTCTATATTTTTTCTTGGTATTTGTCATTTTCTTGTTTCATCTCACTTATGCTTATGTGGGGGATTATTCTAGAACGTCTGTTTGTACTGCTATAAAATGGGTGAATTGTTCTAGACTTTCTCCACTTATTTTCTAAGACCTCTTGTTTTCTCTTGAGAAGCTGGGCAAAGTGTACCATCTACTTTTCTAAGACTGAGTGTTCAAGGAGGTATTCGAGAAGGCAACAGGGATAAGTAGGGGTTATCTGGAGCTGATCCTTTGTTAGCAAACTGAGCTCAGGAACTTAAGCAAAATTTTATTAAACTCCCTCTAAAAAGAATCATGAAGGAATAGCATTCATGTTGGTAGGATACCCACAATATGCTATTGTTTTTTGTAGTTCGAGTTATTAGGTATTTTCCCTTTTCTTGTTTGTATGGTGCTTCTCTGTATATACATAGAGAAAATTATATGTCTATATAATATATAATGCATAAAGCTGATAATTTACTAAGATTATGGGTTTTTTTTTTTAAAGATTTTATTTACTTACTTGAGAGAGAGAGAGAGAGAGAGCAGGAGCAGCACAGGGAGAGGGAGAAGCTGGCTCCCCACTGAGCAGGGAGCCCAATGTGGGACTCGATCTCAGGACCCTGGGATCATGACCTGAGCTGAAGGCAGACACTTAAGTGACTGAGCCACCCAGGCGCCCCAAGAATTATGGTTCTATCTAGACACATATAATTCTCCTATACTTCTCAGTATGTATTGTATAGGCCCCATGCCTCCACATGGCTTACATAATGCTTCCAGCATAATGATTTAAATGTAACTATGCATGCCATGTGTATGTGTGTATATATGTATACACACACACAACACATTGCTTTTGTATTACTATTTTGTGTATATATATATATATACGGCATAGATTTGTTCATTTCTTGTTGGATTAGGGAAAGGAAAATTTTGTGGGTTGTCTTTAGCCAACCATTTTTATCCAAAAAACAAGTGCAGCTTTTCCAACTGCCAGATTCTAACTATTGGCAACACATAATTAAATCCTATCAGGAAGAAACAATGTATGGAATTTCTTTTACTATGATTCTGTTGATATAATTTAGAGTCATCTCCTAGAGCTAATAGAGTTAAAACAGTACAATTCTAATCAATTATATAAACAAATATACTATTTTAGCTAGAATATTTGATATCAAAATACTATAATCACCTAGATAGCTTAGATCCTATATCTGAAATTAAGAAAACATCTATGCACTGCACACATATTATATATGTAAATATGTTATATTATATATGTTATATATATATATATTTGGTAAAACTGCTTTATTTCAATTATCATTGTTGGAAATATGTCTGGATCTACACAAGTTGAGAGGAATCAGATGATAATAAATGTCACTTTTCTGACTGGTGGGAAGGAAGTGGTATCAACTACTGGGTATTCTAGATTTTCTATATTCAGAGAGGGTTTCAATTTGTCTGCATTACATTTCCCAATAATTTCCATTTTCCTCCAAAATATGTGCCTACCCAAGCTAAATGCAAAGCTATAATTAGTTAAGATAAAGATTAATGAGATTTTAGAAAAACAAAGATGACTTGCAGTACAAACTGTCTCCATTATAATTATAGTTTAGTGTTCTGGTCACTAGTGTATTTTAAAACAACAATTTTGTAACAAATCATAACTTATTTAGTTTAGTTAGAGCTCAGCTGTAGAACCAGATTTCCAGCTTCAAAATGACAGGAACTTCCAGGAGAATAAAGCATATTGATTTAGCTCTGAAAATCCTTCTTTTAATCACTGCCATGTGACCTGTTTGGAAGGGTGGTGACGGCTTCAGTCTGATACAAATGTTGTTGATTGGAAGCAAAGTAATGAAAGTTAAACAGAGTGGCAGGTTGTCAGCACTGATTCTCTCTGCTTCCCAGTATGTGTTGTACAAGGCCCCACGGCTCCAATGTGGCTTATATAATGCTTACAGTATAATAATGATTTAAGTGAGGACACTCACTCTCATATTCAGGCTTGATTTACTGCTTGAGCCAGGATAACTCCTTTTAGAATGTCTGGAACAGCAGGTTGTCCACTAATATGCATAGCAATGAGTTCTATTTTTAAAGTCACTGCTTCTCAGCAAGTGATACATTTCCCTAAAGAATCAGAACTAGAAGCATTGTCCTGCAGAAAAATCCTTCACACATTGCTTTTTCTATTAACTCACAAGCAAACTACAGTGTTGGAGGCTAAGATGATGGGGTTCTGTTTTAAAATTTACAACTATACATTGCAACTTTTCTTTTGAAAATAAGAACACAAACTATGGTAACAAAATGAATGACTGGTTTGTTTTCCCTGTTAGGAACTGCTTAAATATTTACTGATCCAATTAAACGAGTGGAAACTCTAGTTGCACTGCATAAAGTTGTTTTATATTTTTAGTGGATAGTACCACATGCTATCTTTACAAATGGTAGACAAGACTTTTCCTTTGAGCAAGGTTTCCAATTATTAAACTTTCCATGCCTTAAAAAAATATTTCTGGCTATATAATGGGATATGCCAAATCGCTAATGGAAGGAACAGTTTTCACACAGTATTCACTCACACACACACACCCAAGTACACACTTACATTCATACATATAAAAATTCAAATGTAGATATGACTTAACCATACTCTTCGGTTCATGACTAGTTTCATTGCTCTGTACTAGGAAAAATCTTGGCTCTACTTTGATTTTTCTTTTCCTCTCCAATTCATCATATTCTTATTCCCTTCCTCTCTATATGTACCCACACTAATCTGGTTACTATATGTGAATGAATATGTATGTGTTATATAAAGTAGGTAGGGCTGGTTTTGGTACATGGATTTAATGTATATATAAATTGTGGGGGTTTTCCTCAAGATTACTTTTTGTTTCTTAGCTTTTTCAACACAGACCTATCCATTTTGTTACATGTCATGGATAATATCCCGTATACTTAACAATTTATGGCATGAGCACCAAACAATCAAAATTGATAGTGGCAGCAAACAATAGGAGAAGCCATCTATCCAGGTGCCTCCTAGCTGGATATCAGGTCTCTTGAATGGGCCCTGTGTAATTTCAATAAGGACTGTCATACTGCATTACAGAAATTTGGTTTTATATGTACAACTATCTCATTTCAATTTTTAAATCATCTTTTCACTCTTAGTGAATCCGTGAATGAACAGAATTTTTTAATGGTTCTTAGTGGTTCCTTTACTACTTGCCTTATTGTGTCTCATTTAGAAAATCTTTTCCCGCCCTGAGGTCATAAACATAGGACCTTTATTTTCTTCTGAAAAAGTGTAATTTTGCCTTTCATGTTTCAAAATCAGTCAACTATAAATTGATGTGTATGTATGGTGTGTAAAAAGAGCCTGATCCATATTTTTATCATTCAAAGTAAAAACTCTCTCCAGTGATCTTCAGTGCTAGTTCTGTTATAAATAAAGTTTCCCTTTATGTGTGGTGTTGTCCAGCTCTTTAAGAGGGAATATTGCCAATGTCTAACCATTAAATGCGATACTTGCTGTTGTTGCTGAAGTCATTGCATCTTAATAGTCATGACTCCGTGTGGATGTAAAAATTCTCCATACCCATAATTTGTTAAGAATTGTAGTTTTATCTTGACTGTTAAATTCAATCATTTTTTTCTAGTTCTATTGACATGATCACATAAGCTTTGCCTTTATTTTTATTTTTTTAAGATTTTATTTATTTGTCAGAGAGACAGAGCATGAGTGAGCGTGCAAGCAGGGGGAACGGCAGGCAGAGGGAGAAACAGGCTCCCTGCTGAGCAAGGAGCCCAATGCCCATCCCAGGACCCCGAGTTCATGACCTGAGCCAAAGGGAAATGCTTAACTGACTGAGCAACTCAGGCACCCCAAGTTTTGCCTTTATTAATAAAGTGAACTTTAGTGAATGTTTTTCCAGTGTTAAAACAACTTCCATCTCTGGGAACAAACTCATTGTCGACTTTGCCAAAACACAGTATCTTTTTTATATATTGCTGGACTAGTTTCCCTAAGTTTATCTTTAGTATTTTGGCATTAATACAAATTAATGAGATTTGCTTTTCATGTATAATCCTTATCAAATTTGGGTATCAAGTTTATGTGAACTCCATAAAAGGAGTTTTGGAATATGCTTTTTTATTCTACACCCTGGATTTGTTTGAAGATCAATGGGATTATATTTTGCTTCACAGTTTTATTGGTCATAGTGGTAAAACTGTCTCAGAGTCTCCCCTGTAAGGAGCTTAGAGTATGTTAGACATTGTCACTCTATTGTTCAAGTCTCTTAAACTACCCTTCACACATTCCATTTTCTTGCTGTGATTCTTTCTGGATAACTTACTTCAAATCAATCTTCCATTTGACTAAATTTGTGTTCTACTACTTAATCTCATTCCTTTAGCTTTTGATTTCAAACATTTCACTATCTTAATCCCTAGATTGTCTCCCAATTGTCTATTTTTTAATATTTCATGCCTCTGTTGTATTTTTGAAGTACTTTAGAAAGAATGTGTTTTATCATATTCTGGTTCTGGTAATTGCAATATCTAAAGATTTTACAAATCCACCTCCTGTTTTTACTGTGGCTTTTGGGAAGTAATATGAATATTTTCACATTTCTACACAGTTACAGGCTTTCTGAGCACAGGAAGCTGGAACTTATGTCTTAGTTCAAGCCTGGGAAGTTAAAAGATGATAAAATAGAGACCTCCACAAAGATTTACCTCCCCAAAATCATACAATTACATTCAAAAGGAGGAATCCAGAACTAATCATTAACACACCAAATGGTTTGGTTTGTTTGTTTTTAGGAAGATTCTGGGTTTTTTCCTCTCACGGAATTGATATCAAGGTCAGCTATCCTATATATACTCCCAGATTCTTAATTTAGGGAACTTCTATTTCACTTTCTTTGGTGTACTTTCTAGGAATAACCATCCACATCTCTTCACATCACTCTGAAAGGAGAAAATATGGAGTAGGTGATTTATGTTGTTATGGCTGTAATAGTTTGCCTTGATTCTGAAATCTTGTTTTGTTTTCAAAATAAATAAAAATAAAGGCAATCTATGGAATAGGAGAGGATATTTGCAAATGGCATATCTGATAAAGGGTTGGTATCCAAAATCTATAAAGAACTTACCAGGGGTTCCTGGGTCTCAGTGGGTTAAAGCCTCTGCCTTCAGCTCAGGTCATGATCTCAGGGTCCTGGGATCGAGCCCCGCATCAGGCTCTCTGCTCAGCAGGGAGCCTCCTTCCCCTTCTCTCTCTGCCTGCCTCTCTGCCTACTTGTAATCTCTCTCTCTGTCAAATAATAAATAAAATCTTTAAAAAAAAAAAAAAAGAACTTACCAAACTCAGCACCCCCCAAAAAGCAAATAATCTAAAATGGCAGAAGACATGAACAGACATTTTTCCAAAGCATACAGATAGTCAACAGACACAAGAAAAGATGCTCAACATCACTGATCATCAGGGAAATACAAATCAAAACTACAATGAGATATCACCTCACACCTATCAGAATGGCTAAAATCAGCACCATAAGAAACAGGAGTTCGTGAGAATGTGGAGAAAGGGAAACCCTCTTGCACTGTTGGTGGGAATGCAAAGTGGTGCAGTCAATGTGAAAACAGTATGGGGGTTCCTAAAAAATGTAAAAATAGAACTACCCTGTGATCCAGCATTTGCACTTCTACGTATTTACCCAAAGATTACAAAAATACTAAACTCAAAGGGATACATGTACCCCTACATTTATAACACCATTATCCACAATAGCCAAATTATGGAAACAGCCCAAGTGTCCATTGACATGAATGGATAAAGATGTGGTATATGTACATACACAACGGAATATTACTCAGCCATAAAAAAGAATGAAATCTTGCCATTTGCAACAACATGGATGTAGTTACCCAGTATTATGCTAAGTGAAATAAGTCAGAAAAACACAAATACCATATGATTCCACTCTACCATATGATTCCACTCATAGGTGGAAATTAAGAAACGAAACAAATGACCAAAAGGAAAGAAAAAAGAGTGAAAGGCAAACCAAAAAACAGACTCTAAATTATAAAGAACAAACTGAAGGTTATCAGAGGGAAGGTAGGTGGGGGGGATGGGGATTAAGGAGTCCATTTGTGTGATGAGCACAGGTGTTGTATAGAAATGCTGAATCACTATAATATATACCTGAGACTGATAGTACACTGTGTTAACTAAATGGAATTTAAAAACAAAAAATAAAACTTATTAATGACTTTTGTGATGTTTTTACTGTGAGGTATTAATTTTTTTCTCAAAACCCTGTGCAATTCTTTGAGGCTTGGGTAAAGATGAACACAGAAAATTTGTCTTTTTTTTTTTTACACATTCTCAGGGTATTGCTTCTAGCGGTATAATTGTAAGCAAATGGTTAAACTTTCTCTGCTTCAGTTTTCTCAGCTATAAAATTTAACTAAAAACATTTTATGTCATTTTTGTATAAATAATAAAAGTAATATTAAACATATAAATACAGTGCCTAAAAATAATCAGTGATCTATTAATGTTGTTATAAATATTCTACTATATTAAAACTTCATCAGCTAACTTTAAAATATCTAATTATAAGGACTATTTAGAAACATTTACCAAAAGTTTCAAATTATCTTTATATCATAAAAAGAACAAGATAATTTATTGTGATCAAATTCTTCAAGTCCCTACAGATATGAGAAATAGAAGACTAATCCCTTCCCTGCATGATTTTCTAATCTATTTGGGAGATACGGCACATGCATGTAAAAAGAATAAGCAACAACTGAAACTATGGTACCTACTAAATTAACAGAAATGGTTATGAGAACTACAACTTTTCAGAGGAATGAGAAGTGAGTAGAAACTGGAGTTGCTGAGGAAGGCTTTAAGAAGAACTGATACTCTTAGAAACATTTTTAATCTCTAGAACAACCATAAGGTTTGGCTAAAATTCAATATGGGAGAAAAAAAGAAAATACATAACAATGTCCAATTCTGGAGAAAAAAGCAGAAAGGGGGAGAGAAACAACAAACAAGTAGGATAAATATAAAACAAGCATTTATGACAGATGTATAGCCAACCATATCTGGAATTGCATTACGTATAAAAGGACTTAACTCAAAGTCAGATGATCTTAAATGGAATAAAATACTCAACTGTATGTTGTTTAAACACACGTAATCACACACGCATTTTAAATACCAAAAAAAAAAAAAAAAGATTTAAAATCAATTTCCAAGAACCTTATTCAGAAAATTTTAAATTCCAACAAGAGACACCAAGACATATAGCCAAATAAGAAGGCATGCTATGTTCTTAGAGACAAAATCTCAGTATCATAAAGATCTCAGTTCTTACAGAAGAGAGATAAACTTAACTCAGATTCAGTCTAAATTTCATGTGCAACTGGTTTTAATTTCTGAAGGATGTGAAGATTTTAGCTAATAAAAAGTATAGTTGGAAAAAAAAAAAGTATAGTTGTTAAGTACTGTGAAACTCTGCGATTTTATTCAACTTGCAAAGTGACAAATTAGCTTACCAGAGTTTCAACAGTCTTTCAGAAGACACAGGAATCCTGAGCTCAGAAACGAAGGATATTATCACACACAAGGATAGCAGTTGTTACATTATTTATGTTTCTTTGTATCAGAGCTCCCGTTCCCAGAGGGTAACAGGAGGAGGACCAGATGACAAATGTATAAACAGTTGGTTACATTATAGAAGAGGAACTCTGGTTTAAGAAAAGAGGAATATTTTATAATGGGCATTCAGTTTGCCTACTCTATCTTCTGAAGGGAAAAAAAAAATACCTTTTTAACTGAGCAGGAAGCATGCCTATCCTTTGCTTCACAGGAGGACCCTATCCCCATCTTCTAAGCCTGCTCCATATTAGCATCTAGAATATATGAGCTACCATTCATTCATATTTTAAACTTTTTAAAAATTTTTGAAGTAATTTTAAACTTACAGTAAAGATTTACTAATTTACTAATTGTCAAATTCTTACATTTACCTTGTATCTCTACACCCCCACCCTTCTCTTTCTTCTACCCCCGCCCATTCATCTGGTCTCTTTTTTAGCCATTTGAAGGTAACTTGAAGATATAAGGCTATATTATCTCTTAACACTTCAGTGTATGTGAATGTGTGGTGTGTGTATTAATATATATATATTATATATTACATCAGATATTATATATATTATGTATATATTAAGATTTATTTATTCGAGAAAGAAAAAGAAAGCAAGTGCACCCCGGGGAGGGGAGGGGCAGAGAGGGTCTTTGGCAGACCCCATGCTGAGCATGGAGCCCAATGTGGGGGATCCCATGACCCTGTGCCGACACCAAGAATAGGATGCCCAACAAAATGTGCCACCCAAGTACCGCAACACTTCAGTGTATATTCCTTAAAAATCACTGTATAACCATAAAATTCCAGTAATTAACATTTGTGTAATACTACCTTTTAATCCACAGACTACTTGATTTCACCAAATGTTACAATAAATTCTTTTATGGACCCAGGAGCCAATTCATTACCACAGAAAACATTTAGTTGTCCTATTTCTGTAATATACTTCAAAATATATCCTAGACATATATCCATATTTCATGACTCCCATTTAACACTCTGACCCCTGTGCCACCATCATTTTCCTATAATCTTCCTTAATTTTAAGTACTTTATTTCAGATAGAGAAAATTTTTATACAAATTTTAAATGAGGTATTATTTTTGAGTTATTTAAACATAACAAATTTTTTGTACAATAATGTAATGAATATATGTGCCAAAAAAAAAAAAAAAGAACTGATCATACTCTGGATTCATGCAAGTATAAATTATTTTCTTTTAAATTTCCCCTAAAAAGACGCAGAATATGTTACCAGTGTTAAATAAATTTACAACTGAGTGACTTATCTCTATGAACTTTCAAAAGGTTCAAATTACATGAAATATTCAAGTACAATACAAATCGGAATTATACAGTAGCACTGAAATAGCATCTGAAAAAGGCCTCTTCTTAAATATACGATATTGTTTTTCACTTAGTGACAACACACTATCCTATAATTTACCCATCATACTGCTAGAGAGAGGAAAAGGAATTGTAAATACTAAGACATTCAGCAAAGTAAACATGGGTATATTGTTTGTAATACTTATAAGTTAACGGAGTATTAAATTCCCTCCACGAGTGCTTGAGAGCAACTGCTCTAAAAATCCTAATGAAATATTAAAATTACTGTTCTTTCAAGCTTTCCCATGATCAGAGGAAGAAATAGACACACAAATAAAAATGAAGGTAGATTTCTTGGTTGTTTAAGCCTGTGAGTATAATAATTGGGGAAACTGAAGTAAATTCAATTTTTTAATTTATACCAGGGAGATCAGGAATCACACCTTGTTTTTGTAAGGCCAAGTCTTATAACTTGTATCATCTTTGCATTCTTTAACTCCGAGGAACAATTTTTTTGAGGTACATTAATGATTAAATTAAATGATCCGTGTAGAAATACTCCTTAAAATATTTATGATAATGTACGATATTATAATTCCTTGAAATTACTTAGTCGTAACTAATTCTTTTTGTTAAAGCCAAACACAGAAAACATTCAAATATGATAGAAATGAATGGGGGAATATTGAAACAATGTACGGAAAAAAATTTTTGACCCAACAAAGAGAGAGATGATGGTTATTATCCCTTCTGCCCATGATGAACTCTACACTGAAATCTTTCCCTCTACCGAAGCCTGCTCGTACTCTTTCAGAATGACCATGTCACCTACATCCACAGCCTTGTAGTTCTGTCCTTTCTCTTCTCCTACACTCTGGCCAACATCATCATCAGGAACTTAACTTCCTCTTCAGTTTCAATCACCAGTGTTGAAACTCTGAGAATGACTTCCTATATTTTATTTTTTCACTTTTTCTTATTCACTTATTCTTCAATCCCATTTAGATATCTATACTATGACATTGCGTTTTTCTCCTAGTATATCAGTGTCTCCTTATCTTTGTTGAATCCCAAACTAGCTCAGATCCCATGGCTGACCTATGGGCTGTCATAATCATCCTTTACTCTCTTATACCCCTATCCTTCAACATATATCTTAGCCAAAATTTCAGCCCCTGATTTTACCATTTCTTCAACCAGATAGCTTCCATTTTCTTCCCTCACTTTTATTTTTCTAAAGTTAAGAATTTCTCTAATTCTTTTGAAACATCACCAAGATAATATTCATCTTAGTGATTTTTCTCAAGAGCTCTACTTTCTTAGGATGAAATCCCTACACCTTTTACCTCAATAAGTCCTACTCTTCTCTTTGGACTCAACCTGGCATTGATCTTGTCCAAAAGTCTCACATGATCATCTCTAGATGAAGGCATACCTGATGTCATGGCTATATTTTATTATTTCATTGTCTTATCTGAATTCCCACAGAAATATTCAGACAAGGTTTCAAGGGCAGGTTGTTTGTTTGGAGGTAATCCCAAAAAACATTGGTAGGAGATTGGGGAAGTGAGACAGGGAAGAAAAAGAGTTAATAGAGGTATTTTTAAAGTTATCATTGTGAGTAATTAAAACTTACTTCCACTTGGGAATCTCAAAAGCCAATGCAGAACATGCCAATAGAGCTATCCAACTCTAATCATTCATCAGTCGAGTGCTCCCTGATAGAAACGGTTAATTCCCTGGCACTTCTGACCTGTCCCTCACCCATGTGGAATGGGCTCCAGCATCTAGAAAGTTACAACTTAGAAGTAGCTGGTGGTAATCAGGCTTTCATACAAGGAAATTGTGTGTTATAAAGGAAATAGGAGTAAGGTACTAGTGTATCTGCTACATGTATTTACCATGATATATTATAATTTTTTGTACATGTTTTCTAATAGATTATGAAGCTCCTTGAAGGAATACATATGTGTATGAGTATATCTGTATGTGTATCTTTACTTTCTTATCACCTAGTCATGAAATAAATATTTGTACTTAATTAAAAAAATGTTCAAAAAAATGTTCAATTCTTCAGGCCCTGTTAATGAGTTTAGTGCCAATAATACATTAAATATTGGATTATTATCTCTAAAACTATTACCGATTAGAAATATCATTATATTATAAACATAAATATACCGAAGCAATAGTACAAAAATGAGCTTTGGAGATATTTGGAAATTCACTCATATTTCAATAAGGAAAACTTAGTAAGAATTTGGTAATTTTTATATTTTAAAAAAAGATCTGATAATTCCCAAAAGTTGTTTTCTTTTACTAGCCATTTTAATGATTGATAAGGAAATTATGCTCACGGCCTTCACATGATGCTGTGCTGAAAAATGTAGAATAATAGTTCATAATCAAAGCAGATCCATCCTACATTATCTAAGACTATGGAGAAAAAAGCTTGGACATTTTTTTTTTCCTATTCAAATAATATAAAGAGAGTGTTATTCTAACACAGATGTTGGTATATATTACAATTAAAATAAAAAGATGTCATATTTTCAGAATGTAACTTTGACTCTCTCTTACCAGCTAGTCAGGAGACCAAGAAAAAGTGTCCATGTGGGATTGCAACAGCTAGTGGAAATTACATTGCCTCTATTAAGTTTGTCATGATCCACATAGAAAGTCAGAAATATTATCTCCCCATCATATCATTCAACAAAGTTTAAAACTTTGTACATATATGTCAATTATTAAAACAGGAGAATAACGCTTCTACTCTAGTTTCTGTAGAATTCTGACATACTGTCAGTCAATTTGACATGTAGGCAGCAAACCCAGCTCTCTAGTTCAGCCTAATGTCGTGCATAATGGTAGGAAAAGAGTTTTTCGATAAAGTGAATGGATTGGGGGTTGGTGAGGAAATATGCCAAAGTGGCTTAGTTGTGTTCTATGCATTAATTCATTTGCACCTATAAAAATGTAAATGCATACCGATTTAGTCTAGAAATGAAAGTACCTTGCATCTAGGTATGTTAGTTTATATTGGATCAGCGAATTATTTAAACAAATGAGTGAGGTGTCAAAATAAGCTACTAAAGAATGCCAGATGGCCCTGACTCATCTTCTTCTAGTTAATGCTTGTCAGTAATAAGATAATTTGAATAAAACAAATTATTCCCTTTAAAAAGAAAAGTTATCCAACATGTAAAATAAACATGGATTAGTGTTTATTATGCCCAAACAGATTTCCTGGCAAAGAAAAGATAATTTTATTCATGTACATAACCACAGCAGTAAGAGAGACATATGTTCTTATTTAGATGTGTTTGTGAGAATTATGCATGAAAACACCTCATTCATTAACATTGAATTTTAAACTATCCAAAGGAGAGTTGTTCTTTTTTTTTTTTAATAATAAATTTCATAAGATATCAACTGAAAATTATGACAGTTCCCTAAAATCTCAATTGGGTATATTCCTCCAGCTTATGTCAATGCTATGAATCTGTTAATAAAAAGCAAAGCAATAAAAAAATCATTCCTGACATAGGCAAAAGATGCTTCAAACAAGAATGCCTTCACAGGTAGATAGGCAAGAAAAAAGAGGTTTCTCTAAAGTGTTTAGAAATAATCTTCCCACTAAACTTCTAACTCAAAAGTTTTGCTTTTCAAATGGTGTGAATTTCCCTCTCTATTACTATAGAAGGCAGTTCTGCTGAGTGTGATATAAAGACCTCTTGACTAGGAGTGATAAGTTAGGCTTCTAGGCCTCACTGTACATCAGAAGTTAAATATACTTGGGCCAGACTTTAAATGTTCTAAAGCCTTTCTTTAAGAAAGTATAGAATAATAATTTTGTCATGTCTAAATCATTGGTTTATTGTTATAATTAAGGTGATTGATATAGAAGCAGTTTGCATTATAAATGAGGAATGTAGTTTTTAATGCAGACATTTTATAATTGCTGTTGAAGGCTATAAAAAAGAGCTGAATAATACATGCCATGTTCATTCATGGAATGACTCAACATTGTGGATATGTCAGTTTTCCAAATGCCACTCTATACATTCGAAAAATGCCAATTAAAAAAAATTTTTTTTGAAGAATCTGACAATCTTTCTAAAATTTGTTTCAAAGATTAAAGATCCACTGATAGTTAAGTCATTTTAAAGAAGAGGGTGCAGGCTATTGTAACAGGATTTTTATACCCTTAGTGCCTGAAGTTCTTGGTCATGCTGCTTCAAAGAATGAAGAGGTAGACCAGACACATGGTACGCAGCAAAGCGAAGTTTATCGAGCTTCAGTACAAGCTCCCAGAGAGGAAGGGGACCCAAGAGGATTGCCGTTTTGGTGTTCAAATCTAGGGGGTTTTTATAAGCTCTCTTGCAGAACTACCTTGAGCATCCTGAGTGTGGGCCCCTGTGGAGTGGGGGCTAAGCTGTGCCAATCAGGGCTTTGATCATACACCTGTCTACCTATTGGGTTATTGTTCATATGTTGATAGTCTTTTGGGTTGATATCTGGAGACTGACTGCCCAACATGTGATAGTGACCACTGTTTTATGGTTGATTGTTTTGCTTCAGGATGTTTTGCAAAAGTCACTTCTGTGGAGGCTGCTAGACAAAGATGCTGCTATAGTCTTGTCTCAGCTGTAAAATGGGATGCTAGTGTGGTTTTGTCTTAGCTGTCCCAGCTCCCTGTTTTCATTTTGGGAACCCTGTCCCTCACTACCTAAGCGTCCAACAAACTTCTAACACTATGAAATAGCCCTAGATCTTTGGAATAGAAAAGGGATTTCTGTTTAATATACATAAAAACTTTGAAATGATAAAGGTGACCATATAATCCAATGGGCCATGGTGTTGGGAAAACTGGCTAACTAGACAAGCAAAATAAACCTGGCTAAAATGGATCCTGATAAATCAAAGACCTAAATATAAAGAGTAAAACCATAAAGGCGAAGAAGAAAATTCAAGTCACTCTCACTGTGAGTTAGGGTAGGAAGGGAGGCCTCAATCGGAGGTCAAAAGCACTCACCAGAAGGCAAAACACTGAATGACTTGATGACATCTGTTGAAAGTTTAGCTAAGCTACTCCATGTTATTGCTGCATTAACACCCATTTTGTTTGGCTAAGCAGCCTTCAAGGACCTTCAACGGACACTAGGTCCCTCACATAAGTGCATGCCATAGATAGCAGCCTGCAGAGGCACAAGCGGATGCTAAGTTCTGGATATCATTTCTCCAAGAGCTCTGTGATCACCCCGGCTTCCCAGTGCTTTCCCATTATGGGCCTCTTGGAGCAGATCCTCACATGGCCTACCAAAGCCCTGCTCTTTTGGTTTGAATTAATCAATCTGGCCTTAGCCCTAGAATCCCAAAGCACTCTATCCACAGATCCTAATAAAGGCATAAGTCCCAGATCCTGATTCTGTTTGGACTCTGCCTTGACTTCCTTATGTGGCCCTTTCAGGCATTCTGGGTATTTCCTTCAGGGCCCGTGATAAATTCCTAACATCAAAGATTTTATTTAATGAAAGATACCACAAATGTAGGTGCCAGACCTGAAAACATTCTGGGAGAAGATACTTAAGATACTAAAACTAATAAACCATGAATATTTAGAATACATAAGAAAACTCCTATAAATAAAAACATGATAATAACCAGATTTAAAATGGTGAAGGAATTTTCTTTTTTTTAAGAGACTTATTTATTTATTTGAGAGATTGCATGAGTGAGCATGAGTGGGGAAGAGGTAGAGACAGAATCCTCAAACAGACTGCCAGGTGAGCATGGAGCCCGATTTGGGACTAGATCCCAAGATCCCGAGATCATGACTTGAACCAAAATCAAGAGCTGGTTGCTTCACTGACTGAGCCATCCGGATACCCCAGGACTATAATTGTCACAGAAGAGATAGCCCAGGTAGCCTGGGTGGCTCAGCTGGTTAAGTGACTGCCTTCAGCTCAGGTCATGATCCTAGAGTCCCAGGATAGAGTCCCACATCGGACTCTCCGCTCTGCAGGGAGTGTGCTTCTCCCTCTGACCTTCCCCCTCTCATGCTCTCTCTCTCTCATTCTCTATCAAAGAAATAAATAAAATCTAAAAAAAAAAAAGAGATAGCCCAAATAATTTCAATCTCATTAGAAATTCAACAAGATAAACTAAATTAGCAAATCAAATTAAACTAAAACAACAGTAAGATACATGTTTCTACCTATCGATATGATTACCTATCAGCATGGTGCAAAACTTAAGAATAATAGCCAATAATGAGGTTGTTAAGGGTAAGAAGAGACAACCACTCATATCACCCACTGCTGGTAGAAATAGAAATATATAACCATTTGGAAAATGTAGATATAATCAACAAAATTACTCTCGATTATACTCTATAATTCTGTAATGCAAGTTACATAACAGCATAAAACCAAGTATAATATAGTAGTTAATGTTATCTCTGAAGTCAGATGATTTAGGTTTATTTTACATACCCAGTTACTACTGAGCAATTTACTTTTCTGTGTTTCAATTACTTCTTTTGAAAAATTAGAATAGGAATAGTGTTTCTCTCAAAATTATCTTAAGGATGAAATGAGTTTATAGAGGTAATATATGTAGGAAAACAGCACATTATAACTATAAAAGAAAACTAAGAAACATGCGTGAGTATGTCCATCATATGATTGTTGGGTGTAGGAAGTTAGAAACATCCAAGATACCCATTGTTAGGAGTGATATGTGACTCATACACAGTACAAAATATTAGGCAATTGATAAGATTAATGATCTTGAGCCACAAGAGTAAATCTTAAATATTTAGAGTACATTTATTTGAATCAAAAAAAAAATACCAGACTTACCATTTCAGGTCAGACATGTAAAAACTGTGAAAAGTGTCCTTTATCCCCAAAACAAGAAAAAAGCTGAAAAACTAAAAACCACCATTTCTTTTTAGATCAGAGACTTGAAGTCAGAAGGCAAAGCTCTGCCCCCAAAACTGGAGAGGAAGGCAGATTCAAAAGATCTGAATAGAAATTTCACCAAAGCAGAGATGTAAGAGGAAAAAAAAAATTTATATATATATGTATGTGTGTATATATATATATATATATATATAAAAGGATGCTTAACATCATATGTCACTTTACAAATTAAAACATTGAGATATCACATACCTGCTAGAATGGCCAAAGTCCAGGGTACTGATGACACCGAATGATGGAAAGGATGTAGAGAGA
Organism: Potos flavus; assembly: GCA_028534135.1. Classification (NCBI taxonomy): domain Eukaryota; kingdom Metazoa; phylum Chordata; class Mammalia; order Carnivora; family Procyonidae; genus Potos; species Potos flavus. Next base: position 87,490,897 of record CM052898.1, on the reverse strand, counting down.
CAGGAACTCTTGTTCACTGCTGTTGGGAATGCAGACTGGTATAGCCACTCTGAAAGACATTTTGGGAGTTTCTTAAAAAACTAAACATATTCTTACCATTCATTGTAGTAATTATACCCCTCAGTATTTACCTGAAGAGTTGAAAACTTATGTCCACACAAAAATCTGCACCTAGATATTTATAACTGTTTTCATAACTGCCAAAGCTTGGAAGCAACCAAAATATCCTATAATAGGTGGCTATATCAACAAGCTGTGTCACAAGCAGACAATGGAATATTATTCATTAATAAAAAGAAATGAGCTATCAAGCCACTAAAACACATTAAGGAAACAAATGCATATTACTAAGTGAAAGCCAGTCTGAAAATGATTCAAGCAATACAGCATTCTCAAAAAGGCAAAAAATGACTGTTAAAAGATCAGTGGTTACCAGGGGTTAAAAGGCTGGGATGGGGGGTGGGGAGGATGACGACTAGAAGTAGCACAGAGGATTTTTAGGGCAGTGAAACTATTCTGTGCAATATGATGATAAATATCTGATATTATACATTTGTTAAAACCCATAGAACTGTTCAACCCAAAGGGTGAATCCTATTGTAAAGCATGGATTTCAGTTAATAATAACATGTCAATATTGCTTCATTGATTGTAATTAAGTACTTCACTAACACAAGATGTTAATAATAGGAGAAACTTAGGCAGTTACGTGGAACTCTACACTTTCTGCTCAGTCTTTCTGTAAAGGTAAAATTCTATAAATAATGTCTACTAATTAAAAAATACAAATGAAGCAACACATATTACAAAAAGATATAGACATTCTAAGGATATATATCAAACTTACTAAACTGGATAAGGAAGAAAATTGGAGTCAGGGACAAAAATCAGAAAGAAAATAACAAGAGTTTTTAGTGACAAAAATTAGTACAATAAAAACTGAAGAATATACTAATAACTTATTTCTCTTCCTAAGAACTAACAAAGAAAAAAAGCACTAAGGATTTACTTTTAGATATACATAGTACTGACAACATGAGCATCCATCTTTTAAAAGAAAATTAACTATATTTTTGAAAGTGCTTGGTGATAAAGAGAAATGTAAGAAGGTAGAAAGTGAGGCAGAAGGAGGAAATAGGACAAGATCCTCTCTAAGTAAGGGTTTTATCTTTAATTTAATGAATTTGCGGATGTAGCTAAGCAGGTAAGCGTGCCACTGACTTCAGGAACTGACCGAGCAGCAGGATGGGAAGACACAACATTGCCAGTCCAGTGGTCATCATGCCTACAATTTCCTTTAAATCACCCAGTGTTGATGATGGGATACAATGCATGTGTCAGTTACTTCCATCTCTGACTTCTAGGAAGAATCAGGTGCATAACCAAGAAGGCCTGGTCCAAGGTGTTCAGTGGTCATGATACCAAGAAGCACTTTCAAGGGAGTTAGTTCATCAGAGATTATATAAGGGAGGGTCATGCTCCAGAGGTGGCTGATGCAAGCTTTTCTGAAATCCCTAACTTGATCAACAAATGCTAACAAAACAAAAATTAGCACAATGATAAAAGCGATTTCTTAATTATTATGATGAATGTAGGAAATGGGCTCTCGTTAGTAATATTCAATATCCTGAGATAGAGGTTCTCCCTCACCTTCAATGAAGTATCCAACATTTTATAGGGTTGGCTTTATCCCAAAATGTTTCAGCATTAGGGTGTTGTGTTGCACTGTGTTCTGGCCTTGGTTTTTATTTCTGATAACATGCCATTGATGAATTGTGGCCATGGTTCAGGCTCTGGAATGGATGTGTCTGCCTCACAAAAGTGTGATCAGAGCACCTGGAAGGACAGAAAGCTGGGACTTTTCTGTTGCCAGGACAGGTTTATGAACTGCTCTGTGACCACTTTCTCATAGATATTTGTTTAATAGCTAACTACATGCAAGGTTGCATTTGACCTGAGGTTTTGCTCATTACAACCTCACAGAAAGGTTGTGGGAGATATAAGATTAAGAGTATTCAAGTGGACAAATGTGATAAAATATCCCACAAGAGCAAGTTTAACGTGAACTTAATGTTCTTTGGATTTAGTCACAGGAAAGTACGAGTGATATGGTAAAAGGAGTTTCAGAGTTGTAGGGAACTGAAAGCAAATGTAAGTAGAAACAGCAGTCTGGTTATTCTTTCCGGAAGTATAATGCAAGGAGTAGGTTTGTCCATCCTGAGTGTCCTCTTTCTCATGCCTAGATAAAGAGCTTTCTGGAACACAGTCTTCCCCCACACCTTTCTCCTAGGGGAAGAGGCTGCATCCGCCTGAGTGGCTCAGTGGGTTAAAGCCTCTGCCTTCGGCTCAGGTCATGATCTCAGGGTCCTGGGATGGAGCCCCACATCGGGCTTTCTGCTCAGCGGGGAGCCTGCTTCCCCCTCTCTCTCTGCCTGCCTTTCTGCCTACTTGTGATCTCTCTCTCTGTCAAATAAATAAATAAAATCTAAAAAAGAAAAAAATACAGCTTCCCATAGAAACAGTGATTCCCTCCCCCAAGCAGGGGAAGTCTCCTGTGCCCTCAAAGATTCCAGGTGCTAAGCAGCATGCATTCTCCTGTTAATAGACTAGTATCCAAATTTACATCGTCTGTTGCTAAGCAGTTTTTTTCCAAATTGACAAAGTACCTTACTTTTGTGTGATAAAGATCAAGACAGGCCCAAACATACCTCCATCTGGTATTATGGGAGAATGAGAGATCTCTGCTTTTTTCTTATGAACTCCAGCCATGCAAAATGTTGCTTTCAAAATAAAAGCTCTACCTCACCACAGACCATGTTGTGGAGTAGTTCCAGGAGTCTGATACTCAACAGGTGACAATGGAGTTTATTGCACAGAATGGGTAGGAGACTATTATGTGAGTAATAGAAAATGAAAATGGAATCAAAGGAGGTTACATAGTTGAAAGCAGTTTGTTTGTTGTAGAGGGTAAAACGACCTGAGAATATTTGAATGCTAATGAGAGGTGATAGAGAAAGTGAAAGATGTTGAAAAGCATAAGAGGTAGAGGATAATCAATAGAGGAAAACCCCTAAGAAAGACAGAAGGCACACTATTCAGGACACAAGTGGGAAGAGACTCAACAGTTATGTGGACAGCCCTCCCACTGCAGCAAGAGGGGAGCTGGCTGCTGATACTAAGAGCTACTTTGTAAGACCTCCTGATCTTCAAATCTCATACATTCTTAGACAAATTCTATTGTTCTCTCTAATTGAGCAAGATTAAGCTGTGTGATTTCCTAATTATTGTGGTCAAGAAACATGCCTCTCACAATTCAACCTATGGCTGACTTCCATATCTATCCCTTAGCCAATCTGGCTTAGGGAGTATGGCAAAGAGTACGGAAAATACATGTACATTAGTTAGGGCAACATTGACTGCTATAATAAACATAATTCAGAAAAAAATTGACATTTCTAGGTACCCAAGAGTTCAAACTGAATTTTCTGTATTGTTGGGTCTCTTTTCTGAGTAATGACTTAGGGATTCTAGCTCTATTTTGTGGCTCCCCCGTCTTCTAGAACTGGTTTGCAAGGTTACCTTGCATAGGTGACTCAAACTGGTGGAAAGAGAAAGAAAATTCAAGAACAGTAATGAGACAAAGAAGGTCATTATGTAAGGACATAAGGGTTGATTCATCAAGAAGATATAATTATATATACACCAAATGTCAGAGCACCTCAATATAGCAAGCAAATAAAACAGATCTGAAAGGAGAAAGAGACCTAAATGCAGTTAATAGTGGGGGACTTGAATATCTCACTTTCAACAATGAATATAGGTCATCTAAAAAAAAAAAAATCAGTCAACAAATATCAACATGAACTATACCTTAGATCATGGACCTAACATACATTTACAGAATATTCCGTCCACCAGAATAGAATACACATTCTTGTCAGGCGCACATGAAACATTGTACAGGGTAAATCATATCTCAGATCACAAAACAAGCCTTAGCAATAGAAAGAAGAATGAAGTAATACCAACTATTTTTACCAACCACATGGTATGCAACTAGAAATCAGTAACAGTATGAAAACTGGAAGATTCACAAGCATGAGGATACTAAACAACATGTTCTTGACTAAGCAATGGGTCAAAGAAGAGATCAAACTGGAAATTAAAAAAAAAAAGTCTCCAAAGACACAAAAATGGAAGTACAATATAGAAAACCTAGGAGATGCTGCAAAAGCAGTTCTAAGATGGAAGTTTATAGCTATAAATTCTATATTAAGAGAAAAGAAAGATATTAAAAAACAATGTAACTTTACATTTCAAGGAGCTAGCAAAAAAATAAATTAAGCTCAAGTTAGCAGAAGAAAAAAAGTTGATTAGAGCAAAAATGAATGAAATAAAGATGAGAGAAACAATAGAAAAAACAAAACTAAAAGCCATTTTTCTTAAAGATAAACAAAATTAAGAAACCTTTAGCCAGACTAAGAAAGAGAAATAAAAATCAAATAAAATCAGAAATGAAAGAGGAGGCATTATAAATGTTACCACAAAAATACAAAGAATCATGAGACTTTAAAAATATATGCCAACTAACTGGATAACCTAGAAGAAATGGATAAATTCCAAGAAATATACAACCTACCAAGACTGAATCATAAAGAAAAAAAGAAAATCTGAGCAGTACAAATAACATATAAGGAGTTTGAATAAACAGTCAAAAACCTCCCAACACAAAAAAAGCCCACAATCAAATGGATTAACAGGTGAATTCTACTAACATTGAAAGAACAATTAGTGTTCTTTCTTAAACTCTTCTAAAAAAATAATTGAAGAGGAAAGAACACTTACAGATTCATTTTGTGTGGCCAGCATTACTCTCATACAAAAGTCAGATAACACCACCACAAGACAGAAAACTACAGGTCAATATCCCTGATTAATATAAATGCAAAAATTCTCCACAACATAGTAGCAAACAGAGCTGAAAAGCACAGAAGGATCGTGCATTCATGGTCTAGCAAGATTTACTATTGCGATGCAAGTACAGCTCAATATACACAAATTGATAAATATGATACCCTGCATTAATAGAATGAGGGATAAAAATTATATAATCATTTCAATAGATGCAGAAAACAGCATTTGACAAAATTCAACATCTTTTTATGATAAAAACTAAATAAATTGGGCATTGAAGGAACATACATCAAAATAATAAACGCCACATATATATGCATATACATATTGTATATTATGTACATACATATATATAAAACAAACCCACACTAGCTTCATATTTAATGGTGAAAGGTAGGAAGCTTTCCTGCTAAGACAGGAATGTAACAAGGGTATCTTCTCTCACCACTCCTTTTCAGCATAATAATGGAAATTCTATACAAAGAAATTAGGCAAAGAAAAGAAATAGAAGCCATTCAAATTGGAAAGGAAGAAGGAAAACTGTCTTGATTTGCAGGTGATATGTTCTTATGTACAGAAAATCCTAAGAAACCCCTCCCCCACAGAAAAAAACCTCTTAGAATTAATGAATGAATTCAGTAAAACTGCAGTATACAAAAATCAATACGAAACTATGTTGCATTTCTTTTTTTTTTTTAAGATTTTATTTATTTGAGAGAGAGAGAGAGAGAGTGAGAGAGAGCGTGAGAGGGGAGAAGGTCAGAGGGAGAAGCAGACTCCCCATGGAGCTGGGAGCCCGATGCAGGACTCGATCCCGGGACTCCGGGATCATGACCTGAGCCGAAGGCAGTCGCCCAACCAACTGAGCCACCCAGGCGCCCCTATGTTGCATTTCTAAACACTACAAAAATTTGAAAAAGAAATAAAAGACAATCCCATTTACAATAGCATCAGAAATAATAAAAAACAGGAATAAATTTAACGAAAGATGGGAAAGATCTATAAACTGAAAACTGAAAGACATGATAAAAAATTGATGAGGACATATGTAAAAGGAAAGACGTCTCATTTTCATGGATCAGAATAATTAATATTAAAATATTCACACTACCCAAAGCCATTTATAAATTCTATGCAATCCTTATCAAGATTTCAAGTGCTTTTTTTTTTTTTTTTTACATAGGTAGGAAAAACAATTCTGAAATTTGTATAGAACCACAAAAGACCCTAAGTAGTCAAAGCAAACCTGTAAAAGAACAAACTAAGAAACATTATACTTCCTAATTTCAAGCTATATTATGAAGCTATTGTAATCAAAACAATATGGTACTAGAAAAGAAAAACAGTATGGTACTAACACAAAAATAGGTATATATAGACCAATAGAACATGATAAAGAGCACAGAAATAAGCCCATGCATCATATAAAGTCAACTAACATTTGACAAAGAAACCAATACTACTCAATGGAGAAAAGACCATGTATGTTCAATAAATGGCACTGGGAAAATTGAATAGTCCATATAAAAAAAGAAATTAAACCCCTATTTTCAGCACTTACAAAATTAACTCAAAACTGATTAAAGACTTCAAAGACTGAAACTATAAGGGCTCCTGGGGGGCTCAGTCATTTAAGCATCTCCCTTCAACTCAGGTCATGATCCCAGGTCCTGGGGTTGAACCCTGCGTTGAGGTCCCTGCTCAGTGGAAAGTCTGCTTCTCCCTCTCCCTCTGCTACTCCCCTGCCTGTGTTCTATCAAATAAAATCTTTAAAAAAAAAAAAAAAGACTAAAAACTATAGAACTAGAAGAAAACACAGGATAAACGCTCCTTGACATGGGTCTTGGCAATCATTTTTTCAATATTTTTATACATTAGAGTAAGAAATAGTTGTTAATCCTGAGTGGAGTAGGCTAAAATGATGGCAATAGTTAAGTTATGAAGTCATGGATTCTTTTTTGGGATTTCTCTATCTTTTCTGTGGAGGACATGAATAATCTATACATGTAAGCCTCAATGAGAGGATATTTTCACCTTTTTTTAAAAAAAAAAAAGATTTATTTGACAGAGAGCAAGAAAGGGAACATAAACAGGGGGAGTGGGAGGGGGAGTGGGAGAGGGAGAGGGAGAAGCAGGCTTCCTGCTGAGCAGATAGCCTGATGTGGGGCTTAAACCCAGGACCCTGGAATCATGACCTGAGTGGAAGGCAGACCCTTAAGGACTGAGCCACCCAGGCACGCCAAGCACACTTTCACTTTAACCTGAGTGTTATTGACTAGAAGATATTTAAAAATGAGAAATAAGGAACAGTTACATTTACTATTGTTGTTGTTATAATTATTAATATGTAAAGATATTCCTGACTACTTTCATCCTAGAAGAAAATATTCTTCCTAAGAAGAAAAATCTAAAATTCCTACAAGAGAATAGAAGGCACTGACAAAACGTAATTCTGCCCTACTTATGTTCCCTGTATCACTCACTCAACTAGGAATTAATCTTAAAAATCAGTTTTAAATTATATATGTCTACATGAATTAAATATTAATTAGGTATGAATTAAATAGCACTTTTACTACTTTATTTGCTGCTTTCTATATGAAAAAACCTTTACCAACTGGAGCAGATGAAGCACTTTAAGTATTCAAAAGAGGGTGTTTAGCATATTGCTAGGAGACCATATTCACATCCTCCGTAGTAACAGCAGTAATTATGTGCTTCCTGGTGCAGGGCATTAGAAACACTGCCAGTTAGGTCTCAGCATGCCACAGAATTAACTCATACAATCTTGATCATCTATTTCAAGCAGCTCATCTGCGAAGCTGACCTATACTGTAATCAAACTAAATTGTATACTTTTGCTACATTTGCATTTTATTTTCAATTTTCATACACACGCTTCTCATTCATTCTCTGAAATAGCCTTGCTGTAACACTCAGTAAATGAATTTTCTCCCCTCAATTTCTAGTTCAATAAAAAAAGCATAAAATTTCTGAAAGTTAAAAGTCCCAGTATATCTTTCAATTTTTTAGACTTCAGTGAAATATCTTCATATTTCCTATTTCCTAGAGTAAAGACAGAATCATCTAAATTATGCCTTTAGCATTTACATTGTTTGAAGGAACTAGTACATTTTTGCCAAACGAGGTCAAGTCCTCAAATTATTTTTAATAACACCTTCACCTTCAAGTGTTAGAAAGTACTCAATTTAAAATTTTGAGGCATTAAGTGTCCTTTCTACTCATAGGTGAGGCTGTTATCTTGGAGTCATAGCATTCCCATTTTATTTTATGAAAATGTTCAACCCCTCTTTGCCTTACTGCTCTTATCTGTAACATGAACATAATACTTACCTCTCAGTGTTTTTGAAGGCGATAATTTGACAATGTGAAGCATTTAGTGTTTAGCAACATGGAGGTAGTCACCGAATGACTATCACTACAATTATTTCTGTTGAGGAACACAATATGCATCTTATCTCTCCCAACTTTGATCAGCCAGTAGATTCAAAATAAAATCCTGCCTTTTTATTTGAAAGTTTGTGTGTATAGGTGAAAATTATATGTATACGTAGAATTTCATAGTGAAAGTTTACTGCTTATTCATAGTGATGTATTTCCTTATGATTGATATGGTATTCAGTTTTTTCAAGCACATCCTTAAAATTTGTAAGGAGTTTATCCAACGGTTCCAGCTTTCATGCTTGAAATAAGCCTCCTTACTATGGCTGACTTTAATCACTCTAAACACGTGCCAGGCTCTCTTACTAGGAAGGCTAAGATCAAGGCAGATGTATTTCTTTAGAATAATCCCTGGGATGAGGTCCTCTGAGGTTAAATGCCCTAAATAAACTGGCTATACTGTGGATGATGCTTTTTTACCCTAAACATATAGCAGAGGCCACTCATCGCCTACTCCAATATTTGTTCTCTTTCTGGTGTTAGGGTTTCTGGTTTTCAGCCTTAACTGCAAATCCCAGTCTTTCTTTGCAGGTCGTGCGGGCCGGTTACTAGGTTCTGGCCATTGGCAGATCCATGACTGTACTGTGCCCCAGCTTCTCGGAAATCTCATACAAGCTCTTTTCCTCCCTCCCCCTCTTCTTCCTACCTATTACCTAGAATGAAGAACTAATGAATAGATCTTCATCTACCATCTTGGACCTTGAATTACATTTTAAAGATCAGAACAGAGAGAAAAGCAGCAAAAGGGGTAAAAAATAAAAAAAAAAAAACTCTACTATTTCATGGGTCTTATGGAAACACCGCATACTCTTGGTCAGCTTGTGTCTTGATTTTTTTCGTCACTCAAAACTAAGCTGTTTTTACTTTAGTAACCCTGCACTGAGTTTTCTATATCACAGAGGCAAACCTGACACTTCTTCTATTATGAAGTATCTTTATTTTTCTTTTTTTTTTAAGATTTTATTTATTTATTTGACAGAGAGAGAGAGATCACAAGTAGGCAGAGAGGAGGCAGAGAGAGAGGGGGAAGCAGGCTCCCTGCTGAGCAGAGAGTCCAATGCAGGGCTTGATCCCAGGACCTTGAGATGATGACCTGAGCTGAAGGCAGAGACTTAACCCACTGAGCCACCCAGGCGCCCCCTTGAAGTATCTTTATTTTTCTATAACTTGTTTTCCGTAGGAAATGTCAGTAACTTTTAAATTTCAATTGCAGAATATTCATTTTACTGGTGAGCAAGTTCTAAAACTTGTTTCTATTGTAAATTGTTCATAAGAAGACATACCTTACTTTTTTGTAAGTTGTAAAATAAACAATATTTTAACCCAGAGCTGAAAACCTTGAAGGCATCTTTTTCCTACCATAATTTGGTTATTGATACCTAGCTGCTGATAATAAAAGGCAGAAAATTAAATTATGTTCATGCCATATTTTCTCCAAAATTTATATTATTTGAGATATATTTTTTATAACATTTAAAATCTTTTTTAAAACTATTACTTGGTTGTATTTGTGGGAAGACAGAAATCTAGAACCTTAGATTACTTGGCATGGTTTCAAACCATAGAAAAAGGTACAGGTACAACACCTATACTTTAGTTTTTTCATACCCAGTTATTTTTTATCAGCTATTTCATAGTGAAGCTATGGATGGAATTAACAACAGATTAAAATCTGCAAAAGAAGAAATTGAAGCTATAGTAACCTAAACAATTCAAAATGAAATAAATTAAACACAAGATTAGTGAACTGTGGGGAAAATTGAAGTAGGCAAATAATGTATAATTGGAGTCCCCAAAGGAAAAGAGTGAAAGTGGAGACCAAAAAATTGAATAATGGCCGTAACTTCTCAAAATTTGATGAAAAATTTAGGTTTATATTTATGAAACCAGGAAGTTGGGAAGTGAGCTCTTAGTAGAATCATGCCTCCTGTAGTCACTCAGAACATAGACCCAGATTATAGAAAATGACAAAACTGTAGACTGTATAATCCATAGAAAGTAACTCTAGGTCTTTAAAATTCTGTTTCATCACTGAAAAATTAAAGAACAGGCTAAATGGTCCCAAATTATCTTTTAGTTTCAGATTATGTGATTCTGGTGTAAAGGACAAAATGAACATTGGGCATGGTTGTGAAACACAATAAAGTACAGGCAGCCTCTTTAGGAAAGATGTGCTCTCAGTCAAAGCAAAAACTTAAGCCTCCTGAATGAATGAACTGATAAATGTTTGATCTCTGCTCTACAATCAAGATTCCATTAGAAGGCATTAATATCTTCTGGAGCTTGTCGTCTATAAGTCAATGATTGTGCTGTAGGAATCTTCCCCCAATCATATTACATGTTATTAAGTCATTCATTAAGGGATATAATTATTCACACAAAAATGGGTTCACTTCACAGTAGCTTTTAAATGTACTTCATAATATATGATTTATTTTTAATTAGAGGTCATCTGTTACAACTCAGTTTATTAATGCTTATCCTTCTATGGATGGAAATTGGCTCCAAATTAGCAGTCTACAAGCCTAGAATCCTCTTCATCATAATATAATCTACTATAAATGTATTTAACAAAAATTGAACATGATTGTTGGGTAGAAAGAACATTTATAGTCCTACTTACTGACTTCGTAAACCATTATTTGTGAGCAATTCATATTTTCTTTATGAAATGAAGACAATCATTTCAGTTTCTGTATCTAATCAGAATTCTACTAATACTTTTGCTAATAATTTTGTTATAAATAATTAACAGATGACATTGAATTTGATTATGTACATTTATAGCATTTAAATGTCCTCATAAAGGAGTTCCTTTGAAAAAACAATTTAAATTTTATCATGAAATTTGAAGTTTTTTTACAAAAAAATTTACAAAGAAATTTTTAATGCTTTTCAAGGCAGCATGGCTCAGTGACTCACAGGGAGACTGAAATTTGAAATTCTAATCTCAGCTTTTAATTCACCTACTTGGTGGTGCTGGGTAAGGCACTTAACCTCATTGATCCTTCATCTGTAAAATTGGATTGGTAAAAACATGGCTGTAAAGAGCTGTAAATAAATATAAGTAGCTATTAGAGAATGAATTCCAACCTTTACTCCATAAAAATCAAAGGAATCTAACTGCTATTGTTTAGCATGAATCATCAACCCTAAAGAAAAGCAGTTAATAGAAGTATTATGAGTCATGGACTCTTTATAAGTCTTTGGAACTCATTAAACTGACACAAAGCTGATGAATGAAATATAAAAAAATAACTGCATTGATTAAAAACAGATCATCAAGTAGAATTCAATATTAAGATAGAAGATAAATTCCCCAAACATCAGGAACATTATAAACCATAATCTGTATCTGTGCTTATGTTGGTTACTATAAATATGATTTGATGCTTCTTACACTTAGCTGGGTCAAGGCAGAATAATTAAGTATATATAATACATAGTACCATGAGCAACATATGCCTGTATCAGGGGAAAAGGAATTTTAATTCCTTTGTCTCAATAATAAGGGAAAAATTATATGTTACCTCAGGACCTGGGGGCAGGGGGCAGGAGTCTAGGGGAAAAAGAGAGGTGTGATTCAAGGTGCTTATAAATAAATTTGGCATGGTAGTGTCCCCTGTCATAAACTTCTCACTCATCTGAAGTGTTTGTGTTGGTTGTGAAAAATCCTGAATTTGAATTAGGTACTTTTTAGTGAATTTCAAAAACATAAAAAGATTGTCCCAGAAGAGAAAATGACTATGTTTTCTTAAAGGTTTAATTCATGACTTCAAGTTTTAACTTATTATTTATTACTATTAGTGCATAGCAGTCTAACGTATTCATAAAACATAAGAAAACCACAGGATTTCTTTGCAAGAAGTCAACTATAAACAGAACGGCAGTAGGAGGCCTTCTTCCTTTCTATACTCTTCTCCAAAAATTCTAAGATATTGATATAGATCAGAAAAAAAAAAATCCCTTTTCCCACAACTAAACATGTCAGGATTCTTATTAGTGACAAATCCAGCATTTTCTGTTTGAAAGTGGTAAAATGTCTAACTCTCCATTTGTGCCTGCCATTTCTTACCCTACTTGCCTTTATCTGCTGCCCCTTTGGGGAAGGATAGGTTTTAGCTACAACATTGATGGTTGAGGGTTAAGTGAGAGAGAGAGAGAGAAAGCATGCATGGATCAGTAAAATTCCATCATGACTTAAGACTCGGGCACAGGGACGCCTGCGTGGCTGAGTTGGTTAAGTGACTGCCTTTGGCTCAGGTCATGATCCCAGAGTTCCAGGATCCAGTCCCACATCGGGCTCCCAGCTCCAAGGGGAGTCTGCCTCTGCCTCTGACCTTCTCCCCTCTCATGTTCTCTTTCACTCTCTCTCTCTCAAATAAATAAATAAAATCTTAAAAAAAAAAAAAGACTCTGGCACAGAGGGGTGACTGGGTGGCTGAGTTGTTAAGCTTCTGCCTTCAGCTCAGGTCATGATCTCAGGGTGCTGGAATCAAGTCCTCCATTGGGCTCCCTGCTCATCGGGAAGCCTGTGTCTCCCTCTCCCTCTCCTACTCCCTTTGCTTGTGTTTCCTCTCTTGCTGTGTCTGTCAAATAAATAAATAAAATCTTTAAAAAAAAAAAAAAAAAAGACTCTGGCATAGATATCCAGACAGAATTTCCCTATTGCCATGCTCATGGATGGAAACTGAAGCTTAGGTAAATGGCTTGAGCATTCACTTATCACACTGAAGACAATCATCAGTACATTGGAAGCATATTATTTCAAAGGGTATTTATATTCTCTTTATCAGGTTTGCCCTTAAGTCTAGACATTTAGGAAAATATAAAATCATTAACCAAATTAATGTCATTTGAGATTTCCCAGTAAGTATAAAAAAACAAAAAACTAAAAAACTATCATTGCAACAACATAAAAATCAACAAAAATATTATTTCTTCTTAAATTCCACAAGAAAGGGGCGCCTGGGTGGCTCAGCTGGTTAAGCGGCTGCCTTCGGCTCAGGTCATGATCCCGGGGTCCCGGGATCGAGTCCCACATCGGGCTCCTTGCTCGGCAGGGAGCCTGCTTCTCCCTCTGCCTCTGCCTGCCACTCTGCCTGCTTGTGCTCTCTCACTCTCTCTGACAAATAAATAAATAAAATCTTTAAAAAAAAAAAAAAATTCCAAAGAAAGTTGTGAATCAGTTTTCGACATAGCACGTACTATTTCCTTTTTATGTGTGTGTTTGAGGTTATATAAATATGTTGATACTACTCATTATCTTTGTATCCTAGATGTTTTGTCTTTTACTTACTGCACATCTGCATATTTTTTCCATAAAATTTTCTTACTTTGTATCTAGAAAGCATACTTCTAGCATTAATAAAAATGGTAGCTAAAAAGTCAGTGACCATATAGCTTACTGACATAGAATCTTAATTTTAAAATTATCCTCCTGAAATTACTATCATATTGATACGCTTTAGTTTTAAAATCACCTTAAATCTGAAATACCATAACTTCTGATATACATACATACCTGTTAAGAAAAAGAATACTATAAACTTAATTTCAGCAAGACTTGATTATCTTGCTTGATATTATACACCTTGCTTGATATTATACACCTGTGCATTATCTTTCAAAAGCTTAAAATTCAAGGTCTTTGTAGAGAAGAGTTTAATGATAAAATTACCCTAATGAATTATTTAAAGCAAACCATAAGCCCAATAAACATTTATCTCTTATTAGATAACATAGGAGGAGACACGGGTTTTGGGTTTGCATTGAATTGAATTCAAATTTCAACCCCTCCCTAACTCTTTCTTATCGGTAAAGTAGAATACAATGCTTCACCATCAGGATGAAAACTAGAAATAAAAACATAAATCATCTAGCTTAGAATTGATCACATAGAGGGTGCTGAACAGATATCAAATCATGTTCTTACAATTAATACATAACTAGATGCTCATTTATTGAATTTTGCCTAAGTTCTTGAGTGCTAACACAGAAGAGGAAGTATGTACAGGCAGGTATGTACTCCGTATGCCCTGGAGGAGTCCAGACACAAGTATTTGTTAACAAACAAGATTTCTGAGAGAACCTGGGACCAAAGTACGTTCCCAAGAACATCCTGGGTGTTAACCATTTTCCCATCGTACAGAGAAAGTCTCCAGTGGAAGAGAATGAAACCACTCTGTAGAGAAAGGCCGATGCCTTTCTATGTGTCTGTGTGTGTGTAAATGAAGAAAAAACAGATTATCCTGAGTACTTGAGTCACTTTCAGATTTATCCCTGTACTTCTTAATACTTTCTCATCTGTTAAAATTTGTGAGCCAACAAAAGCCTCAATTTTTAACTTAAGCGAGAAGGTTGGGTTTCTACCAGTTCCAAAGACAAAAAAAAAAAAAAAAAAAAAAAACCAAAAACGAAAAAAAACCTAAATGTTTTTATGATGTCAATACCATATGAACTTGGAGAAAATCTACATTTAAGTACTGACTCAGTTTATACCAGCTATCTAAGACAGAGAAAATCACAATCTCTTGAAATTTCATGGTCTGCATGTATCAATTGGGAATAATTATACCTGCCCCACAGCACTGGGCTTTGTCAAAATTAAGTATTTTTATTATCATGAATGCAACTAAAAGTAATTTTTTTTTAAAGATTTATTTGACAGAGATCACGGGTAGGCAGAGAGGCAGACAGAGAGAGGGGGAAGCAGGCTCCCTGCTGAGCAGAGAGCCCTATGTGGGGCTCGATCCCAAGACCCTGAGATAACGACCTGAGCCGAAGGCAGAGGCTTTAACCCACTGAGCCACCCTGGTGCCCCTAACAGTAATTTTTTAAAACTCTTAGTTACTCACATGCATATAACCAGGGAGCTATTGTTTAATGTGAGAAAAAAGACTGCAAATGCTGAGTTAACAAAGCAAAACGCACTGAACCAATCTGAGGTTATGACCAAGGACCTCCTGGTTCTCAGTTTGCCTTCATTGTGTTATTGTGAGATCACAACTAAATAATTCAAACTTTCTGTTTCCTCATAGAGGATGAAAGCCCAAAGTGATCTCTCTACTGATACTATAAAATGCCTCATAAATGGTTAAGTTTGTTCATATTGTTTCTCTTGATTAAATGTGAAGTTCAAGGGTGTTAAATATACTGGCAATTATTTTCCATTAAAATAATATAAAATGTTTCCTCTGGCTTATCAGGGTTTTATTCTCCTTTCTTATTCTTGTCTTTTGTCATTGCTAAGACTAAATGTCAAAGCTTGTCAGTAATTCAAGATGAAATTAGATTATTTTAAAATATAGTATCACCTTTCCTTGAAAATATACAAACTAAACTCTGGATTCATTTAGGTCTTTGTGAGGTCTCTCAAAATAAGTATAGGATATTTTGAGTTCTGCTTTCCTAATGTAACTCATATAGTTGGTTGCTACCATGTAATTAATATGAAACTATTCTATTTAGAGTATTAAAAAAGAAACACATATTTGACAGCTTGCATTTTTCAGTTCAGCTACTAATTAAAAATAAAAGGAAAGCTCAGCATTTATTTGAGAATGTCACTTTGTAATATCTGCACAATGTGCAAGATATATATAGTCACTCATAGTACCAAAAATACAAGGTGACATATGCACTATACAGCCTCGCTGTCATCTACTTAGAGATTAAGATTTTTTTGATAATGTCACTATTCTAGAGACAGAGTTTGGAACAGAGAAAAGACAATGGACCATGATCCCAAGCCCTGATGTTAATTTTGTTTTTGACAACTTCTGCAATACCGGAATTGTTAAGTTGTATTCTTACTGGACATGACTTTCCTAATCTTTATTATTTATTTATTTTTTTAAAAAATATTTTATTTATTTATTTAACAGAGAGAAAGAGATCACAAGTACGCAGAAAGAGAGGGGGAAGCAGGCTTCCCGCTGAGCAGAGAGCCCGATGCGGGGCTCGATCCCAGGACCCTGAGATCATGACCTGAGCTGAAGGCAGAGGCTTTATTTAACCCACTGAGCCACTCAGGTGCCTGACTTTCCTAATCTCTAAACAAAAGAATTTTGGATAAATTATTTTTAGTATCCCTTTGAGTAATACAGTTTTAAAATCCTAATTTTAGGTATCTTATTTACATTATAGAAGGTTTACATTTTTCCAAATACTAAGTAGAACAAAATATAGTTAGTACTTAACTTTTTGGAACATAATGTAATCTTTCGATTATGTCTCTAATAGATAAATAATTGAAGAATTGCAAATTACTCAAATATGTGAAAAACTGTTCAACCACCGTGTCACAAACATATTCATTTATATGACATTTTTTTCTTATATCAAATAGAAAAAAAGAATTTTCTATCAGGTATTTACTGTTGGTAGCTTAATCAATGTAGCATTGTTTAAGGAATGTTTTACTCAATATTGTTTATATCCTAAAATTACAATCCCAGGAATTTATTTTTTTGAAGATTTTATTTATTTGTCAGAGAGAGATCACAAGTAGGCAGAGAGGCAGGCAGAGAGAGGGGGGGGAAGCAGGCTCCCCACTGAGCAGAGAGCCTGATGCGGGGCTCAATCCCAGGACCCTGAGATCATGACCTGAGCTGAAGGCAGAGGCTTTAACCCACTGAGCCACCCAGGCGCCCCAATCATAGGAACTTATTAAGGAAAATTCAGATCTGCCTTGAAGATTTATGGACAAGGATATGCATGGTTGAATTATTGTGAAATAAGAAAATTTACAAAAGTGTGAACTGAAGGGATCTTTTTCTCCCCAACACATTGGGAGAGGTTATCTTCTCATTTGCTTTTTGCCTATTACTTTAGAAATGATCTTTCTGCCTCCTGCATTACAGAATATTTTCTATTTTTGCAAAAAAAAGTTGATATCATATATACTATACTGCAACTTTACATATCACATATACAATCATATTTACTTCAACACTCCTAATGACTAAATAAAATCTCACCATTGAGTTTAAGAACTCTCAGTGGTTCCCAATGGTAGGCATCATGAAGTCTGCAGCTGTATGTTATAAGCAATGCTTCAATTACTTTTTTGACGATATACTTAAAGTTGTTTTCGAAGACTTATTATGTATATACTTCACAGTACATATGAAAAATCACAATTGATAATTTTGAATTATTAGCTACTTGAAGTGTTTTCCCATATCTATTTCTAAACTCACCTTGAAAGTAATGTCATTATTGCTTAGTAAATGAAATATTTTGTTTAAAGGTAGATAAAAACTTACTTTTAATAAGGTTATCTTACAGCTTATGGATGTAGACAAGTGCCTTGTATTTTGTTATATATAATACAACACCAATAAAAAGGATAAAACTAGAAATAAATTCACACATTTTAAGAAATATTGTACCAAGTTTCCACTAATTTATCTAAGATTGATTTTAAGTCAAAAAATAAAATTTAAAACTCTGATATTTAAAAATATATCCTTTTTAGGGATCTTCTCCATGTTGGAGCCATAGAAATAAAGATAAAAATGGAATCAAGACATGTTTGTGATAAATTTTTGATGGAAAAAAATTAACATTTCAACACATTATGTATTTCTTTAATTCCCTTGCCGAACAAGAGTTTTTTACACACAACAGTTGAAAAACCAGGTTCTTAAAAAATTTTTCTCGTGACAGTGAGAGATTTTTACTCAATTATCAGTTTAGTAACATTGAAAAGTTAGTAGGATATTGACAAACAACTTAAGGTATGTCTCTACTTTATCAAAGAACTACTGGCTATTTCAGGAAAATATTTGAAAAGCTTTGATTCTATGTCAACATAGACCTTTAACGTCCCCACAACTAACTCTGAATTTAATTGTCATATCTCTATACATTAAGAAAACAACAATTTGTCTGATGATATAGATCTTGGTAAGCTTACCTTTATCCTTTATCTGTCCGTAGCTGAGAGAGTGGGCTCCAAAGCGTGAACCACAGCTTCCTTCAGCTGTGGCTCACAGGCAAATGACTGGCTCGTCAAGCTTTCCCTCTTTTATAGGAAAACTATAAATACTAACACGTGTTTACAAAACCATAGTGCATGCATTAAATATGATCATGCCTACATAGACAGGACTTAGCACAGCTCCTGATAATAATAATATGCTCAATATAATTATATTTTCCTTTAAGGTATTATATCATTGAATCCACATTCTAAAATCGAAGTATAAGCAAATCAATCACAAGCTCTGTAATTCAAATACTGTTAGTTACATTTTTATGTAACATACCTCCCAAATAAAACATACTAATAAACTGTGACACCTCCCAGAAATAATGCACAAATTCCAGAACAAATATTTGGATTTGATTACAGGTATCTTAATTCTTAGGCCACAGTTTATAATGCTTTTCTGCTTATATTCAAAAGGTTTTATGGCACTAGTGGACAGCCATCAGATCCCCTTGCAGGTGAAATCTATAAGTAGATCATTAGGGCAGTGGAGCTCCAGTGGAGCTCCTGGACCAGAATTATTAGCATCACCTGGAACTTGTTAAAAACGTTAACATTTAGGCCCCAGCTCAGACCTGCTAAATCTGAACTCTGGGGGTGGGGTCCTGCAATGTGATTTTGAGCAGGTCCTTCAGGTGATTCTGATGTGTGCTGTAGTTTGAGGGTCACTGGTTCAGGCTAGACACCAGGGCATTGTTGGCCAGAAAAACCTGGCAAAAAGTGTTTGTGAACGCTCAGCTAGGCCTCAGTATCTTCACAAATAAGAAGGACATAGCTTGTTCCACACCAGAAGAGTAAACTTCACCAACCCCCAGGAAGGAATAAACACAAGAAAAATAGAGAAGGAAGATATTCTCACAATTAAAATAAACAAACGAAAAATAATATGAAGCAACAAAGTAGTCAACCAAACTGACAAGGAACATACCCCATTGCTAGAGAGGTGAGTCAATAAACACTTTACATTTTTACTGACACTTTCCCCGCAAGTCCATTAATTTGGAGGGACAATATTTTGAAAACATATAATAAACTGGTTTATTTAGAAATTTGTTTTTAAGTTACAAAAAATGAGCTGCCTTGATTTGTAAAGTCCTGTAAAAAGAATAGCGTTGTGATTTCCTGTGCAGTCCTATATGGTAACCACTGACCACATGTGGCTATTTAAATAAAAATTTTTAATTACATAAAATTAAAAATTTAGTTTCTCATTTGCAATAGTAACATTTCAAGTACTTAAATAGTTGTATGTGTCTAGTGGATACCATATTTGAGAATCCATGTATAGGAGGACATTTCCATCATCACTGAAAATTTTGCTGAATATTACTGACTTAGACAAATGTCATGATTCATATTTTGTCTATGATAGGCACTTTGTTCATTTATTTATTTCTTGACCTAATTACTTAATTATTTACTTCTACCATGCTTTGTTCCATAAATAATTAATGTAACACAGATAAAATATGAATAAGCACCTGAAGTAAGTGATGAAAAGACTATGTAATTATAAAAAAAGATAAGAAGAAATATAAGATGAAGTTATTGAACAGGAATCCATGTTTCCTGCACATTTTCTATAGGTAAAATTAGAAATTATGATTTCTAGCAGCCAGTCTAGAAAAGAGGCAAAAAAATTTGTTAGATTTTAGAAGCTCACAGAAGAGAAACTAACAAGTATCTCATGCTCCCAGGACACAGTTATTCTCATTCTAAAACATACCAGATATTTATTTTGTGAATTCTCATAAGAAAACTTGTGTTAAGTATAAAAATATGGTCTTACCATCAATTCTTTATTAGAATGATGAATTTCATCAAGCTATTTTATATAATGTCTCTGTGTGATATCAGTAATCATACCAATGCTCATTTAGGATAATAAATCCTATGAGATAACAAATGAATGGAAGCATTTAGCAAACAATGGAGGGTCTAAATTCAGAAAACTATTTTAAAATTAGCCTTATAGAGCTTCTCTATATTATCTGATACACAAATGATTTTGAGAATCTTATTAGTATTGTTACTGCACTCCAAAATGAATATTTAAATACATTTGCATACAACGTAAGGGTTTCATATAACTTGCACATATGTGTTCACACACCAAGTGGCTATTATCCAAGTAATGGGGGGCAATAAGAATTCAAATTGTTTAGGATCTATTTTACAGAGAGTCATTCTTATTCACTTAATATTTGGATAGATGCAATTAATCAATGATCTCAAAATTATGTTCTTTGAAATGTCCCAGAACATTGTGTCCCATTTTTGGTTAAAAATAAGATTACGTACTTTACATGCCAACCAGGAAAGGGGTTGTATTTGTCTCTTGCTTTGAAACGTGATGAGACTGAAAATTACATGTAACTGAATAGAAAATCAGCCTATTTCTCAATATAAATAAGCTAAGGGAATGATCATGGACTGGAACCTTCGCAAACACTCAGTGAATACTTGTTTACTAGCATCAGTGACATCACTAGCAACCAGTGGCCTGGTGGACAACTAGTGCTGAAAGATAACTGATTGATAGCACAATGGTAGGCTGGATGGAAGGATCTTGGCTCATGCCGAAGAACTCTGATTTGGCCCTGTCCGTTTCAATGGAAAATAATTTCAATATATTTGCAAAACACACAAATATAGAAACACAGATATATAGTGGCTGAGAGAATTTAAATTTAAAAAATATGTAAGATAAAAACATTCCAATATAATTATTTGTTAATATTTAATATGTATGAAAGTGTTAATATGCATCTAAGTGTTAAACTTAATTAACTAAAGGCTTAAGGGAGGACTTTTGGTTTTACAACAACTCTTGTATGTACTTTGTTTAAATGTAAATTCATTATGAGCCATAAATGATATGGGCTGCTACAAAGTCTAATGCCATTTTTTTGCCATAACAATAAAAGCCCAATGTAAAATTCAAGGAAATACTGAGAAATTATCACTGGGCTCTGCACTGATATTTTGTTTGTCTGAGCAGCAAGTTTTAAAACAGACACTGACAAATTATTGATGTCTAAGAACATATGCTAAAATTGATGGAAAGTTCTGTAAACTCTGTCATCTGAGTAGCACTTACAATAACAATGAGATTGAGACAACAATCAGAACTGTTGGAAGAAACTCAACCTGGGAAGCCAGGAATGTTATTTGGGAATGGTGAAATGCAGAGTAGTGAATCTAGGCTTAATCAGGTACATAGTCCTCATTGTAGAAAACCAGTATAATAGAGAAGGACAGGATCGAGCTAAGGATGGTGATATTGTCGAGAGAAGGCAAAGTCTCATTCTTACAGGCATTGGTTTCCAGAGTGGACAGTAGTTTTCCAGGGCAGATGCTCAGGCAGCCTCTGACAAGGACTCTGGAATAAACTGGATATTTAAGACTAGGTAGAAACCTAGAACTTAAAATTCAAATGCCAATATAAGGCTAGACTAATACTACCAAGGATAAACGTAGGAACTACTCAAATCATTTCTGTTTAAGTTTAGATAACAATTTATAACTGTTATACTAATTAAATGACAACTAAACCACAATTCTACCTTCCTGCATCTGTGACAGAAATTGCTACATACTCGTGATACTCGTACTCACTGAAGGGTCACATGGCCTCGACATCATTTTTATTTTTGAAACAGCATTTCAGGTCAACACTACGTTCAGAAGAATTAGCAGGCAAGATGAAATGTAGGGACTGAGTAGACTGGAATCAAAGAAGGCAAGTAGGATTAAAAACAAGAAGATAGAGTGTGAACAGGTACAATATTCATACAGCATATGATCATTCTGGAAGAGGGCTCTCACCCAGCATTCACGAAGACAATAATCGAAGTAAATCTGATGGTTAAGAGCCCGGACTCAGGAATCAGTTTGAATCCTGGCTCCATCAGTTATTATCTGCCCTAACTTAGCAAGTAGGACAACCTCTCTATACCATCCATTATCCATAAAATAACACAGGGATGTTGTGAGATGTAATGAGTTAGTACATTTGAATCAGTGATAGCAGTGACTGGCACAAAGTCAAAGCTGTAGAAATAGCAACTATTACTATCATAAATGTTTAAATATAATTTTTAAAGCAGACAAGGTAGACAAGACAAGGTAGTAAAGTACCACAGACTATATCTGGAGTGAAATTAAGCTAGAGTTGAATTCTGGCTCCACCATTTACTAGTGGGATGATTTTAGCCAATTGAAGCATTAGTCTCCTCATGTACAGAGGGGAGATGATCCTGTCTCTTAATTTATTGTAAGGTTTAAGCACAACACGCACACACACACACAAACACACAGAATTCATAATACAGAATTTGAAATAGAACAGAATCTTGATAAATGAAAGGTATGCTGTTAACACAAGTTATGAATTCGAGTCAGGTCACTCTTTTATTGTTATAGAATGAATGAACTAAAATCTTTGTCAAATAAAACAAAAATCAAATTGAATGTGAAACTAGGGTGCCTGGGTGGCTCAGTCGTTTAAGCATCTGCCTTTGGCTCAGGTCATGATCCCAGGGTCCTTGGATGGAGCCCTCGCACAAGGCTCCTTTCTCAGCGAGGCCTGCTTCTCCCTCTGCCTGCTGCTCCCCCTGCTGTGCTCTCTCTCAGTCAAATAAATAAAATCTTTAAAAAAAGGAAAGAAAGTCATGCAGTTATTGTTCTAATGAGACTCAGAATGCCTATCTAGTCCTCAGGTCCGTACCTCACATGAGTCGCAACTCTTTTTTTTACCATCATTTCAATAGCAATTATAAGTAATAATCATATAACAAACTCGTAAGCAGATTAATGTACACCTCAGAATCTTCAGGCAAAATTTTAATTTTCCCATGGATAATTTCTGGATCTGTTTGTCTAGTCTTTGTATTTTTTTTCAGTCAAAATGTGGATGTATAAGGATTTTTTCCCCCCACAGTACTTCTGTTTTAGAAGAAAAGATTCCTTGATTCTTTCAAAACATCCTCAAAATAATGACCTGGGACTAAATTAACATTTCTAAAAGTCACTGAGATTTTCAGATAAAATTCAATACAAATGCACCCAGTTAAATTTTATTACCACTTATCAGGATTGGGCTACACATAGTATGCTATCTGTGCTTTGTTTATCTCTGTTTTAATAGGCATTTCATTGACATTTTGATAGACTCCTCCAGTGCTTGAGGTTATTAAATTCTGTGCTTCAAGTTATTAAAGTCAGAGAAATGCAATTAAAATCACTCCTTTGATCGTGCATTATTCACTTATTTTTAGCTTTGGATCTTACAGTGGAAAATTTTTAAAATCCAAAGGTTTTAGATAAGTTTGAGGAGATATTTTTAAATAGTAATAACAGTAAATTTATAATTATTTCTTTAAAACTGCTGTTCAGACATTTTGAAATGCAATTCTCATTGATTGTCACATGTATCTATAGATAGATAGATAGACAGATAGATAGATAGATAGATAGATATGTATGGCTGCCATTGTTCGTATTTGCCTTTCTTCTTTCTTAAAAGGAGAGCAAAGTATGTGAAAAATATTGTCGACAAATTCAGAAGTTTCATATTCCTGAAAATCCTGCAAGGATTCAACTTCAAATGAGCTTTATTTCACATTAATTTTTTTTAAAAAATTTTATTTATTTATTTGTCAGGGAGAGAGAGAGAGAGCACAAGTAGGGGAAGCGGGAGAGAGAGAGAAGCAGACTCCCTGCTGAGCAGGGAGTCCAACGAGGGGCTCCATCCCAGAACCCCGGGATCATGACCTGAGCTGAAGGCAGACACTCAACTGACTGAACCACCCAGACGCCCCAACTGTATGACTTTCATATAAAAATGCAGGGAATTGCTCCAAAGTGGTGTGATGTAGTGTTTGTTCTACTATTCCTCTTTCTATAACTTTTTCTCCTTTACCTTCAAATACATTCTTTAAGAGTTCTTACCTGCCAACACACCCTTTCCTGGACAGCATTTCCTGACTGCTCTCTACACACACAGCTAGTTGGTGATGTGAAGGAAATGTGCATTAAGTAATGGAACTGTGACCTAGTTTTCAGAAAACTTGGGCTTTTAGCATACGTCTTTAGTATTGTGGGTAACCTTGGGCCTTCCCTTCACTTGAATTATCTTTGTGAAATAAAGAGCTTGGGTTAAACTTTCTTCTGAATCTAGCCCAATTATTGGTATTTTAATAATCTGATATTAATGTACATAAATATGCAAATGCCTACCACACTGACTTAGAGATCATTCAAGGAAAAACTTGAGTGGTTTTTATTTTTATGTTTTTTTTTATTTAGTTCTGTTTTATTTTTATACAGTGTAAAATATTGGTGTGGCAAATTTGAACCTTTAAAGACTTTCTTATTTATGGAGGAAGAAATATTTCCTTGTATTCTTTACATAATAGCTACCTGGTAATTATATAGATATCCATCTCCATCTTTCTTTTTTTTTTCCCCAAGGTTTTTATTTATTTGACAGAGAGATAGAGAGAGAGCACAAGTAGGCAGAACGGCAGGCAGAGGGAGAGGGAGAAGTAGGCTCCCTGCTCAGCAGGGAGCCCAACGCAGAGCTCAGTCCCAGGAACCTGGGATCATGACCTGAGCTGAAGGCAGACGCTTAACGACTGAGCCACCCAGGTGCCCCTCCATCTTTCTATTAGCCAGATAGGCTAGGTTTTCCTACCCTAATATCTGGGCTCAGTAACTCCAGCAAAAAAGGCTTATTTCTGAATTATCCTACATGCCTAGTGTGGGTTGACAGTGGAGGCCTCTGCTCATTGCCATAACACACAAAACCAGGGTGTTTAGAGGCCTCATTCTGACACATGTTTCACAATTACTGTAATATGAGAAGAGAGAGCCAGGAAATTGGCCATCAAAAATAAACTGTCCAGAAGTGACACAAATTTCGTCTACACATACATCCCTGGTTAGAAATAATCACATGGCTGTATTTGTAACACTCAACATTGACTAAAAATAGCAAGTTGATTATCTATGTAAAATGTGTCTAATTGTGCATCAAACCTATTCATCATTCTCTGCACAGTGCAATGCACTGGATATCTTTTTCTTCGAGTATCTCTGGCGACTTTGAAAGTATTCTCTAAGCCTGGACCAACACTTGAGAGATTAAAACATCAAAATGCATTACAAGGATCATTGAACAAAGGAGAATTTTGAAAATGAATCTAGTGTTTCATTTTGAAAGCATCAGAACTTGCCAATAGAGTAAGGACCCTGGAGTACTATAACTCACAATCCATGCCCTAGAATTTCATGCCTGTTGAACCAGAAATCAACAATAAAAAGAGATCTAATTGCTCACACTAGAGATGTTTTCTAATTCTTTAAGATCAATCATTCATGAGCTGAGATTTATTTAAACACACCCATGGCATGAAAGAGTCCACGGTACTTCCTAAATGTAAGATGCTATAGCTCAAAACCAAAAATTGAAATGGGATACTCTTTTCCACATCAAAATTAACTTACAAATAAAATAGAAAGCTCATGCTTCTACTTTGCAATTATATTTCAAATTCATCAGATTAAATCTGAAAAGGCTATTAGCAAGTGTTCTTCCTTTGTCATTTAAATATTATTTAAAAAAATAAATATTACTTTAAAGAAGATTATAATGAATAGACATTCATTTCATACAGTATGGCTGAATCATGGTTACAAAGGAAACCCATGGCCTTACTATTGCAATTCTAATTTTAGTATATGTGCTGCCAAAGCGAGCACTACTATTGCAATTCTAAACACCAGTACCTTGAGGTGTCATTTATTTTGCCACAATAGCAACCAACACTAAACACATTATCTTGAGAGAATAACTGTCTCATAATATTTCAGGGTATCAACAATGCTTCATAACACAGATTGAAACATTCCAGAAATATAAAGAAAATGTTTAGAAGAGTCATGTCTTGCTTTCAAGAAAAGCAGTATTTATTTTAGTTAGGTGAACAACTCCTAGTTTTTAGACAGGTTTTGTTATAAAAGTTTATTTATAGGTATGTTAGTTTGGGTTCTAAACTTGTTTTCTCAAAGGTACAATGCAATGTTATGTCTTGCAGTTTCTTCCCTCAAAATTCCATTTAACCCATATTGTATCTGAACTAAATTACTGATGTAGCTTCACTATCCTGGATCTAACATAGAATTTACCAAAAGATGCATGAGGCTGAAAAGAGAGAAATGGAATCTCTTAACTATTGAAATAAGAAGTATTTGTCTTCCGCTTTTTCCTATATAATTTCTTCTGCCCCTCTCCAACCTCCATGTACTCCTACCCCTGCTCCAGGCACCATCTCATACCCCTGAATCACCTTAGCCTACCACAATAGATCATGATGTTTCAGAGTTAGTACAGCAAGCAAAAATACAAAGGTTAATTCAATTAACCTTCCACATTTCTTCTGATCTTAGATTTCATGGAGATAAAGATACATTAAAAATAATTTGCATTAACATATTTATGACCAATAAATATAACAGATCTCAATAGGCTTTGCAGACAGTTATAAAAAGAGAATTCCAGGCTCCGTTAGAGGTAAATTTGTGTTAGTAGCTTTAACACTCATTGGTATATTTTTGGGAGTCTGTACTTTTCCTTAGTATTACTAATTTATTAGAGTTTTCAATAGCTTTTTCATCTACATATTAATCTACAGATTCTCTAAAAGCTATATGCATTTCATAATTATAAATTTATTTTAGGAGTTACATTCATAGCCTATATCATAAGTTAATAATCCAAAAATAAAGCACTATTTTGATGAACACACCAAATATTTAATTAGGGGTTAATGGATTAGTATAACTTTCAGTATTCAACTTATTTCTATGATTTACTTTGTATTCTGATTGACATACATATTTATTTTTATTTTATTTTTTTAAATATTTATTTATTAGTCAGAGAGAGAGGGAAAGAGCACAAGCAGGGGGAGCAACAGTCAAAGAGATAAGCGGGCTCTCTGCTGAGCAGGGAGCACAATGCGGGACTCGATCCCAGGATCCTGAGATCACGACCTGAGCTGAAGGCAGATGCTT
The DNA here is from genome assembly GCA_028534135.1 of Potos flavus. Taxonomy (NCBI): domain Eukaryota; kingdom Metazoa; phylum Chordata; class Mammalia; order Carnivora; family Procyonidae; genus Potos; species Potos flavus. Next base: position 87,463,446 of record CM052898.1, on the reverse strand, counting down.
AACTGACTGAGCCACCCAGGTGTCCCTGACATACATATTTAAATGGTAAAATGTTATTTTTTAAGATTTTGCCTTGCAAACACAAGAAACTCTCTAATTAAAATTATTCATAAACTTGACAGAAAAGTAATAGGAAATTTGAATATGAGTTGAGCCATGCAAAATATCTGTGTCTAAAAATCCATATCATATTTAAAATTTTAAAAAAGAAGTACCTCAAATTTATAATAAATACTAAAATTCTATGTGGTATGATATAATGGTGATGGCATGTATTACACTTTTCTGCAAAACAATAAGCCAGGACATGAGCATGTACCCAGAACAGTCCCCACAAGAAAGTGAGAGTAAAAGACAAAATCTGAAAAAGATATTAACACATGTAAGTAACAAGGGTTTAGTATTCAGAAATAATGCAGGACTATAAAAAAAGTACAGTAAGAAAAAATATAAAGAAGTATGCTACATTAATACGGAAAAATCCAATACCATAAAGAACACTAGATATTTACTATAGTTTTTGCAATAGCTTAGGAATTTCCTTAAACTTTGAACCTTAAAAATGAAATCACTTTGCTTATTACTTTAGCTGATTTCCATTTGGCAAGCATTGCTTTTTCCTCAAAGGAAATTTCCTGGGTAGCTTCCTAATCTCTCAGGACTGAGTGTTGTTCACTGCCCAATGCACTATATACATAGCAAATGGCATGGGTGTAAAATCAAAGAAGCAAGAGTAGGTGGGAGAGCTTTCTACATCAAAACAGGTCTGACACCTGTAAAAGAAAAGTGGGATGGAAGGAGGGGATAGGAGGATGCTCAGGCTACATAGTACAGTACAAAGAAAGCACTGGCTAGACCAATGGGAATCCTCTAGTCAAAATTATTTTTGTGTTCCTGAAGCTTAGAGATGTAAATAAATGTTTACATGTTACCAAACTAAATATACCCTAAACATATGATTCAACAAGTGAGATCTTGCTCTTTACCCAAATGAGTGAAAAACACATCTACACAAATACCTACACTTGGACGTTTACAGCAGTTTTATTCATAATTGCCAAATTGGAAGTACCAAGATGTTCTTCAGTCGGTAAATGGGTGAACTATGACACATCCACACAATGGAAAATTATTCAGTACTAAAAAGAAATGAGTTATCAAGCCATAGAAAATGGAGGATACTTAAATGCATATCATTAAGTAAAAGAAGTCAATTTGATAAGGCTGCATACTATATGATTCCAACTATATAGCATTCTGGAAAAGGCAAAACCACGGAGGGAGTGACAGATTCGGTGGTTAAGGAGAGTAAAAGGTCAGGGGTTGGGGGAAGAGAGGACCAAATAGGTGAAGCTTGGAGGATTTTTAGGGCAGTGCAGTGAAATGATTCATATGTTAGGAAACTATAATGATAGATGCATATTATTATACATATGTCAAAACCCATAAAATGTACAACACTAAGAGTGAACCCTACTGTAAATGATGGACTTTCAGGTAACAGTGATGTGTCAGTGCAGTTTCATCAACTGTAAGGAATGTAGCACTGTGGTAAGGGATGATGGCTGTAGGGGAGGTAAGGAGTATATGGGAAATCTCTGTAACTTCTGCTCAATTTTTCTGTGAACATAAAACTGCTCTAAAAATTGTTTATTTAAAAAAAAAGAATATTAAGAAATACACAGAAGCAGATGAAGTGTTCTTTGGGGTGGAAACCGGAGGTAGAGGAGGGCTGTCATTCGGGAAGTCCGGCTGACTATCTAGCCAGATCCACGCCAAAGAATGTTTATTTTGGTGAAATGATCTTTTTTCAAGATCTGTTCCTCAGATATATAGTCTGATACTCAATCTTATCTCCATCCAGAATTAATGGAATGCTATAAATCACTTACAACCCTGATATACAGATCTCTGTAAATGGATATCTCACGAAGATCAAAATGTTGCATTGGTTTGAAGAGGGCATTGTCTACCTGCAGGCAAACTATCCCAAAAGTCAGTTTATTCATACGATTCTTGATGAGCATAGGATTCAAACAACCAAAAAGTTAGATGGTTTCTATGCTCTTCTTCATAACGTGAAACACGGAGGCAAAGCTCGTGTTCCCTGGACTAGACATCCATGTGTTGTCTGGATAGGTGCTGGTAAAGCTTTCTTTCGTGATGTCACGTTTTCTATTCTTCTAAGGCTGACCTGTCACACTTCTGAATGACACTATGTCGTAGTTCACATGTTAACATTGACAATCAATTAACTATTAACGGTTTTATAAGACTAGTTCATTTGATCCATTTGAGTTCCGATAAACTCTCAAAACATCTCAAACATGTTGAGATTTCATATATTACTTCTTTGAGGAAGAATAGTTCACTCCTGAGAGAACTTTACTACTACTTGCATGCATCACATCTGCTTCTTAATTTACCAAATGCTTATGCTGATTATATATGTGTATGTATATTTATGCACATATATACCATGGTTATTAGTAACTCATCAGGATTACCAATGAATGTGTTACATGGTAAAATCATAAATATAGATGAAGCAAGGTAGTTTCATTTGATCATTAGCTTTGCTCTACCAAGTATGTTCATTAATTCCACATATTTTTGAGCACTTACATAGTGCAAAGAAAAACTTTGCTGGGCCCTAGAGAAATAATAGCAAACCAAAACTGATTTGACTCTTCACAGAGAGCACTTCGAGTGAGCTGTTGATCACCTATTTCCATAGAAGGAAACCGAGTGTATATGACGATTTCTTCTTCTTTTTCAAAAGCACACTAATTTCACTCAGATTTTATTAACTATTTTTAATTGATTTTTAAAATTATATAAGTAATTTGTCTTAGAGCATCAAGAGCAAGATCTATCTCTTTTAATCTCATTCATTTCAAAGATGAATAATTGTATGTGTTAGCATAATTGATGCTTTAATTTCTGTCATAATTTTCATTTGGTTCTTATGGGTGGAGCAAATTAATTAGTATTTGTGTCAAGAGATCTAGCCTGTTCTTTTTCTATTTTATTTGTTAAAACAAAATGGATTGTAGCAATACTCATAATTGGCCTGATGGCTGATTTCCCTGCCACTCTGTATATATCTTAACCATTGGGCTGAAACACAACTTAATATTTGGTACTTTGTAGAAGGTAAGATTATATGATAAAATTTTAAAATCCAAAATATTCTATTAGGATCCTTGATATGAGGACATGATTCCTTAACCTTACATGAGTTATGTGAGCTTTAACTGAATCATGACCATGGTTCAAATTGTGAACTTGAAATATTGGCAAGAGAGTAAAGGATTATTGCAAAATGTACATAAACTCAAGTCAGCATTTACCATTCAATGTATATCAATTGAGAAATCACTAAGCAGTTTTATGCAGTAACAAATAATTTATCAAATGAATTTAGAAAATCTTGTGTTCAGCCAAAGTATGAATAGATATGTTTGCTGAACGATTTCTCTGAAATTTTTATTATATCAATGTGCAATTTAAAATTTTTAGAAAAGACTTTAATCCATAGCTTTTTTCTCTTATTATTATTATTATTATTATTATTATTATTATTCCTTTTCTCCATGGTATATAAAACCTATTGACAATGTAATACATTTAATTTGTTCTGGCTTATAATTACAAAATTTTCAGAATTAAAAATCCAACTACATACTTATGTTTAAATAATGGAAGATACAAGTATAAAGTTTTTTTCTTACTTGTTGTTCTTATTGTTTTAGAACCAATCAAGGTAAAACTGGGCAAAGCACCAAGGAGAGGATCAATGGTGTTTTACATATAATTCAAGACCATGAAAAATATCTAGGCTGCCTAAGGTTTGAGAAAATAAACAAAACAGATGTAAATAAATCAGAAAGAGGACAGAAATATTAGAAATAAGAAAAGTTAGGGATGAAATAGTTAAAGTCAGTACATGTGGCAAAAACAATGGGAAACAGGCAAAGCCATAATTAAAAAGACCTGGATATAATTTTTTTTAAAATAACAGAAATGACTGGGGGATAGAGACAAGTGCCCGATTTTTGTCAAATGCTGAGAGGTGAGTTGCACAGGTAAGGTTTGTGATCTAATGCAGATAATTTAACTGAACAACTAAATCTTTCCAGCTATCCCTCCAGATTTTACAGTAATAATTGTTGCAGGATATATTAAGTGCTCCAGTAAAACCTGAATATCTTTACCATCTCAAAATATATATAAAAGAAATATTTTAAATTATAATAAATTTCATAAGATGCAGTAGGCAATCATTTCTGAAAAATGCTCCCCTTCTTACGGAATTACTGAAATATTGATAAAGTTGGAAGTTAGAGTTATTTGCATATATGAGCACTCTTAATTGCATTTGCATAGATGTCATTATAATTATTAAACTTGTATATAAATTGAATGATTGGATTATATTATTTGAATACTTCGGAGGAATCGCAGAATTATGGCAGTATTTTGCAGGAAAGGACTTTTTAACTTGCAAATACATGAATAACTGTTCTCTTAAATTTTATTTTATTAAGAAATATATCATACACACTAACTTGTGTATATAAGGAACATTTTGTGTTTAAAGAAGAATAATGAAATAAACGCCCTCGATGCAGTACACAGATTGGCAAATAAAATGTTACCAGTATCTTTGATGTCCTCTAAGTAGCTCTACCCAAATGCATCCCTCGTCTTCCAAAAAATGCCAATCATTAACTTACCATTTTTTTTTTAACTTCACCCATTTTTTTTTTTTTTTAAGAGGGCGAGAGAGTGGGGGCGGTAGAGAGAGAGAGAGAATCTTAAGCAGGCTCCACTCCTAGCACAGAGTCTGACTCCGGGCTTAATCTCACCACCCTGAGATCCTAACCTGAACCGAAATCAAGAGTCAAACACTTAACCGATTGAACCATTCTGGTGTCCCTGTTTTATCCATTTTAATCATGAAATAATTACACATAGAGAATACACACATAGAGAAAAGTGAAGACAATAAAAATGTCAATCTCAATTTATCACAGAACAAAACTCATGTAACCCCACCAGGAAAAAGAAATATGATGAGCACCATTAAAGCCCCTCTTCCCACCCCTCCCCCAAAGTTAATGGTAAACTGACTTTTACAGTAATTATGACCATGCATTTCTTTAGAGTTTTATCGTCCCAGTAAGCATCTGTTAAGACTTTGGTTTAATCTTGGTGACTTTTGAATGTCATATAAGTGAAACCCGCAGAATATATGCTCTTTTTGGATTATTCTTCAGTCCAGTATATTTTCTAATTGCAATCTAGACTTCCTTTCTGATGCATATTTCTAGAAGTATGTACCTTAATTTCTAAATTTCAAACATAAAAGTGTTTTTATTCTTGTTTTTGTTTTTCCTACTAGATTTTGCCATGGTCAGGAAACACAATATAAATCACTTAAATCCTTTGAGATTTGGAATCTTCCATGAGAAATCACAGCACAAACTATATTCTTTGGGATTCTCTGCTTAAATTTGTGTGACTTTTGAGGTCTACAACATCCTGAATGGAGAACTTGTTTTAAATTGGTTCCATGTTGCTAGTGCTCCTACACATCTACAGAAACAGATCCTCTCTGACCACAAAGTATTCCCAATGAAAACATTCCAAGGAAAATGAGCTGATGACCCAACACAGTATTTGAGGAAACTAGGTACTTTGGGGTGGAAATGGCAGAAAAATAATAAAAGCAGAATTAAGCCCTCTACGAAATCCTGTGTTATAATTTCCAGACAAGGAATATTAAGTAACTGTATTAATATATTTAAAACAATGATCAAATGTTTAAAAAATAGGATAAAAAAGAGTATGGATAAATGCCAGGTCTTTAAGAAAGAATATTTTAGAATAACCACAGGTGAACAAAATTCAATAAACTGTAATATAGACCTCAATAAGTTTATTCATAATCTAATTGAGAGTGACAAATAGAAAAATAAGAGGATAGGATACATGAAGGATAGGGTAGGGAGTTCTAAATCACCTCTACTTCTAGAGAGATGAAATAGAACATAGAAGTGATATGAAGAGTGAATAAAAACAATAATCATTAAATCAAATTTGTGGAAAAAGGCTTAAAATAAAATACTGGACAATACAAATAAGGGTTGGTTAGAATTTTTCATATTGACTGGGAGGAAAATAAAGAAGGTATGTTAAAATAGCTAGTATACTACAAAAGGTTTGGGCAGAGGGTATTCAAAGAACTAGAAGGCAGAGCAAAGCCAATTTAACACAAAGAGAAGATATGACTAGGTCTCAAGAAGTGATTAACCATCTTGATTAACCATCAAGAAATCTAATCCCACAATGAAAGTTTCAGGACTAGATGGGTTTATAAAATCTTCTTAAAAACAAATTAAAAGAGGGGCGCCTGGGTGGCTCAGTTGGTTAAGCCTCTGCCTTCAGCTCAGGTCATGATCTCAGGGTCCTGGGATCGAGCCCCACATCGGGCTCTCTGCTCGGCAGGGAGCCTGCTTCCCCTCTCTCTCTGCCTGCCTCTGCCTACTTGTGATCTCTCTCCCTCTGTAAAATAAATAAATAAAATTAAAAAAAAAACAAATTAAAGGAAAAAGAGATAGAAATCCCCAAGCTCATTAGGTGAGGCTTACATAACCACGGTACAAAAATTTAGACAACCCAAATGACACAACTGAGTATAGCTCCAAACACAGTAAATCAATTATCAGTAAATCAAACTTGAAATTATGTATTAATTAATATGTTATGATTAACATATTATGTTATGGTTAACATACTAATCATAACAAGTAATTAAGTTTGAAACCTAAGTCACACTTTGAAGTACAGATGATGTCAGAAAACCTAACAATGCAATTCAATTTCTTAATTATTTGAAGGGGAAAAGTTGTATGACTATCTCAACAGCTAAGGGAAAAGGTTTGGATAAAGATTAAAAACTTTGGTTGTATTAATTTAAAAAACAAAACACTTCTTAGAAATAGAAGAGGGGCGCCTGGATGGCTCAGCTGGTAAAGCCCTCGACTCTTGATTTCAATTCAGGTCATCATCTCAGGTCAGCCCAACATTATGCTCCAGCTTAGTGTGGAGTGTGCTTGACTAGATGCCAAAATTCTAAAGCATATATCATAATTATTGGTGAAAATCATATTAATAATTATTATTGGTGAAACTTTAAAGGATTGCCTTTTTTTTTAAATTATTTTTCCATCTGAGAGAGAGCACAAGCAGGGGGAGGAGCAGAGGGAGAGGGACAAGCAGACTCCGCACTTAGCACAGAGCCTGACATGGGGCTCCATCCCATGACCCTGAGATCATGACCTGAGCGGAAATCAAGAGTCAGAGGCTCAACCAACTGAGCCACTCAGGGGCCCCAAGGATTACCTTCTGAAATCAAATCGATGCTTATTATTAATCCTTTTGAAATCAAATAAATGATGCTTATTAGTAATCCTACTATTAGAGATAGTTCTGCCATACTTTGTGAGTAGATTCAAGAAATGGAAAAAAATAGATGTAATCATTGTAATTGAAGGAAAAAAACTATCATATTTAAATATAACACAATTACCAATGTGGAGAAAAATAGATGATTTGAGCTCTTACAAGGTTGTCAATTGCAAACTTTTCTGTATGTCAGTGACATCTATGTAATAATGTAATAAAACATAAGATGTCATCCACACACTAACAAACTTAACAAAATGTTTAGCCATGAACTAAGATCACATAAGTACTCTCTGGAATGAAAAAAGAAAAAAAAAAAGAATTTTGATGACTAATTAAAAGACAAAGTAATTTATCTAAATTAAAAGAATAACATTCTTTGTTTTTTGATAGGTTATTTTAGAATTGCTAAGATGTGAATTATCCTCAAAATAACCAATAAAAGGGGCGCCTGGGTGGCTCAGTGGGTTAAAACCTCTGCCTTTGGCTCACCGGGCTCTCTGCTCAGCAGGGAGGCTGCTTCCCCCTCTCTCTCTGCCTGTCTCTCTGCCTACTTGTGATCTCTCCTCTCTCTGTCAAATAAATAAATAAAATCTTAAAAAAAATAACCAATAAAGTACTTATATTTTTAGCCCATTCAAACACTTCGGAATGGCTAAAATAAAGGGAAAAAAGACAGTATCAACTGTTATGGAGGATGTAGAACAAAGGGAATTCTCATAAACTCTTATGAGGTTATAATATATTTACTCTATGACCCAGAAATTTCACTCCTCTGTACTTAATTGAAACAATATGTGAACAAGAACTTTTTATATTCTTGTTCCATAAAGCCCCAAACCTAAACAATCCAAATATTCCTTAAGAGGAAATCAGATAAACAAGTGTTTGTATATTTATGTAATAAAACACTACTATGCTTTAGAAATGAATACACTGTTGATAAGTGTAATGACACAAATGAATTTCAACAGCTCTATGTGGACACAAAGTGCTTAGTTCTTCAAATAAAGTATTAGGGCACACAAAACTCATCAATGTCTTTAAAAATTAGAACAGCAGTTGTCTCTTTGCCTATGAGAAGGACTGGCTGGTTCACAAGTATTGATTGAGAAAGAACACAACTGTTTTGTTTTGTTTTTTGCATTGATGTAAATATTCTATATTTTGATGGAGGAATATTCCTAAGGGTATATGCATTTGTGAAAACCCACTGAACTGTAGACTGAAGATTTTTCCATTCCATTTTATTTAAATTACACCTTAATTTAAAAAGACTACATTTAGGGGTTCCTGGGTGGCTCAGATGGTTAAGCCTCTGCCTTCAGCTCAGGTCATGATCTCAGGGTCCTGGGACCTAGCCCCACATCTGGCTCCCCGCTCAGTAGGGAGCCTGCTTCTCCCTCTCCCTCTGTTGCTCCCCCTGCTTATGCTCTCTCTCTTGCTTGCTCTGTCTCTCAAATAAATAAATAAACTTAAAAAGAATAAAAAATAAAAATAAAAAGACATACATTTAGGGGCACGTGGGTGGCTTAGTCAGTTAAGTGTTCGACTCCCGATCTCAGCTCAGGTCTTGATCTCAGGGTTGTGAGTTCAAGCCCCGCATTGGGCTCCCCTTGGGCATGGAGCATACTTAAACAAAACAAAACAAAACAAAACAAAACAAAACAAAAACATATATTTAAAACATTATAGAACACAGACAAGCAAAGATATACATTAAACAATTTAGAATGGTTTGCTATGGACATTCAGTGGAAAGGAAATGGAGAAAAGAGAAAATAAATGGAAAGAAGGAAATAAAGAGAAAGTACAGATTAGTAAAACTGATGATACTATATTATTCAATGAGTATTATTCTGAAACCTAAAATACCTGGTGTCCCAAAAGGAAATGAAAACAAAAAACATGTGTTTGGGGAATTATTGTTTCATGGGTATTTTCACATATCTGTAAGGCCAGGGTTTTCTGATCAAAATCACTGGCAATCTGTGTTAAAGGATGATTGAATGACAACCATGACTTAGAAGCCGGAGATGGTGAATTTCCCAGGAGAGATTTACAGATTCATCACTCTAGAGCCACTTATTTATATTTCACAGGGTATCGGACAGAGAAGACTGTGGTCGACCACAGGTGACTAAAACCTTGGAAAGCCAAACCGCAGAAAAGGGGGAACTATTGTAAATAGCTGATCTCCGATCCAGAAACCTCATGTTTGCTGTCAGGGTAAATTATATATATATATAGATAAACTATATAGTTTATCACTTTTTATATAAAAATTTAAGAAGCAGCCATGCTTTGACTGACTTTAAAAGAACTGACTGCTAAAAGAGAATATTTGCCAGATGTTATCAATTAACACAGTATAGTGTCCAGATAAACATATTCAGCATTGGAAATGTTGGAAAGCAAATTATGTAAGTATTGGGAAATAGCAGAACGACATTAAAAAGGGAATGAGTTTTCTCCCTAAACAAAATGTAGCTGTGAGCCAGCAGGATCTGCATCACCTGGGAGCTTGTTAAAAATGCAGAATCACAAGATACACCCTGGATACTAAATTCAAATCCATGTTATTTGTATGTACACTAAAGTCTTAGAGGCATAAAATTAGAGAACAAACTAGACTCAAGTGAAAAATACTAAAGTAAAAAATAGGTACAACCAAAAAACTAGGCTGGAGAAAAATTGGGTCCCATGGGTATCTAATTGAAAATAAGGGATCTTGGAAAGCAAAGTGAAATTATTACTTTAACAGAAATTCAGATCAAGGATCTTATTAAGAGGCACCCTGTGAAAGCTGGAGGAGATAAAGAGTTGATAAAAAGAGTAACGTGGAATCCTTCTCTTGATGAATAGAACTACATGGCACCTGAGGGTATCAGACACTTCAACTAGAAAGATCTGATGAAATACATCAGGAATTCATATTTTTTATGTAGACCCAGTGATTACAGCTGAGAAAGTGGTGTTAACAGTTTCTGTGGTTAACAGGTATATAAAATTTTATGGTATTTGTAATTAAGAAAAATCACTTAATACCTGAGACACACTATTAGAGTGCCAGGCAGGATTATAATTAATTGACTTCAGACTTGCTTAGTTACTGGACTGATGTCTGGGAGATATGTTCTCAATGGAAGTGAATGTGGGTGTTATTTGTCCAAAAGAGAGATGCTTTGAACAGCCATAATTAATTTAGTTCTTTCTCTTTGAGTCTTCACAAAACAAAATATAGAGTAATATATTAAGAAATTAAATGCATGATGAAGAATAAAAGCTTTCAGAAGCTAAGATTTTCTGACTAGGATTATTTTTAAAGATTTAATTAATTTTCTTGATAGGGGACGGGAGGCAGGAGAAGGAGAGGGAGAAGCAGACTCCCTGCCAAGCAGGGAACCCAATGCCCGGCTCGATCCTGGGACTCTAGGGTCATGACCAGAGCCCAAGGCAGATGCTTAACTGACTGAGCCACCCAGGTGCCCCTAGGATTTTTAATAGTAAAATATTCTATAATAAAAATAGAAACATAGAAGATATCATCATCATTATCATTATCATTAACCCCAGGATACAGATTTACCAGGAGTGTCCCTGGTGTACACTCGTCTGCCTTCCATGAAATGTGTATCACCTCAGGATTCTGTTAATGTGCACTCTTTTCCCCAACACCTTGTCTCCAACTCTATGAGTTTCCTGCAGCTACTGTTAGAAACTACCACAACTTTGGTGGCTTAACACAACAGAAATTTATCCTCTCACATTTCTGGAGTCCAGAATTCTAACATCAAAGTGTCATCAGGTCTGCATTCCCTGGAAGCTCCAGGAAAGAATACTTGCCTGCTCTTCCAGCCTCGGGTGGCTGTTGGCATTCCTTGGCTTCCCTGGCTTGTGGTCATACTGCTCCACTCTGTTCCTGCCTTCACGTGGCCTTCTCTGCGTGTCTTCTCCTCTTCTCCCTTGTAGAAGGACACCCATCGTTGGGTCATTGGACTTAGGGTGCATTTACATAATCCAGGATGATCTCATCTTGAGATCCTTAACTTAATTACATTTGCAAAGTCTTTTTTTTTTTTTTCCCCCCTCCAAAAAAGGTAACCTTCACAGGTTCTGGGGATTAGGACATGGACATATTTTTGGGGGGCCTTCATTCGACTCATTATACAACCCTTCTTCTGTGTGTTGCATTCTGTAGAGGGATGGGGAAATGAAGGGAGTTAGAAATTTAGGAAATCCTTAAAATAAAATAGATGAGTGCTTTCCTTTTAACCATTAACCCAGCATCAGTAGATATCTGGTGAAGAATGAACCAATGTACCATCCCAAAACACTGTTCCATAATGTACCATTGTTACTGCCAGTTAATTTCTGACCTTCTGTGCCTCCCCCACACCCATCAGTTTACTGATCTTCCAGATTGGCAGGGTTTCTTTGATTCATGAGACATTCAGTACAGTATGATTTAAAAAAAAATTAACTGTCAAGTGTACATCATGAAAATTGCTCCCAGATTTTTAAAAGACATTGTCTGTCATTCTGAGTTTTGTGTTGTGAGTTTTTATCTTTGATACTCTCTTCTTCACTGGTACTTTAGTGGCAAATTAGAAGCCACACCGGAAGCTGTCATCTAGAAGCTACTTTAAATGAGACATTTGAATTGAACTTTCATAACTAAAAGAATAGATGATTTTTATTTATTATTAATGCTTTCTTTCATATCATTAGTAATTTAAGATAATGAATGCATTTTGGTGCATAAAGAAAAGGTAGTAATTAACAATAAAAAGAAACCAGAAGAGTTTAAGATTCTTTTAAAGGTTAGTTATTCTGCCTTTTTATGAGTTTCAATGCAAAATTTAAATTATTCTAGATTTTTTTTTCTTTAGTAGATTGTAAATATTCAATAGCGTTCTTATTTCATTAAGCAGTTTTCCTGGAAACCATGAATTACATCTAAATATAAATGTATCAGCAATGCAACAGTTCAATTCAATTATCATTAAGCATTTGTCTACTTTCCAGTACAGCCTGTGTAATTTCTTTGCCATGAAGTACAATGCTTAGTAAAGTAAAACAGAACATATTTTTCTTTTCCTTTCTAATTTGGAAATATACATAGCTAATGTCCCTGGCTTTTGAATACATTCATCTTTTCCTAATGCTTTCTCTAGGTCATAAATTTGATTAAGATATATCATACTATCAAAAGAAAGCAGGCATATAGTCATGCAGAATTGAATACTGCCCATCTTTAATCCTTTGATACCATTTTATATCTACATCTTTATTAATATTTTAGACATATTATATTGAAAATGTAACTGCATATCCCAATATATCAAGTTTATGATCAGCCTAGCTCTATCAAAATGTTTCTATGGCAGATGGTATTAGATATTCATTCCATATTTTCAAACTGCCTAAGAATGGACTATTAAGTAAATAATATGGTTTTTTAAAATTATTTTTGTGCACATTTAGAGCATAATCTGAAATCGTTCTCTGAGACTTTGCTTATTATAGTACTCACAGCCACCATGGGAATGTTTCCTATAGCTATTATGCCATCATAAAAATACAAAGAGAATTTGACTCGAAATGCATACAAATGAGTTAAGCCATCTGATTTATTTCTACAGAAGGAAAGAGAAGAAATAGTTCAGGTTATAGTGTTTCACTACACTGGGCGATACATACCAACAAACTCTCAATACAGTGAGTAAATAAGTGAAGAAAATGACATTCCTACAAAATGCATGGTTTCAGAGATGCTAAGAGCAGCTTCAAGCACACAAGAAGATTCCTGAGGAAGTGCAAAGGATGCCATAAATCTGATTCTTATTGTTCCCTATAGCACACATCACCACAGTTTGACATTCCCAGTTCTGCTGCCTCATCACCACTGTGTGGAAAGCCAGATCTCTCCAGCCATCAGTGGGTCCCAGGGTGCAAGTTAGGTACTTTGAGTTTCTAATATTATGCAATTCAAGAAATGAAACTCTAAGGTCATGAAAAAGCCAATGCTTCTCCAATCAGTCTTTAACTTACTCCCCAAAGAGTCCCTGGTGTTTCGGAAAAGTCTAGCCTAATAGTCCTCAAATACCATGGATGGTCTTAACTTTTGCTACATGTCATAAAGACTTCATTAAAAAAAAATGCTAATACTGTCTTTGGCATCACCAAGCTTTAAGTAATGAAATGCCTTTATGAATACATACTTTTCTGTTCCAATTTCTCAACCCTTCTTCTGCTTCTCTTAAGTTGTATCACTTCTTTGTACTTCCAAGTTGTCCATATCATTGTACAAAGTTGATTGGGCTGCCTTACACAAGATCACACCATAGATGGGCCTCTGAGAGCCAAAATCTGAGAAGCTTAATATGGCCTTCTATCAGCATGGAATAAATGCATATATTTATATATGTCAAAAGGATATCTAAAAGAAATTCTGGTAATATAAGTGTATTATTTTAAAAGGGTGTGTCTACATTATGAAAATATGCTTATAGTGTTAAATTTTACTTGGGATGTGATTTCATGTCGTTCAATAATATTTACTGGTTTTTGATATTAAATAAAATATGATACACCAGTTATGTATTTTGATATACAGTAGTTTGATAAAAATGTAAAGAAATGAAGAAAATTTTTTCCTCCCCTCAAGAAGCTGGAGAATGCATGTTAGAAATGGTCTTGTCGGGGCGCCTGGGTGGCTCAGTGGGTTAAAGCCTCTGCCTTCGGCTCAGGTCATGATCTCAGGGTCCTGGGATCGAGCCCCGCATCGGGCTCTCTGCTCAGCAGGGAGCCTGCTTCCCCCTCTCTCTCTGCCTGCCTCTCTACCTACTTGTGATCTCTCTGTGTCAAATAAATAAATAAAACCTTTAAAAAAAAAAAAAAGAAATGGTCTTGTCAGGGCACCTGGGTGACTCAGTTGGTTAAGCCTCCAACTCTTGGTTTTGGCTCCAGTTGTGATCTCATGGGTTGTGGAATCAAGCCCTGCATCAGGCTCCCTGCTCAGTAGGGAGTCTACTTGAAATAAATCTTAAAAAAAAAAAAAAAGTATGGTCTCGTCCTCTAGTTTCAATGGGATTGAGTTAAAATGTCATCAAGTTTCCTGTTTGATAGTTAATTTAATTATTACACTTAAAAGAAAAGGCACACACAGGCTGTTACCATTTTAGTTTAAGTAAGGAAATTTTGGGAGAGGAACACCTTAAAATCTGGGTTGCCTGGCTGGCTCAATTGGTAGAGCATATAACTCTTGATCTCAGGGTTATAAGCTTGAGCCCCATGTTGGGTATAGAGATTGCTTAAAAATAAAATCTCAAAAACAAAAAAAAATCTCAGTGGCTTAACAACCACAGTTTGATGTGATGGGTGGTAGCTTGTGCTCCATAGTGGTCTGGGCCCTTGGCTCTTCCATCTTGAGTTCTTTGCCTCTCCTCATGGTGATGCAAGCTAAAAGTTTTATTAATGTCTTTGACACCTGTCTTGTTTTTATTTCCTCATTCATTTGGTGTTCTTCTCTTATAAGAATCATTCAAAGAAAATTTGCATGTTTTGATACACCCAGGCCTTCTTACCTCACACAGCATTTCGTAGTAATTGGAAAACTATTTTTTAATTGAAATTATATTTTATATAACACATTATTCTAAAAATCTTAGTGCAGTGGCCTTACAAATCTCATTCAATATACATTTTCATTTTTTGGTTTATATCATTTTTAGTATTTTATAAACATATTATTTTCTAGATCCTACTTTTCCACAAAATCAAAAACATTTTAAAGTCATGTTTAACTTAATTTTGAATAAGGTATACACTCAAAATGGTCAAGAACAAAAGAATACATAAAGAGTACATGCCAAAAGAAATACTTCTTGTCTCTGTCTCTTGTTCACTCATTTGTAACCTCAACCATTTGCTGGAAACATAAAAATCACTGTTATTATCTTATCTATGTTTCCTCTTTCTTTAAACACAAGCAAGCAAATATAAATATAGATCCATATTCCCTCCAATTTACACACAGAATATATTGTTTTCAGAAGTCTTCCATAGCAATACATAGAGATCTGTCTCATTCCTTTGACAGGTACATTCCTCCCATTAAAGGATGTATGTACCTTCATTTTATGCAGGCAGTTCTCAATTGATGGGCATTTAGGATACCTCTTTTGTTACGATATGCAGTTCTGTTATGTATTTCCCCAGGCACGCAATTTTATTTTCAGGATACTGGGTTTATGGGTATATGCATCTTTATTTTGATAGACAATACCAAATTCTCTGTGGAAGGGTTATATCAATTTACACTTCTTCTAGTAATATGAGAATTCCTATTTCCTATCAACCTCATGAACAAAGGGTGTTAGTAAACTTCCTGAATTTGGCCATTCATCAAGGTAGAAAATCGTATCTCAGTATGCTTCCCTCATTACAAATAGAGTGGCCCACTTTTTCATATGTGTTTGAGCCATTTGTATTTTTTGAGATTTATACAAACACATCCTTTGGCCATTTTTCTATCATGTTAATAGTCTTTTCTATACTAATTGTTTTGGACTGAATGTTAGTATCCTTCCAAAATTCTATGTTGAAGCCATAACCCCCAATATGATGGATTTGGAGATGGGGCCTTGGGAGGTAATTCAAATTAGGTGAGGTGATGAGGGTGGGGCTCTTGTGATGAGATTAGTGCCTTTATAAGAGAGACAGGAGAGAGCTTGCTTCCTTCATGGGCATGCACCAGCAAAAGACCATATGAACGCACAAGGAAAGCAGCAATCTGCAAGCCAGGAAGATAACTCTCACCAGAAACTGATCTTGGACTTTTCAGCCTTCAGAACTACGATAAGATAAATCTCTGTTGATTAAGCTACCCGTCTATATTTTGTTATGATAGCCCAGCTGACTAATATAGAATTTGGTACTGAGAACTGGGATGCTGTTGTAATACCTAAAAATTTGGAAGCAGTTTTAGAACTGAGTGATGGAAGAGGCCAGAAGAGGTGCATGCTAGAAATACAGAGTTAAAGCCAATTCTGATAAGGACTCTATAGGAAAAGCTTCCATTTTCTTAGAGAATACATAAATAATTATGAACAAAATGTTGGTGGAAATACGGGTGTTAAAGGCCATTCTAATGAGGTCTCAGATGGAAATGAGGAACATATCATTGGAAACTAGAGGAAAGGCAATCCTTGTTATGAAGTGCCAAAGAACTTGGCTAAATTGTATTCATGTTCTCATGTTTTGTGGAAGATAAAACTTGTAAGTGATAAAATTGGATATTTAGCTAAGGAGATTTCTAAACAGAGTGTTGAGAGAGTAGCTTAAGTCCTCCTGTTTATGGTAAAATGTAGGAAGAGAGGAGTGAATTGAAGAAGCAATTGTTAAGCAAAAAGGAACCAGAACTTGAAGATTTGGAAAGTTCTCAGTTTGTTCCCATTACAAAAAATAAGAAAGCATATTTAGAAGAGAGCAACAAAGGTGTGGTTAAGCCATAGAATGAGAAAGAGATTATGGGTTTACATAAGCAGAAATATTGCCAGTTTGAAGTGAAGGAGATAGAAACAGGATGAAATGAAGGAAGGCTGTTGGACTTCTTAGATCCTACAGGAACTGACCATATTTAATAGCCATATGTGCTATTCTTAAAGAAGGGAAGGAAGATCCCAAAGGTGACTCAAAGATCATTAGGGCTTTTCAGTTTCAAAGGGCGGGCCAGCATTGCCTCAGGTTTCAAGAGGCTAGAAGGTGGCTGCCTAGAGTCTTGGGAACGTAGAGGCAGGACCACTCACCCACTAGATCCAGAAGGCAGAGCATAAAACAAAAGAGGATTATTTGTGAACCTCAAGATCTAATGCAATTTGCCTGGCTAGGTCTGGACTTGCTTGGAATCCACCAACCCCTCCTTCTCTCCTATTTCTTCCTTTTGAAATGTGAATGCTTATCATATGCTTGTCCCACCATTGTATTTGGGCAGCATGTAACCTGTCTGCTTTCACAGGATTGCAGCTAGAAAGGAATTGTGCCTTAAGATGAATTACACTTTGAGTCTGATTTAGATGATATTTAGATGAGACTTTGAAATTTATATTTTAGAGTTGGTACTATAATGAGTTAAGACTTGTTGGGGGAGGGGCTGTGGGGATGGATTGAAAGTATTTTGCATATGAGAAGGACATGAATTTGCGGAAGCCAGGGCAGAATGTTAGTGAGGGACAGCCCAAGTGAATGTATCACTCTTTAGCAGTTCTTTATACATTAAGGAGATTAGTCCTTTGTCTATAATAGATTATAAATATATAATATTCCTTCTGCTTTGCCATGATGGCTTCTTTGTATTTAATTTTTGCAGGTATGAAGTGTTGATTCTTATTATATAACTGAATATGTTAGTCTTTCTTAAAAGGATTTGGATTTAAAAAAAAAGGATTTGGATTTTGAATCATAGACAAGTCTTCCCTATTTAAAACTTGTAAAGAAATTCATCTATTTACCCAATTTTTTATTAAATGATATATTAAATGTACATTTTTACCTATTTAAAATTTATCTTGGTATAAGTTATAAGGGATATATCTAAATTTATTTATATTTTTTAGATGCTGATCTCTTGCCTCATCATTATCTCATAAGTAGTCTATTTTGTGCCTACTTGTTTCAGATGCTATCTTTAACACTTAATAATTTACATTTGTATTTGTTCCTATTTATGGATCTTTTATTCCTTTGCTCGATATGTTTATTCATGTGCTAGACCATACTGATCAATTGTTAGTTTCATAATTGCTTAATACTTAGTAATTGTAATCCCTATTCAGATTTCTTCTTTTTCTAAGTTCTCCTTTCTATTCTTTCTTTTTTTTTTTCTTCTGGTAAAGATTTTATTTATTTATTTGACAGAGAGAGAGAATGAGCACAAGCAGGGGTTGGGGGAGAGGGAGAAGCAGGCTCCCAGCTGAGTAGGGAGCCTGATGTGGGGCTTGATCCCAGCACCCTAGGATCATGGCCTGAGCCGAGGGCAGACGCCTAACCAACTGAGCCACCCAGGCAGCCCTCTCTTTGCTGTTCTGGATTGATTTTCCATAAATCCTTTCACAAAAAATGATATAGTTAATTAAAGTTGGTATTTTATTATAATTTCTTTAATTGTACAAAATTTTAGAGAAAGTTGGCATCTTTATGGTAGGAGTTTTCTTACTTAGGCACAAGGTAGATCTTTCCATTTGCTCAAATTTCTTTGAAGACTATTTTAAAAAAACAGAAATTTATGTCAATCAGCTTTCCAGTTTGTATCTTTGGAAAACCACCAGACCATACAGCAACTTCATATTGATAATAAAACAAATTATAAGCACCATCAGTTAATGAATTTGAATATATCTAAGTAGTATATATTTTCATATTTCTAACTTTCTGATTTGATTTTGGAGCCATGTATGGAGTCTGAGTAAATATCTAAGGCTGTGTTTCTATGTGTATCTGTGAGTGAGATGAAATTCATTTCTTTGGTCAATTGAGTTCACCTGGATCCTTCATTTAACTCTTGTCACATAGGATACAAATATTAACTACCACAGTATACTTAATACTTCCTATGGGTTGTATAAATATCTATTAGGAATATATCTTGTACTTTTTAAGATAATCTTGATTTTAAAATATTTTATCACTGAACAGGTTTTCAAACATATACTTAGATATGTTATACAACAATATAGTTATTCTATTTTTGAACCCTGCAGGAAAACTAAAAGTGGTTCTAACACCATGGATGATGACTAATGAGGGTCTTTTATTTAATGAGGTACTTTTATTTAACAGAAAACATCAATGTGCTCAAATTACAAATTCAATATTGTTAGCACAAGTAACTCTACTTTCTTCTACTGATGTTTGCAGGTTTTATTTTCTCAGTCCACTCTTTCAGCAATGTTTGAGGGGCTTCCTACTGCATACTGTCATTACTTTTCCTCAGAAAAAGAGAAAGAAAAATCTAGGTTTTTTCTACTTTGGAATATTTTTCTAAGAAAATAAATTGGTGATAAGTTTATATCAATGACCAAGATTTGGCTATAAAATTATTTCAATGCTTTACTAAAATGTTAGAGGAATGAAAAATGGCACATAATGATTGGCAGCTGGCTCCAGTCCTCTGTTTAATCCACATTCTCTAATCGAAGATCAATAGGTTAAAATTTCTGCCTTACAGTCAGGGAGGGATTCTGTTAGAAGGTATATATCTCTGGATCATTTAGAACTTTTTCATTTCAGACTTCATTTATTTCCGTGCAGTGTAACATTCCTTGTTTTAATTTTCTCTTTTTTACTTTTTGTGAAAATTTTAAAATGACTAAAAATATTGTTTACCATTTTATTCTCAATAGTGTAATTCCAACTTCATGTGATTGAATTTTTGGACCCCATTTATTGTGTTTTAATGGGCATTTGCTGTACTATGTAAGTCTTATCTCTAACTCTCCCCAAAAACAAAATAAAATACCACCTGGAAGTTAATACAGAGCATTGCTCTAGAAACTGCTGTTTGTCATGGAATAATCATGGGAGAAAGACCTACGTGTCCACAGAAGCATAATGTGGAAGGAAGGAGGATGTTGTGAGACAAGGAAGAACTGACTATTGGGTACAGATGGATCCCAGGAACTTCTGTGGGGACATAGTACAGCCAAATCAAGGTCCAATAGCAGCAATTATCACAACATTCATCACCAACCACTTCTGTCATGGGGGGGACCTTGAGGACATCCTTCCCTCGGATTACAGGGGAGAAAAATGAGGAGGGTGAGATATCAAATATCATCTTTACCTTCTCACTTCATGTTATGCTCACTTTCACCATCTGAATCTCTTGTAAGTTTATTATATTGCTCTGTCACTTAACATGTCTTCCCTCTTACCTTTCCCTTTTTTTTAAGTTCCTGGTATTAAGTGGCACTAATTGGACTATATGAATGGATTAAGGAGTCTAATTTTTCTAGTCTTGATCTTTTTGCAGTGATTCACCACAGTCATATATTTGCTTCTTTGACCTAACTGAAAAGTCACAGAGGCAGGAAATTTTTTAGTGGCTTTATACCATCTACTCTCCCACCTTAGTTTCTGGACCCTCAATATAATCCCCATCTCAGATCATTCCATCACTTCTGCCATTTTTCAAGCTTTCCTTTTTCTCTTTCCACAGTAAAACTTAAAGCAATCAGAGGCCTGAGGTCTCAGAGCATCACTAGTTTGAAACTAAAGACAAGGAGAAATGAACTTGAAAACTGTCTTGCCTGGGAAAGACCCCTGATGATGCCATACAAACTGGTAAGAATAATTTAGCTAAGATTTTTAACAAATGCGAATGGTCACATGTGTGCTAACTTGAAAATATAAAACACTAAGGAACTGCAAATGCAAGGGAATCCATTGCCTCTTATAGGTTCTTTGACAAAGACCTTACTAAATTACTCATCAGGGGCGCCTGGGTGGCTCAGTGGGTTAAAGCCTCTGCCTTTGGCTCAGGTCATGATCTCAGGGTCCTGGGATAGAGCTCCGCATTGGGCTCTCCACTCAGCAGGGAGCCTGCTTCCCCCTCTGTCTCTGCCTGCCTCTCTGCCTACTTGTGATCTCTCTCTCTCTGTCAAATAAATAAATAAAATCTTTAAAAAAAATAAAATAAATTACTCATCAAAAGGACTGGGAAAAAAAAAAAAAAAAAAAGACTGGGGAAGGGAGAGACTAGAGAAAATTTCCTGGGAGTGCAGACTTGGGTCAGGGGAAGAACAGCCACTACGGAAAAGCACAAAAATCTCATCTGAATTTCTCTCACCTACCCCTTGTACTACACAAAATACTTAAGCCTCTGGACAAAGGGCATTAAACTCTATCACTGTCAGGATACAGGTGAGGATAAATTGCTAATGGGGGAAGAAAAGAGAAAAAAAAAATTTCTCTGTGGGACTTTCAGAAAAATATCTTTGACTATTATACAGTCCCTAGCATGAGAGGTGGTTACAAAGCTCCTGAGAAGACTCCTGTGAGATCTAGCAACACAGCCCCTTCTTAAGATGGAGCAGAATACAAATAAGAGATAAGACCCTTTCCCCACCCTCTGCCCCACACCAGCAGGCAGCAAGTCTCGAGAAACTAACAACAGAAGTTTACCCCTGCTACCAGGCAAGACTGTGGAGCAAGAACCTCTCTGAGGTGTAAGCACAAAGATAAGACCAAAACTGAGGGTGAAGCAGACTTTGAGGAAAACCTCTCTAGCAAACCAGCTCACATATTAATGCTAGAAGAATTTAGAAATATGTTGTCCAAGGATATTAAACATAGCAACAACAAAACTCAACCCCATATTGATTCCTCACAAGACTGACCCCACCCCTGACATTAAAGCCAAGCAAAAGAAGAGATGTGCCCATTTCTAGTATAAATAATATTTACCTCAGTCTCTACTGTTCCACAAAACATGTCTAGGTTTTAATCGAAAATTATGAGATGAAGAAAAAAAATCACTGTCATTGGATACAGCAATCTACAGAATGATATTCAGATATAATATAGGGATTCTAACTATCAAACAGGGGATTTATTTGTTTATTTGTTTGTTTATTTATTTATTTGAGAAAGAGAGAGAGTACAGCAGGACAGAGGGAAAGGGAGAAGCAGGCTCCCTGCTGAGCAGGGAGTCCGATCTGGGGCTTGATCCCAGGATTCTGGGGTAATGACATGAGTTGAAGGAAGATGCTTAACCAACTGAGTCACTCAGGAGCCCCTCATATAGGGAATTTAAAAACTAATTATAATTAATATGTTAAAGGTACAGAGAAAAAGGTCAACACCATGCAGAAAAACATGAGTAATTTCAGCTGACAAATGTAAATTCTTAAGAAAGAATTAAATTAAAATGCTAAAAATAAAAAACACGGTTGAGAGATAAAAAAAGGCTTCCAGTGGTCTCATAAGTAGACTTGATAAAACTAAAGAGTCAGTGTTCTTAAAAGTGAGTGCTGTGAATTGTGTAAGACTGATGATTCACAGACCTGTAATCCTGATGCAAATAATGCATTCTATGTTAATAAAAAAAAAGCAAATCAATAGAAATTATGTAAACTGAAAGAGAAACAAATAAACAAACAAAACCAAAAATACTGCACCCAGTATTTGGTTTAAAACAAAACCAAAAATACTGCACCCAGAAGCTGTGGAAAAATATCAAACAATTATATACATATTTCAAATGCAAGAATGGAGAGATAATGATAGAAAAAAATTAAGGAAATAATGGTTGAAGAATTATCTAAAGTTAATATAAAAGAAAAAATCAAAGACCCAAGAAGTTTAGAGAACATAAAAGGATAAATGCAAAACACCACACACACACACACACACACACACACACACACACACACACACGCACCCAAACACACACAAGGACACAAAATGTACAAGCTGCTAAAAAACTAAACATTGAAACAAACTTTTTGAAGGCAACTAGAAAAAAAGATACACAACATGAGGAACCAGTTAAGAATTATGCATAGGAGACTTCTCAGCAGAAACTACACAAATCAGAAAACAATAAAGTGATAGAAGACAATGGAGTATATACCAGAATGGGTGAATTTTACTGTATATAAATTGCACTTTAAAAAAAATGACCCCCCAAACTTCTCCTATCGAATACAATAATTTGGAATGCTTTAATCAAATTAGTAGTATTATTTTATCAATATTTATCAGAATATATTAGTTTCTAGGTAAGGCAAAATAAGAGCATAAAAACATACTGAAAAGAATAGCAGAAGATTTATAAAATGGAAAGCATCCTTACTCTATGCTAATGTATTGAATATTTTATTTTTTCATTTACCTGAAAATTTTAAAAAACAGTCAATAAAAATAAGCACATTACAAAAAAATGAACACATTGCAATTATAAAATATGTCTCTAGCACTTTAACATGGTTTATATGGGCTTGTGAAAAAATGCATTTCTTTAATCAGTAATTCTAGTCTTGAAATGCAATTATCATGTCAAATCTGTTTTTTTTTCCACTATTACTTTCAACAAGGCAGGAGCCTTAAAATATCTTGATATTGCATTCATGTTTAGACTTTCAAAATAAGAATATTTTGAAACTGATATCACCTCTTATGTTTTTAACTGACTGAGCCACCCAGGCAACCCTCTCCTTTTTAAAGATTTTTATTTATTTATTTATTTGAGAGAGAGACAGAGGGAGAGAGAGAGAGAGAAAAAACCTCTTACATTTTTAAAGATATCTTCTTAGACTTTGTAATGTTACTTGTAGTTAAGCTTCAGATCTATACAAAGACAATTAGGATTCTATAGAAAATAACGCTGGCTAAGTTGAAGAGAAAAAAAATGTATTGAAAATAGGTCACTTAATTCACAAAACTGAAGGAAATCTTGGAGAATGAGAATGAAACAGGTCAGGATTCAGAAAGGAACTACACCCATGGGTATGGTAAGAAATAGATTAGTTAGGATGTCATTGCTTTCCTCACTGTACCATTGACACTAAGCGCTAAACCTGGAGATTGCTGCCAATAGGCAATGGATGCTTCCGTCACTGGATTTATTTACAAAGGGTTCTGATGTTCTCTGTGACTCCTTCTCAAAATTCAGTGTCCTCAACAAGAACATTTCATTAGGTTATATGCCTTCAACTAATAGTCTAAAGTCTTTCTGTCTTTAGTTTATCTTTGGCCCAACTACCAGCCCCTAAGTCATCTCTCTTAAGTAAAACCAATTGTGAGTGTCCCCTATTAACACTTTATTAACTCTGAGCTTCCTCCTGAATAGTGTACAAACCCTTTGCATTGCATTCAAGTATCTTCACAATCTGGACACTGCCTGCATCTTTTTTTTTTTTTTTTTTTTTTTGCCTGCATCTTTTCTACTGAGTGCTCCCTCACATCTCATCTTAAGTTCTACTAAATACCTTGCAGTTCTTATAATATGCCTTGAACTTTCACATCTTTGTATTTTCACTCATGCCTGTTTTCCACATATAATGTCATTCTTTGACTCTCCAACCCCACCAATTGCATTCATCCCAATTCAATTGCCAACTCAAAATGCAGCTGGAATGTCCTTCAATCCACTCCCAGGGAAATGAATTACCACTTCTTTTTGCTATCTCAGTATCTTGTATATCTTATTATTATTGCACATTTTAATTATCTATTTACATATCATTCTTGGCTGACCACGAATTCCATAAAAGCAAGTTTCTTTGTTTTATTCAAATTTTCATTCTTTGTACCCAATAAACTATTTGTCACATAATGACGCTTGCAAGAAGACCTGTTCTAATTTAAAAGTAGAATAGGAGAGAAAATCATATATACACAGATAACCTTAGTTCTTATTGGAAAATGTTTACATTATTATAGAGGTGCAGATAAAACGTTATGGGATTTTAGAGGCAGAAGAGATTATTTCTCGCTTAGAGGAGAAATCTTTAAACAGATGTTCAAACTAGTAAACACATCAAGTGTATGCTGAGGTATTTCGAAAGAAGATGTATAAAAAAAACCCCACAAAGTTATAGTTGTCTCTACTGGATTTAGCTAAATAAAATATATCTAGAAGGCAGGATAAAATCATTTGCTATACTTCATAAAAGTGAAAACAAGAAATACTCGGAGTCAAAGCTAAATGAATAGTGATTTAGAACCAAGGAAAGGTTGATTGTGAGAAAGCAATGAGGCTATTGGAAGGTGATGATGGCAGATAAACATTATTTTTTTTTTTAAGTGATGGACATTAAAATTTTTGAACTTAAAATTCTGTAAGTGTGCCAAAAATAAATCCTTGACATAATCTGATAGGTTATTAAATATATAGGGCATAAACATCTCTAGAGGAAGTCAATGGTTTGACAGAACTGAGGGCATATTTATGATCAAGAATAAATTCCACTAGGAGCACCTGGGTGGCTCAACTGGTTAAGCGACCAATTCTTGGTTTCAGCTCAGGTCATGGTCTCAGGGTCGTGAAATTGAGCCTCCTGTCAGGCTCAGTCCTGGGTGTGGAGCCTCCTTAAGATTCTCTCTCTCTCCCTCTGCCGTTTCCCCACACTCTCTATCTTGGAAAAAAAAAAAAAAAGATTTTTCACTAGATTTACTATGTAAATTCAATCTCATTTTGTTTTAAAGACTGATCATATTTTCTGATCAAGTGGAATTGCACACATATTTAACTATTTATCAAATCCCACTTACAATTCCCCAGTTGTATTGAACTGGTTATTAAGCAAAGTAAACATTTCTCCTTCTTGAGCTGGTGTCCTGTCAGCTTCTGACAATATGGACTATGAGAGGAAGGAGAGGGAAAGGACTCTTCCTGTTGAGCCACTGTTCCTGTTAGCATCTCACCTGTAACAGGAAGAGACAATTGCGGTTTTCCACCCTCTGAATCAGTGTCTATGCACCTCCTCAGTGGTGGTGCAGTGCAGCAAGCCCTGCTATAAGCTCCCAGAGTTAAAGAATCCAAATTGCTTCCCTTTTTGTCCCCTAGCTCAAGCATCACTACTTCTTTCTAGAGGTATGGGTGTGTGTGTGTGTGTGTGTGTGTTATTTCTTTCCACCCTGTCTTTTTAACATTCCAATATTTCTTTATCTAAATCCTTCCATTAAATTCTTTCTGTTCAAGTAACTGGTACGGTTTTTGTTTTCCTAATGGCTCTTAATTACCATAACACTTAACTAAAGATCTTTTGTATCTTGGCTTAATTTATGCACTTGAAGAAAGGATTGATTGAGGGATTTCATTACATAAAATGAGACACGGTCATTTAGCAATTGGTTGAAGAACTTTGCCAAGAGGTTTAAACTGACAGTTCTTTAAGGGAATTAAATGAAATCTTTAGAGTCATGCCCTATGACTTTTTATTCAGTTTTTGTCATTTTTTTCAAAATTTCCAATATCATATTATTATTGACCATTTTTAGTATTATCAATAATAATCCAGTAAGTAAACCTGGCAGTGATTTCACAATTATCATTAGTGTTAAGCAGAAGATAAATGACATTTGGTCCAAGATATCTGAAAAACAATTTCTTTCTAAAGTGAATCATGGATCTCCATAGAGTGCAATTAAACCTCTAAATCTAATGAACAATGTAAGCCTGAATTTGTTTCTCTCCTTCAGAGACTAACTAGATAATTATTTGTTCAATTTATATTTAACATGTAGTTTACAATCTTGAAAGATTTAGTCCACTGGTTTCAAATAATATTGGGAAATGTTTGATAAAAACTTTAATATTATGGTACAGTTATGCTAAATAAAAACACATAGACAAAAGCTGGTAAGTGATATATTAGAATTAGTGTTAGAGTGGTGTGATTATGTGTGATTTTTGTCCTTCAGTGGCCTAAACATGAACCTGGGCAAAAGTGTCCCACTAAATTTACTTAAAATATTAACCCCTCTCCCTTTTCTGGGACGTTGGCCTAGAGAGGAAAACTCTAAATACCTGTTTTCCTACTTTCAACTAGAATCTATTCCCCATTACCTATAAGAGTCAAATTAGCTTATAAAAAAAAAAAGAACTAAATTTAGAAACATTTCAGGAGTATATTTTTCTTTGTTTTGCTGTTTTGTTTTTATTTGTTTGTTTTGTGGGGTTTTTTAAAGTATTTCTTTCTTAATATTAATGTACTGCTAATGAACACTTTCCATTTTTACCTAATCTTGGTCTTATGAGACTTTTTCTGGGCCCTATAATTCCTGAATAGACATAAAAAGCATGTGATGAATGGCAGGTGTGAAAATGATAGTGTATTTTTTTCCTTTTTTTTTTTAATTTTTTTCCTTCATTAAGGAAGCTCCTATAATCTGGA
The DNA here is from genome assembly GCA_028534135.1 of Potos flavus. NCBI lineage: Eukaryota > Metazoa > Chordata > Mammalia > Carnivora > Procyonidae > Potos > Potos flavus. The sequence goes on along the minus strand of CM052898.1, from coordinate 87,436,072 downwards.
ATTATAGGGACGGCTGGAGCTTTTTGTGTATTGCAGTCAACCATGGTGTCCTCATTAGGAGAGCAGTGTATGAATAAGCATCATTGATGTTGTATTTATTAATTGCATCTCATTTTAAATGCAATCAGGAGAGACACAGCAACCATTCTAATAAAATTCATGCTCCCCCACTTTAATCATGGAGTTCTGACTGGCAAGAAGCTGAGTAATCTGCAATTACATATTCCAACCTCCTTGCAGTCTGAGTGTGGCTACATAACTAGATCTTGCCAAGACAGAGGGAGAGAGAGGTTATATATAATATATATATAGTTATATATACATACATAAATAACATCTTGGCCAAAGTAATTAAAAAGAGGAACTGCAGTTTCCATCCTTTTCATTCCACAAGATTATTGCAAAGGAGCACAACAACCTTGAAAACACTGTGTTGAACATGGCAGAGCCACAAGACGGAAGGAACCCGGGAGCCAGAGAAACCTACTGCTTGAAGAAGGGGAGCTTGCCAGTCAGGAATATCTGTTTTGGGCCCCACAAAAATCAAAATTAACTTCGGTTGTTCCTGAGACATTACATGTTTTGACCTGGGCTTGTTTGTTAAAGTATATACCAAAGTATTGAACTCATACCCTTACTTCACAACAGTGCTTTGGGAAGATTTCATATAATTTCATCTTTAAAATCTATCATCATTATTTTATATATCTTTAGGCACTTTGAAAATAGGAAATTTAGAGAGGCCATGAGGGGAACTACAAGGTTTTTCTTACATTTGGCCCTAATCTAAGTGCAAGTCCACAGTATCACTGTCATAGTTCTGAAACACAAAAATCTTTGAAAAACATTATTTTGTTTCACTTTTTTTGTTTTGTTTTGTTTTGTTTTTTGTAACTCCTTTGATGGAAAAACTCAGCTTGACCTTCACTCAGTTAGTGTCTAACTGGAACTGATATGAAGCTTTGTACAGTGTAAATATTCATGAATTTGCTACAGTAAATGTGTCTGGTTGTAGGGTGCATCCCCAACCATGCTAGTAGCATTATGTAAGAAAGAGTATTTGTGTCTTATTCTTTTCAATCATTCTGAAACATTCTGAATTCTGAAGCAATTCTAAGCCTGGATATTTCAGGTGAGAGTTTGTGGACCTTCATTTTCTAGCTGCTTTAGAATGGCATGTCCCCCAGCACAAAAATAATAAGTGGATGATAGATAGATGGATGGATGGATAGATAGATAGATAGATAGATAGATAGGAAGGATTAAACATTATTTCATAGGCTGTTACAGCCAAAGGTCTATAAATTTCCCTTCTGTTCCCTATACTTGCTTTATAACACGTAGTGTAAGCAAAATATTCTATATTCTGAAATGATTTCTTGGGACACCTGGGTGGCTCAGTTGGTTAAGCGTCTGCCTTTGGCTTGGGTCATGATCCCAGGGTCCTGGTATTGAGCCCCACGCTCAGCAGGGAGCCTTTTTCTCCCTCTCCCTCTGCTACTCCCCCGATTGTGCTCTCTCACTAGCTCTGTCAAATAAATAAATAAAATCTTAAAAAAAGGAAATGATTTCTTTAAGGTAAAAGGCTTTATTTTGTTTTAAGATTTATGTCAAGTTCATTTAGAAGGCAGCTTTTCAACTTTTCTTAGAAATGTCTGCCATTATTCCAACACTTGTAGCTTTACTAGTGAAGTGATCATTGCTTGAAAGTTCTTTTTAACCTGGCAAAGGTGTGGTAATATTTTCAATAGACCATCTCCAGCTCTGTTGCCCAGTAATTAGGGAGCAATTTTAATGTGAACTGGAGCTTCAAGACGAGTGCTTCAGTGTTATCATCTTTAAAACAAGGGATCTGAAAAAAAATAAATAAATAAAAATAAAACAAGGAATCTGAGACTTTCTTTGAGTATTTCCCAGCCACATGAATTCTTCATAATTCCATATGTAATACTCTCTCCTGTTCATTTTAAATTTGAATTGGAGCCCAAGTTTACAGGCTTGTATATAACTTGGTATTTATTATATATTAAATATTATTCCCTAAATAAATGTAGGCTTATTGCATTAAAGTGGGTCTCTATATTGTTTGGTTCTCACAGATGTTTTTAAGAATAACATCTTATGGCTGCCATTTTTCTGTCACATGTTAGGTATTTTGATAGCTGCATGTAATAGAACCACCACTATTTGTTTGGAAAGAGAAGGAAATAAATACATATCATATATATTTAGTATATAGTGACTCATCGTAACATAATCTACCCTTGAAAATTTTACTTAAGTTCTTTTTTTATCTGAACTTCTAACATCCTACACAGTCTTAATGAAGTCAAATTTCAGGCTATTTTCCACTTGAGCTCAAATAGTTCATTGACTTTCTCTGAATAAACAATCGATTCCTCCAAGTCCATTTCCCTTATACATGACTACCCAGATGTGTTCAGCCTGTCTTGAGATCTCATTTGAAAAAAGTTGTGAAGTATGCTCAATCTTAACAAAAATAATGGTCTTAATTACCTAGCTTCTTAGTTATTTAAAACTGGCAGCTGATCCAATGAATAGTATTCAATTAAAGTTGATATTTATCCAGAAGAGTATTCTAGTATATTGTAGCTAAATGTTATTCAACCAAAGACTCCTAAGAAACATTCAACTGGCATTAGTATAATCACAATTTAAATGTCTACTGATTCTTCTTGAATTGTGTATCTGTAGCAATTAAGCAGAATTAAAGCTGGCAAAGAAAGTATCTAAGGGAAACATCAATTATATTTTGTGTACTTAGTAATTATATAATGGTCAAGGATGTTAAACACAAAATGGGCCATAGATAAAGTTAATGTATCTCTCAAGTTGTTCAAAACACAATTCGGAACTAACTATAAGAACTCTGAACAGGTATCTCTCTGGTTTACTCTGTGCTCTTTAGTTCTGTGTTGCCTTCACTACAGTAGAAAGGAGGGTGTCTTTATAACACAAGATCGGGTTAAGTGGATATTCCTGACACTTGTCTTGAGCATCTTAGAAGCAATATATTACTTTTGGGTTATAGGAAAAAACACATTCTAAACTGTAAAGATGTATGACTTCCTATATTATAGTAGGCAAAGATAAAGTAGTCTACAAACACATGGGCAAGCTGATTTGAACAACACAATTGTTTTGTTCAACTTTAACTGACATAAAAGAATTATTCTTGTAGAAAAATGTACACCGTATCCCAAGATGGCAGCTATTTAGAAATATGAGTATATTCATCTGACGATACCAAGAAACATTCACTTCCCCACTAATCTATTATTTGAGCATACTGTTTACATACTGTAACCTATAGTCTCTCTTAGCCTCGGTCTATCTGTCTCTTTCCTATATATATATTATATATATATATATATATATAAATATATATATTATATATATATATTTATATATATATATATATATTATATATATATGTTTTTTACTAGTGTGATACATAACTGATCAAATTATAGCTTAAGTGCTTGTGACAGACAACTAGCTTTTCACGTATTTTGCATTTGTGATGTTGATTTTAAATTCTTTATATCTTGTTCTGCAGTCATATGAATTCATTACTCTCCTTGGAAACTATCTTTTGCAGAAACTAAATATACAATTGTAATAATCATAATAATATGTAATTAAAATAATTATTAAAATCATTATAATAACCATTTTTCATGATAAAAATCTGACTTCTGTCAGAACATTTTGTTTAAAGAAAAAAAATTTTTTTAAAGATTTTATTTTTTGTTTGTTTGACAGAGAGATAGAAAGAGAACACAAGTAGGCAGAGCGGCAGGCAGAGGGAGAGGGAGAAGCAGGCTCTCTACTAAGCAGGGAGCCCAACGCGGGGCTTGATCCCAAGACCCCGGGATCATGACCAGAGCTGAAGGCAGACACTTAACCACGTAGAGCCACGTAGGTGCCCCTAAAGAAAATTTATAATGTATTTTTATGTACCTGAACATAAGACAAACCTTTCTAATACATGAGCGTTTGAATCAGAAAGCCTGGTTTTGAATCTCATTTTTCCACTTACGACCTATACAACCACGTTGAAGTTTCTGAACATCTCTGTGAATCATATTCTCCATCTCTAACATAAGGATAATCTTTTAGATTTGTTTATGGATTAAAATAAGTTATATGAAATCCCCATACTACTTGGCACATGGTAAGAACTTACTAAATGCTCACTACACTATTAGAGTAACATGGAGGTATTTGTATTTGCCAGATATCCAGGAAGAAATGAAAAAACAATATTGATTCTATAAAGCCACTTGCCAACAAGCCAAGAAGTTAGAATAGAGTGGTAGTTCTCAAAGTGGATAAGCAGCATCAGCATCACCTGGTAACTTGTTAAAAATGAAAATTCCCAGCCATTGACCAGACCTACTAAATCAGAAATTCTGGGGGTAGGGCCCAGTAATCTATGCTTTAACAAGCCCCCCAGGTGATTCTGATGTGTGCTAAGGTTTGAAGAATACTGGAGTAACGAGACAAATTTCCAAGGAACCCTGTGCATTGGGGACAGTCAAAGGTCTGCAGCACAGGGTTTTAGGTGCTGAACTGTGAGTTCTATGGCTTTGAAATAAAGTTGGGACACATGGTTAGGACTGGTAACACAGCTCTACAGGACCTCAGAAGACTCCACAAAAACTTATGAAATCTAGTGAGGAACTCAGTTCGCCTAAAGCCACTGGGTTTGGAGGAAGTAAAATACTGATGAGAAGGTAGGGACTAGTGAGGTGGAAAACCTGAAAAACAAGGCAGAAGTCAGTTGCCAGAGCGAAAAGTCAAGGAGTCCGGAGCCAAATTCTTATACCTGGGGCACAAGATCAGATCCATCCGCACTGCTCCATCCAATGCTTAATCATCTGGAAGTCACTTTAGAGGGTATGAGTTCATCTGTGGTCTAGAGCCTAGTGCAGGTGGCAAGATGGAGTCAGTGGCTCCCACTAAAGATAGAGAATGAGGCATTGCCAGGGATACAGAATACACAGATGTGCCAAAACCTTAATTTTCCCTTCTGGATCTTAAGGAGTATCTCTAAAATGACTTCTGAGATTACTATTCTAAGAATTATAATTTTGTTATTAGCATAAAACCATAGACTAATAAGAGAGTGAGAGAAAAAGAAAAGATGGATTGGGGGAGAACATCAGCAACAATGACAAGAATCCAGTCATGAATCCTCAAAAATGAGTATTTATGTTATTTTATTTTGAACAAAATAAACTCAGGACAAGTCCATGAAACATCAAAATGATAGTCAAAGACATACTAAAATTGCATAATTCAGTTTACTTAAGAATAAAATGATGCATAAAAAAAAGAATAAAACGATGCTAACTTACTCACCCACTTTCAGCCCTTTGTCAGGATGGTACTGTTGTCAAGACTTAAACACAATAGCCACCAAAAGCAACTGATCTAAAACCATTATAAAGGTATTACTTCCTGCTTTTCAGCATATGAAATTTAAAATTATTTTCACAATTCAGTACCATCATTTCTACATTATCCTTACATAAGCACCTTCTACATGCCAGGTAATATGCTAGAAACTCAGCACACAAAATACACAGGCTGCTGTCCCTATCCCAAAATCAATGAATTTTTTAAAAAATTAATTATCATTCCAAATTTTCTCTTTTCTTGTTGAAGTGCAAAAGAAAATCTTAGTGACAAGGACTTCTGACTGCTCAAAATATCTCTGGTTAAGTCTTCTGGATCCCACTGGACTCACAAGTTCATCTAAATATGGTAATTCACTTTTTAGGGTTCCTATGAATAAAGCTTGAATTTTAACACATTTCTTTAGAAACATATTGAGAAATGACCTCAGGCAACACAAATATGTGACTGTAATAGTGAAGGAAAAAATGTGAATGTGTGGTCAATCATTTATGATTATATATCAATGCCTACGCATATACAAATTACAAGCTTTTGATCACTAACTGTGGCTATGCAACAGTTTGCACAAAGATCCTTTTACACATCACTATGGATACTTCTTATACTAAGAAATGAGTTTTTCTGTTGTGTAGGATTAGTAATTTAGCACCACTCTTGTTTGTTCCTGGCAAGATTCTACTTCTTTACAAGGCTTTTTCTCACTTCTTTTGAGCTCATTTCCAAATATTTCTAGTATATTCTTGAGATGTTATTTATTTGTTTAAATTGGTTGTAGCATTCCAAAAATGGTCCTATAAAATGCTCCTCTTGACTAAGACCACAGAAACACGAATACACACTAGCTATCTAAAGAGAAAGAATCTGTTATAGTTGAAAACTATCATAAGGATATGCCCTACGCTGGATCATTCCATGTTTATCATTCAAAAGTGGTAATAAGAACAAAAATGGCTTATATGAAGTGCATGGAATTTGCTTCTTTCTGCATTTGTCTGGAAAAAATGTTTTATAGGAAAGTATTAAATATTGCAAATCAGTATCTGAAGCTGTAAACATCAAAAACACCTTATTTAAGATGCATCCTATTTCTAATGCCCCGTAAATGCTTAAGAAATATGTAGTACAAGGAGGGAAATGTAAAAGAAAAATGATTATTACCCTTCATTCCATCATATAAGTAAATCAATCCGATAAATGTTCATCTTCTATTGATTTTCCATATGTTACATTGTCCTCTAGTAGGCAAGTGAACATAAGTTCATAAGCTCATTGTTTGTGCACTGTATCACTGGCTTAAATTTAATTGCACGTCAACATATCTATATTCACATACACACAATGGATCTTGTAAATCCCCATAACAAACCAAACTTGGTTTTATTGTTTTTATCTCTGTAGTGGTAGCGTGTAAAACGATTTTCCTGTTTGAAAAAATTACTAAAGTTGATTTTCATGTGCAAGTATTTCCAACGTTCCATAAAATTGCTAAGTTACAATTGATTATTTAATAAAACTATTTGATAAGGTTCTGAGAAGATTATTTCAAAGCATTTAGCTTTATGCGGGCAATTAAATTTGCAATGAAAAGCAGTAAGAAACTAAAATGCCCATAACAGGAGTCCTGGTATTGCTTCACTGACTAATTACCCACATTTGCTGGCCGGCACTGTGGCTTTCATGCTGGAAAATATATTACTAACCATTTTCATAAATGCACCAAATTTAGCTTAGCGTAGATATCCCTAAATACTCATTATAACTTAAGGTATTTTAGGAAATTTTACATTTACCCTTAAAGTTATCAAAAACCTTTCCTTTTACACAAATGTTTATTTACTATCACTTTTGGTTCCTATATCATCCTTACATGAGTTTTTTATGGGTAATACATATTTCTCTTGATTAGCTCTTTAAATGATAACTAACTTGGCAGTCATAACTAGAATGCATGCAAATTAATAAAGCAAAATGTAAGAGAACTATAACATTGGCAGAATCAATTTCCAAAGAAAGGCATCATTTTAGAACAAGAAAGAAACCATAATTTTATGTCCAGAATGTCTCTTTCACTGCTTTAACAAAGCCCACATGAATAGTTCAATAGCCTGCTAAACACTCTCATTATTATACTCTAATTTAGTCAAAAACTAAATGTCTTTAAAGTGTAAAGAAACACATCATTCACTTATAATATTGACAGTAATTAACTGGACATCAGAATGTGCTCATGATGGGGAAAGATTGAAGTAAGGTAGACCTAGCTTGAACTCTGTGTCTTTTTCTATCATGCAAAAGAGCATAGCAAATTTTGAGAAAGTGAGAATAACTATATTGCATAGGAATAGCTTTTTAAAAGAAATTCCTAAAGAAGAGCTAGTTACTTTATTTTCAAATGTCAGTATCCATATTAGGATATATTGTGATATATCACTATGTTATAAAAATATTACTGATACTCTGGGTATAGAACTAACATTTTTGAGAGTCTAATTTGGTTTAGACACCTTGAATGTATTAAGACACTTCATTTTCAAAAGAAATTCTTGAAGGGAATGACTGGTGTTGATTCTCCTACATCCATTCATTCCATCATATCAACACAAAATATTTCCTTTGAGAAACCATCCCTCTACTATTACCAGCTATGCAAAGGATTCATCCTAGCTCCAACTCCGAAGATAGGTCTTTCATGGTTTAATCTAATCGGCTTGCTCCATTTCTTAGACATAATGGTTTATTCAGAGAGAGGATTAAGATGAATTAGAGCTAAGGAGATGTGAGACGATAATACTGAAATTTAAGGAAAAGTGAAGCTTTTTCTCTTTTTCAGGATATGTGGCAAAATTGCATGAGACTTGGTCTTATTCCATTCTTGCTACCATAAGGGGAGCCAGTGTGAAGATAAAGTTGAAGAAAGCCAAGAAGTGCAGACAAACAGAGTCTGATTTTAATATTATTTGCATCTATTGGATCAAAGCATGTTTGGAAGGTAAGTCTACATATAAAGGATCAGTTCCATAACCCAGTAAACTGCCCTTCTTCCTCCCTCCCTCACTCCCTCCCTTCCTTCCTCCCATTCTTCCTTCTTTCCTTCCTCCTTTCTTCCTCAATTAAAATAAATAAATAAATAAATGTAGGGGCACCTGGGTGGCTCAGTTGGTTAAGTGGTTAAATATCTACTTGACTCAGGTCCTGATCCTGGGGTCTTAGGATCTAGCCCTGCATCTGGCTCCCTCCTCAGCAGAAACTCTGCCTCTCCCTTTCCCTCTGCCCCTCCCACTTCCCCTGCTTGTGCTCTCCATCTTGTTCTGTCTCTCTCTCGCTCTCAAATAAACAAATAAAATCTTTAAAAAATTAAATATAGTTTAAATTGAGTATCTTGTCATTTACTAATGAAAGATTTGTAACACTTATGAACTCTTTAACGTGCACATCTTTATCTCTACACTGAAATTCATCAAGTTTATGTAACTTGACCAAGGTTAGGCAGCCAATGGTAGAAATAATTTCAAATTCCACTCCAAATGGCTCCAAAATCTAGGTTCTTTTCTTTATACCATGTAGACCTTTTGCTGTTAACTAAACCTCACAATAGCAGACCAGGGGTAGAAGTCTTCTGGTGAGTAATCCATGTATTTTCACTATGTCAAACCTGATAAATAGATTCATCATAATAAAATGAATAAATATGAGACTCTTAGGTAGCCAGTCCAACAGATGCTTATCTTTTACCTTTTTGTCTAAACATTTTGCATCTTTGCCCTTTTATCTACATGCCCTGAAGATATCCCACAGCCCTTTGATAGAATATCATTTTTTAAGATAAAAATATGCCCAGATTTGGTAGATTAAAATAGTAGATACTCAGTGCAATTTAGTCCCTATTGCCTTGTAAATAAAACATGCTGTTAAAAAAATTCAATCTCATTTCCTTCCTCTAATTATATAGAATTGAAATAAGACATGATGTTCATGCTTGGCAGAATAAAATAACCCAAACCAAACAACTATGATAATAATCAAACAAAATTGATTTTTAAACTTGAGATAGTAAAGAAGCACTTTTCCAGAGCCTATAATAATTTAGCTATTTTGATCTTAAAATGTGGCTTAGTTTTATAATCATACTCTGAAGATTAAACTTCTGCTAATATAAAAAGAAGCCATTTCTTTAAAAAAGGTAGTGCGTTATTTCTAATTTGTTTTTATTATAGCAAGTACAGAATATGCATAATATCTCAAGAAATTGGCTTGTTTCCTAAGCTAGCAATAAAGTGTTTGTGCAAACACTGGTAGTTCACTGGACATTCAAAGATCTTTTATTTTGTTAATCAGTATATTTAGTTGGTAAATTGTGCATTATATATTGCAAAGACCAATTAAAACTACCTCAGTGAAAAATATATAACTAAAGGAAGCAAGAACAAATAGAGCAGCAACAAAAAATTCCAGAGAACTATATCGGTAAAGTTTAATTAATATTACAAAGGTATTCATATATAAAACGGTAAACTGAGAGATTTCAACCAAAAAAAGAAAGAAGAAATCTTAAACTATGGCCAGAATTTGAACATATTCTTAAAAAATAATCCAAACAAAGACACCCTATCTCTTCAGTTATTTTCCGATTGACAAAAAGACAGTTCTTTCTCCCTGAATCTTAGAAGGCTCTTAAAATATCTTGACATGATACATTTACAGCTTAAATAATTCTGTCCCTTTCCCCCCAAAATACCTACAATGAAATTATTAAAAGATCACAGGGAAAAGCTAAATATATTTTTACATAAACCACAGTTTATTTTCTACTATGAGAACATTTAACTTATGCTTCTAGAATCTAGCTCATTAGATATATAAAGAAAATATTTACAAATAATTATGTACATGCAGACTTCATTTTTAATGTGAAAATATCTATAAAATGGATATTTTTAGTTATGTGTCATCTGATGCCCGAGCATATAAATGTCTTTTAACAAAAAAATTGAAAGCACATATAATTTGATCAAACACATGTTTATTTTCTTTTTCCTCTTAGTTTAATTTTACAACAGTAAGAGAATAAAAATTTGGATTCAAGTTTGAACTATGTCTTAGTAGCTAAGAAAATCAAAGCAAAAGGGGATTTCTGGATTTGAATTTGGAATAATAGCAAGAATGATAATCATGGCATTATTCATTTTTCACAATTTTAAAAAGCATTTTATATGGTGTTATAGTGGTATAGTGTGTCTATAGTTGAATTATCTTAAAATTTAAAATAATTTGAATGAAGCCTATGCTCAAATACAGAAGGAAATTATAGATAGATAACAGTAATTCTATGCGACCATATGTGAAACAATGAGAAACATAATAATTTCAAACTTATTTAATCGACATCAATTAGTTAAATTGAACCACAGGTAGATTGAGTCAAATATTCAGTCAGCCTGAGTGAATTTTGCTTAGGAAAAGCCAGATTTTAAACCAAAATTTTCACTTGTATCTGGACTAGTATATTCATAACTTACAACTTACCAACATTATATATTTAATTCATTCTAAGAAGATACTGAATGCCTTTTTAAGGTTTGGTCTGCCTTTTCTTCATAACTGTTTTTTTTTTTTTTAAGATTTTATTCATTTATTTATTTATCTATTTAAGAGAGAGAGTGAGCGAGGAGAGAGCATGAGCGGTGGGAAGGAGCAGAGGGAGAGGGAGAAGCAGCCTCCCCACTGAGCAGGGAGCCCAGCGGCTGGATCCCAGGACCCTGGGACCATGATCTGAGCCAAAAGCAGACACTTAACTGACCAAGCCACTCATGTGCCCTTCTTCATAACTGTTTTTAATATTTTATTACAGTATACAATTAGCATACTCTTTATTTAAAAGCCATCAGTCTATCTTCATTAAATGGCTGTAAGATTGTGCATCTATGAAGATCATACATTATGGGGAAAATGTACAGTTGACCCTCTAGCAATGAATTGTAAGTGTCCACATGCGCGTGAAATGTTCTCAATAAATACATTATAGTACTGTAAATATAGTATTTCCTTTTTGCATTGGTACTTGCATTTCTTCGCTCTCAGTTAAGCACCCAAATTTTAGCTAAGAAGTTGAGACAAGATGCAACACACACTTAACAGGCCTAAATCTAAATCTGCTCCAAGTTAAGACAACATCGTATCTTCTAGTTGCTTCAAGTCCAAACATTGTTCTCTCATACCCCAAATGTAATTATTCATTCTCTCCTATCAAAATCACATCTAGATTCTGATGACTTCTCACCACCTCCGTGAACACTATACTGGTCCAAGCATGGATATTGCAACAGCCACTAAGTGGTTTTCTTGCTCCCACATAACCCACCCCTAATGTAATTACAATACAACAGGCACAGTGATCCTTTTAAGTTAAATATCAGATTATTTTATTGCTTTAATCAGATTCTTTCACAGCTTCCCATTTATTCAATCTAAAACTCAAAATCTTTTTAATTGCCCCGAAGACCTTTACAAAGTCTTATCTCCCTTCACGTTCCCTCCCTTCCATCTATAGTGGCTTACTTGTTGATTATGGAACTGTCTAGGAAAACTGCTTGAGGGCTTTTGTTCTGGTGCATTCCTCTGATTCAAAAGCTCTTCCAAAAATATCCTGGCATGTAGTTGTATGAAAAATTATCTTAAATTTAGAAATAAGGCAAAAATATTTTAAAAGGTGGGTGTTATGTCCTTTCAATGTCATGTGGGAGCATTATTTAACAGACCCACCCAAAGATCATTTGAAGGAATGTACTTTGTTTGATTCAAGGTTTACTTCTTATTATTGATTATGGACTAATAAAGATTTAGTGAAGATTTACTGAAGTTACATATGGCTTATAGGCCAGAAGACATTAACTAGTTTTGTAACTAACCTAGCAAGTTTATTCTAACATTTTTTACTAAGTTACCTATAAATTCCAAGCTCTGCAAAACGCTCTTTGATGAGCCCATCTTACTAATCCCCTTATTAAATAATAATTGAAATAAAAGGCATGTGGGTGGCTCAGTTGGTTAAGCGACCAACTCTTGATTTTGGCTCAGGTCATGATCTCAAGGTTGTGAGATGGAGACTCAAGTCCGGCTCTGCACTGGGCGTGGAGCCTGCTTAAGATTCTCTCCCTCTTCCTCTGTCCCAAACCTGTTCCTGTGCATGCATGTTTTCTCTCTCTCAAAAAAAAAAAAAAAAAAAAAAAAGGAAAGAAAGAAAGGGAGAGAAAGAAAATCTTTGACACATGCACATTTTATATTTGTATGAAAGCCATGTCTTAGCTTTTTAAAAACTATACTTTGATAAAAAGTTATCTTCTTCAAATATTTGTGTAAAAATCACCATAGTGAGTCCTATACTTATCCTATTTCAAAAATTGCTCTGGACCCATCTCTAGCTCCTCTTATCTATTTTCCTTGTTATTTTCTTTCAAAGCATTTCTCAGCTTCTAACACACTATATAATTGGCCGTTATATTGTGTTTATTTCCTTTTTCCTTCCTGTTAGAACATAAGCTCTGAAAGAGCATATGTTTGTTTTTCATTTCGCTCACCAATGAACAGCTAGTTCTGCTATAACACAATATACATGTTCCTAAAAGTCACCATATTATGCAGAATAGTACAATGAAAACTACAAGATTTGTGGGGAAAATGGGGTTAAGGGCACAAAACTCAAAAACTTTGTCAGTGACACATTTAACAAATTTAACAATGATTTATACATGTTAAATGGTCAAGATATATACAAGCACCACAATAAAGTAAAAGCACTTTACTTCGAAGAGAACTGAGGTTTGCTTGTGGAAGTGGCCTTTAGAAGAGTTGCAGCTGGTGTGATATTGTGAAGTAGTGGAAGGAGGTTTATCTGAATTGGATGGCAAATTATCACACCAGATATGGGATGTCCAGGATAGGCTCAATTAGTTTGGAAAAGTATATTTGATGTTTTGTTAAAATTTTACATTCTTAAAACAATAACGAAAAACAACTATGGTTATTTTTAAATAAACTCCAAAAAACTCCAAAAATCAAAACATTTCTTAAATTTGTGATGATATTTACATAATAAACTTCCCAGCTAAGGCTAATTATCCTAGATGAAAAGGAAATTTTTTAAGTTATCAAAAGGGCATGGGTTTTGAAAGAATAAGAATGACTTTTTTTTTTTTTTTTTTTTTTTTTTTTGAAGAGAGTGAGCATGAGCAAGGTTTGGGAGAAGGGACAGAGAGAGAGAGAGAATCTTAAGCAGGCTTCATGCCCAGTGTGGAGACCAACACAGGGCTTGATTTCATGTCCCTGAGATCATGACCTGAGCTAAAATTGAGAGTCAGATGCTTAACTAACTAAGCCACCCAGGTGCCCATGAATAACTCTTCTTGTGGAGTATATGAAACATCACTTTAATTAGAACTGGTTTCCTATACCTGAGTGACTACAGCCCAAATAATTAACAACTATAAAAATATATATTGTGAAATAAATGTGAATAAAACAATCACATATCTGAACGTGAACAAGCTAGAGGCTTATTCACTACCTTGATTAAATGATCCTGGTAGAGACCAAGGAATCATTCATTTAAGAGATTTTGTTCTCAAGAAACATAAAGATATTCATAAGATTATTTCCTCAAAGATTTGTCATATGCTGCCTGCCAGTAAATCAGTATAAAAATTCCCATTAACATCTTCTACCCATGATAAAACACACAATCCAGACTTTCAGATATTCAACTTTCTTCTCTTTCCATTTCTTCTAGGTAGTAGAAGGAAATGCTTGAATGGTAATTCAATATACAATTTAGAGAAAACAAAAGTCCACAGAGTACCTACATTCTTTGTGTAATTCTAGATGGTTAAAATTTAACCATTGGTGTTCAGAGGACAGCTTTGAATATTACAACAATGCCTACCATCCACTTCCACTCCAACAGAAAACACAACTGTCATTTCCACAAACCATGAGAAATAAATATGCTAACTAAGTAAGAACAGATCGCTTATCAATAAATGCAACCTATCTCCACCTTTCATCAGCATGCAAATTTAAGACCATCCTAATTAGGAGTCCTGGAGTAGCTGATGAACACAATATACTGTAGTCTCACTTGGACATATTTACCTTCTATAATCAGTTGGTAGAGATGCTTGAATTTATGTGTTCAGAATTAAAATACACAATGTCTTCTCATAATGGAATTTATATTCTACAGTTCTAATTTGTAGAGAATACCAGTATTCCTTTTAAAGTATTTTGTTTTCTCAGTTTCAAACTTTCTAGAACTAACAAGTCTAAGTCTTTTTCTGTAGTACATGCACAATGGTTATGCTGTTGATAATGGTAGGAAGACTTGTGGAAAGGTAGATGGAAATAAAATCATGTATAAAGGAAAATGTCCCACAGCAATGTCCCTAGTAGAAATCAGAAATCAGAAATGATTATTGAGTTTCATCACAATTGGCTTGAAAAAGCTGAAACCAAGAAAAGACCATGAACTTCTGGTGATTCTGGGATATCAGATGCAAACCGGATCTAAGACTTTATCTTAATCAATGAATAACAGAACATATTTTCTCCAACTGTGTACAGACTTACACTTTTATCTCACACTATTAAGAGTGCTAGCTTTCCATTCTTAATCATAATTACCACCATGGACACTACCCTCCTTTACCAATTAGAATTCCTCTAGTTTTCCCCTTAACAAACTACAAGTGAATTTCTTCGCTGACCAATATTCCCTTGTCTGACAAATTAATAGATTCATTATAAACTTATTTTTAGTTCTGGTGGTCTTCATGTTATTTCTGGTGATCTTTATTATTTTTGATGTATGCAAACTATGAATTCATAATAAAGTAACCACTTTAAAAAATAATTTTATTTTTATAGTGAATTTTTTGCATTTTATGCACTTTATTCCCACTAAATTAAACTATTATTGAAAATCCAATATACTCTATACTACTGCTAGAATCTGACATAGTGCTGATTTCTATTATTTTATGAAATACTACATAATTCCTATGTGCTGCATAATTAATATTTTGTAGCTAAAAATAGGTTTATTCTTATTAATTTAAACACTGTAGGGGCGCCTGGGTGGCACAGTGGGTTAAAGGCTCTGCCTTCAGCTCAGGTCATCATCTCAGGGTCCTGGGATCGAGCCCCGCATCGGGCTCTCTGCTCAGCAGAGAGCCTGCTTCCCCCTCTCTCTCTGCCTGCCTCTCTGCCTACTTGTGATCTCTTTCTCTCCGTCAAATAAATAAATAAAATCTTTAAAAAAAAAAAAAGAAACACTGTAAAATGAGTGACACATTTACCATTGGTTTTTAATTATTTGATGGATTTCCTAACTGTTAATTTCAAGCTACTAAAGGCAGATTTAAAAAAAAAAAAAAAAAGAGCAAATAATAGAAGCCAAAGTGAAGAAGGTGTTACTAAGAGAACAGTGCTTTTTGTTTTCATTCTAAAGTGACAGTATTATTAAATTCTAAATTTCTTTTTAATATGTCAAAGAGATTTGAAGAATGGATAGTAAAGGCATTCTCTTTGCTTTTTATTACTCACATAGGAAATATAAGAGAGATGAGGTTATCTTTAAGGATGAATTCTAAATGTATTACACAATGCCATTTAACATTACCTACGATTTATTTTATTTGCTATTTTTCTTATTGTTAAGGCAACGTATGCCCATTTAAAGAAACTTAAAACAAAATAGATATATAATCAGAGTTTAGCTTCTCCCTAGAATATGGAAAGCTTGAAAGAATGTCACTCTCATGCTAGCAACAAGAAGAAATAAATAAATTCAAAATTACAGATTTCCTTGAAGCCTCTTAGAGTTGAGGTTTACAGGAAAGCAAGTATCCTGAAATCAAGGACAAGAGGCTCCTTAAAGACAGACTAGCTGCAGGCTGGCTCACCTGTGACAGAGCACTGATGGAAGCGGGGCCAGGCCAGAAAAGCAGATGAGAAGAAATCAGACCAAACTGGCAACAAATTGCAGATGGTCAAGTCTGAGCAATGTGAGAGGATAAGGTATAGGGTTAGAGATCTCCGAGGATGAGCTGCAGACTAAAGAACAGTTTGTACTCTCTATAGGCTCTTCTTCATGGTCCTCCATGGGGTCTAAATACAAGAATGGTAAAGGAGGAGACAGTAGGTAGAGGCAGCCCCTGTTTCCTGTACAGACGTAGACTTTCCAAATACGTGAAGAGTAAGAATCTCACCGAAAGGATGTATGGATGGGAAAAAGCCCACGAAAAGGTGCTCAACATCAGTATTCACTGGGGGAAAGCAAATTAAAGGACACTGGAATACCACAACATAGGTTTTGGTTTGGAAAAACTTGAAGAAACAATAATACCAATGTCTGACACATATCAGAGCAATTGGGGCTCACATACTTTGCTTGTGGGAACACTAAATAAAACACCATTTCGGAAAACACTCTGATAGTTTCTTACAGAAAGAGAAAAAATTCACTTCATATGACCAGGATTCCCACTCTTAGATATTTGTCCAGGATAAACGAAAATTTATGTTTATACAAAAACTTATACAGAAATGTCTTCAGAAGTTTTATTCAAAAATCACAAAAAAACTGGACACAACCTAAATGTTCTACCACTTGTGAATGTATAGATAAACTGTGGTATATCCATACGATAGATTTCTACTCAGAAATAAAGGGAATGATCAATTAATACAGACTACAATATTGATGACTCTCAAATTGATTATGGTAATAAAAGAAGCCATACTCAAAAGGCTGCATACTTATAATTCATTTCTATGACATATAATTTTATTTATATGATATTCTGGAAAAGACAAAACTTTAGGGAAAGAAAGCAGATCAGTGGTTGTCAATGTCAGGAATGAAGAAAAGAGAATAAAAGGGAATAAGGGAACATTTGGGGTAATAGAATATTCCATATATTTTTAAAGATTTTATTTATTTATTTATTTGAGAGAGACACAGAGAGCACAAGCAGGGGGAGGGGCAGAGGTGGAAGCAGAAGGAAAAGCAGACTCCCCGCTGAGCGGAGCCCAGCAGCTGGGCTTAATCCCAGGACCCTGATATCATGAGCCAAAGTCAGATGCTTAACTGACTGAGCCACCCAGGTGCCTCTCCATATTTTGATTGTTAGTCTGGTTATAGAATTATATGCTTCTATCAAAACTCACAGAACTCTACATTAAAAAGGGTGAATTTTACTGAATGAAATTATACCTCAATAAACCTGACTTTAAAAATAGTTATCACTTGGGGTGCCCGGGTGGCTCAGTCAGTTAAGCGTCTGCCTTCAGCTCAGGTCATGATCCCAGAGTCCCAGGATGGAGTCCTGGGATCCAGCCCCATATCAGGCTCCCTGCTCAGCAGGGAGTCTGCTTCTCCCTTTCCCTTTGCCCCTCCCCTTTCTCTCTTGCTCACTCTTTCTCTCAAATAAAGAAAATTTTTATTTTATTTTTTTTTAAAGATTTTATTTATTTATTTGACAGAGAGAGAGAGAGATCACAAGTAGGCAGAGAGGCAGGCAGAGAGAGAGGGGAAGCAGGCTCCCTACTGAGCAGAGAGCCCGATGCGGGGCTTGATCCCAGGACCCTGAGATCATGACCTGAGCCGAAGGCAGAGGCTTTAACCCACTGAGCCACCCAGGTGCCCCATCAAATAAATAAAATATTAAAAAAATAGTTCTCACTTATCAATTTATAACAGTTCAATGGCCAATATGAATTATGAATTTATGCATATGCATATGTCAAATAATAGCCACTTATATATTTGCACCTTATGTTCTATATATCCTTCAAATTAATTCACAAGAATTAACTTATTTCGTCTTCAAAATAGCCTTATAAGGAAGGTACTACTGTTGTCACCATTTTTTGTTGGACCAACTAAGTCTCAAGAGGTTATATAACTCACTCAATATCATTGAGTCTATCAGTGGCAATGTAATGGTTTGAAGACAGACAATGTGGGGCCAAAGGTCAAGCCCATTATCTCATTAAATAGTGACATAGTCATATGTATTTATATACAATTATATATAGTCATATGTAGTTATATATGTGCAAAGTTATATATTTCTTTACTATTGTCATAAACCAAATAATTTTGGAAATTTGAAAATGAAGAGTCCTGTAATATATAATACTAAAAAATCAAAGAAGAAAAGCATACACAGAGAAAAAAATATATGTATATATTGGATTCTCATTATCTGGAGTAGTTCTGTTCTATAAAGTCTCCACAAACACTGAGTTAGCAAATGCTGAATCACTGTCCCTAGAAGAAACACAAGGTTAGGCGCTTACAAACTTCTGATCACATTTCCATTAACTGATCAATGTATAACCTTGTTTCTAGGATGTTTCTGCTTAAAAAAATTTTTTTTCAAAAACCCTGGAGGAGAGCACAGGCAGACATACCTTTGATATCAGCTGTATCAGCTGTAGCAACATTTTTCTAGATATGTCTTCCTAGGCAAGGGAAATAAAAGCAAAAATAAATTATTGGGACTACATCAAAATAAAAAGCTTCTGCACAGCAAAGGAAACAATCAATAAAACTAAAAGGCAAACTACAGAATGGGAGAAAATATTTGCAAATGACATATCCATTAAAGGGTTAGTACCCAAAATACATAACAAATTTATACAACTCAACATCCAAAAAACAAATAATTCAATTAAAAAATAGAGAAAAGATATGAACAGACATTTCTCCAAAGAAGACATCCAGATGGCCAAACACACACACAAAAAGATGCTCAATATCACTCATCATCAAGGAAATGAGAACAAAATAACAATGAGCTATGACCTTATACCTGTCAAAATGGCTAAAATAAAAAACACAAGAAACAAGCGCCAGGATGTGGAGGCAAGGATGTGGGGGAAAATGAACCCTCTTGCACTGTTGGTGGGAGTGCAAACTGGTGTTGCCACTGTGGAAAACAGTATGGAGGTTCCTAAAAAAGGTAAAAATAAAGCTACCCTATCATCTAGCAATCAGACCACTGAATATTTATCCAAAAAGAATACAAAAACACTAATTCAAAGAGATACATATAACCTATTTTTTATAGCAGCATTACTTACAACAGCCAAATTACAGAAGCAGCCCAAGTGTCCATCGATGGATGGATGGATAGAGGAGGTGGTACCATATATGTAATGGAATATTATTCAGCCATTAAAAAGGAATGGAATCTTACCATTTGCAACAACATGGGTGGAGCTAGAGAGGATAATGCTAAGTGAAATAAGTCAGTCAGACAAAGGCAAACACCATATGATTTCACTCATATGTGTAGAATTTAAGAAACAAAACAAATGAACAAAGGAAGGAAAAAAGAGACAAATCGAGAAGCAGACTCTTAACTATAGAGAACAAACTGATGGTTACCAAACTGGAGGTGGGTGGGGGGATGGTGGAAATAGGTGATGGGGATTAAGGAGTGCATTTGTGATGAGCATTGAATAATATATGGAATTGTTGAATCACTATATTGTATACCTGAAACTAATATAATACTCCATGCTATCTATCAGGAATTAAAAAAAAAAACTTAATAATTATTTCGTGTATTTTGTTGATTTATTAACGTTGAACTCACAGCCTGCAGCACTTTAACTCGTGCCCCAGTGAAGCTCATCTAACAGACAAATTGTCTCCATCGGGCACATCATAGCTTTCTCGTACTTAGAAATGCTAGACGGCATTTTGCAGTATGCTCAGGAGTCACTTTAAACATCAAAATCACCAACCAAAAGCCCAAGAATGAGAAAAATATGGCAGTATAGTGAAAATGATATTTACATTATGAGACTTGATAAAGAAGTCGGAACTTCACCTTGATCAACTTCACGTGGGAACTTTTGAATGTAGCAATTTATATATATTTTTTAAAGATTTTATTTATTTATTTGACAGAGAGAGAGACAGCGAGAGAGGGAACACAAGGAGGGGGAGTGCGAGAGGGAGAAGGCTACCCGCCAAGCAGGGAGCCCAATTCAGGGCTCGATCCAGGACCCTGGGATCATGACCTGAGCCAAAGGCAGACGCTTAATGACTGAGCCACCCAGGTGCCCAGCAATTCATATTTTTAACAACTCCACATATGCACATGTCAGAGGCTGACCAAGAAAGCACTTCAAGTATTGGTTTTTAGGTTGCAAATGCATTTTAGCAAGTAGGAGAATTGGCATATAAGAAATCTGCTAATAATGAAGATTGATTGATTGTGTGTGTGTGTGTGTGTGTGTGTGTGTGTAATTTCCACACAATGTATTTTTCTTTATTTCCCAGTATTATATCCTGAGCATTTTCTTTTCCAAAATTATTTAAATTCATCTTTGGAATTGTTATATTTGGTATATAATACTAGCATGTTTTATATGACCAATTAATCATATATATATAAGTATCACAGGTTTTGTACTCCTTTGGTATCATAATTTTTTCAATAAATAATGTCTCATTTTTTTCTAATTTATCTTCCACCAGGAGAATGAAAAGTTCCCAGAATCATGGATATTTTGCTGTTTTGTTCACTGTTGGATCTTCTCTCTTGGGACCATTCTTAGAACATAGTAGATGTTCAATTAATATTTGAATGAATAAGTGAATACACTTAAAGCCTGATGAGATGAGGGGATCTGGATTCACTGACTTATACTCTTAGGAGGAAAAAAAAAATTCTTCCATACTTGCAAGATAGATGTTCATCTTAAGAGTGAAAAAAGAAGAGAAATCCATAGTTAAATGATCAAGTTTACCACCCATCTCAGGGAATATCCATCCATATCAGAATAAAATAACAATATTTCTATTTTTAGATACTTGAAAGAGGACTCAAATTTCTATATATGAAATAATATTTCTTAGAAACAATTGAAAATAATACCTACCGTATTTGAAATGACGTATAGTTTGTCAATATGCCAACATAATCTATTTACATATCTGAGTAAAACAATTGTAAAATTTGTAAAAATTGTAAAAACAATTTGAGAAAATCTTTCATATCTATAGTAGGACTCTATTACTAATGTGAATATTCTATGCATTGTTATATAAATACTATGTAATTAATGCTGTGCACGGTAGCGGTAAATGTAAATTAATTAAACTTTAGATAAAAATAAAGTGTCTGACCAAGTGAACCAGAAGGAATTGCTAAATGCATTTTTTGAGTAAGATGAATGCGCCTTATTACCAAGCCAGCTTGAGCTCAACAACCCATTAGCAAGGGAAGTTCTCATATGGTTAGAATCTGCTATTGCTGTTTCCTCTCAAAGGATTAATTCTATGAATGCCAATTTCCTAAGAAAGTAAGTCAGTATGGTCAAGAACATTTGAGTGAAGCAGAAAAAATATAGTGGTGCTTATTAATTAAATGAATGGTCTCTGTTTTGAGAGAAACACAAATCCTTGTTTTCTTAGCAACCTGCTGAGTTCTACCTCTTATCTCAAGCTCTAGAAACACAACTGAAAGTATCATTAGCCTCAGTAGTCTAATATAGAACTGACTACAATGCAACTTGCAATTTGTATAAAAATTTTGAATCTTTTCCTCCACCTTCATAGAGATGACTGTAAGAAAATTGTTCAGCCATTCAGTTGAATTATCTGATATGCATAGAAAACACATAATTTTTAAAAAATCATGCTTATGGGCATCTAAATTTAACACAAGAATGTGTTTGGTGACCTTGATATGAAACAGTTTCTGTGGATTGGTCGGCATGAGATGAACTGAAAAGTGAATGAGAAGTGAAGAAATGGATATAACTTAAAAAAAATAAATAAATAAAACAAAGCAAAACAAACAAATCAAAGCAAAAGAGACCAAAACAAAACACCTCTCCAAACATTTTATGAATAGAAGTGATAGAGAAAAAAGAATCATGATGGAAAAGCTTGTTTTTTCTTTTTTGTTTTTATTTTTTGTTTGTTTTTGTTTTAAGCTTTGGAGACATTAGAGTATTCTGTTTGTTTATGAGGATTGACTTATGGAAAAAAGGAGAAAAGAGAAAATATACAAGAATTCATCCAAACTGCAGAAGAAAAGCAGTCACTGTTAATTCTCGTTCAAATAACAAAATACTGTAAAAAGTATTAATTTTAGATGATAGTGTGCTAAAAATTAAACCAAAGAAAGGTAATATAAAACATTTTTTAGTATGAAGAAACATTATCATGTGGCTACACCAGAACTAAATTAAGAAAAGTAATTTCCATGTTCGCATTTCATATTGTATTTTTCAATAGTTACCAAAAATAAAGATAAAACAAGTGAATAACTCTGAAATGTTGAATTGTGTTATTTATTTAATAAACATTTGTTTTTCACTAAATC
>CM052898.1:87342961-87412722 GCA_028534135.1 Potos flavus | reverse complement strand
CCCCCCCCAACTCCCCTCCAGCAAACCTCACTTTGTTCTCTATAATTAAGAGTCTGTTTTATGGTTTACCTTAGAATAACCACATTTTTTTAAAAATGCTTTACTTTTAAATGTAAATAAAAAGTAAATGCTTTTTACTTTAAAAAAAAGCCTTTTTTAAAGGCTTTACTAGGTTGAAAATTCAGGTGAAAGACAGGATCTTAGGTAGATTGTTGTGCACAGAGAGTAGAAAGCTATTTAAATACAGACACAGTTCACAGTCTGTGAACTATCTTTTGCCACTATTAGGATAAATCTAATAAACTCAACTACTATGTCCCTTTTGATTGCAATATTAGCATGGGTGATGAGTGTATCCATTAGTAAAGTAAATTTATCTTAAGCAATGGTGATTTAGAAGGTTTCAATCGAAATGATGAATAGCTAAGATATTTTATATCTTGGATTTTGTCTAGGGATGTGCCAGGAGACAAGTATCCACGAATATTTTCATATTTCTGCACAAAATCCATAGTTTGTGAGCAAAGGACAAAGGTTAAAAGATGATGAAAGAGCAAATATGGCTTGAAAATTAGTGATAAAGTGAAAGTGAATTCCTCTAAAGAGACTGAGACTTAATCTTCCCCAGGGCCATTTGCTTACATTTCAGGGGTGAACTTAGAGCCCCATCTCCTACCTCCTTCTACCCCAGATATTTATGTCTTTCTTTCTCCCTCTTTCTTCTCTCTCCCTTCTCTTCTTCCTCCCTTTTCTCCTCTCTCTCTGTCTCTCTCTCTTTCCTTCCCTTCCTCCATCCCTCCTTCCCCAAACATCAAAGAGGAGGTATATGCCACCCAATCCCACATCACATCCAAATCTCATACTTTCAGCAGTTGCTCTCCTGCATTGTACCCCCATTGCATATGCAGGGAACATGAGGCTCACATCCCATGAGGATCAGGTCCCTGAAAACTGACACTAAAATGTTCTGTGGGTGATAAACTGTCTGTTCTCTGATCCGGACACTTCATGTTTTCTATCAGAATATGAACTACAATGAACAATTAGTGGTTTCTTGACAAAGGGCATTGGAGAGCAGGGCTCAAAATGGTAGTCCTCATTTTTTGTCCAGTGAAGACCTTGCCTCTGAGTGAAAACAGTTACACAGAGAATTAAGCCAACATCTTTATATTTTGGGCTGAGATTTCTCATTTCCTGCAAAATTCTATCCAAGTTATTTCCACTCCTGATCTGCCTCACCCCATCCACCTAATTCTCGTGTGGTTTAAGGGCTAGTCATTTTTAGCCCTGGAAACTATGCGAAAATATGTGTTTTGTATGATTTTGGTCTGAGATTAGGAAAAAGTAAATGTGTGGATAGTTTCCTTGGGTTTTACTCGGATTCTTGGATATTACATTTTGTTCCGTATTTAGAATATTCTTTCTCTAAATGTTTCTTTCTACCTCTGTGTTTCTTGAAGTGGAAACCTTTACTGACTCCTATGTCATTTCTACACCCCCCTCTTGCTAAACTAATTTATTCCTACTGTCCCCAATTCTGCCACATTCTTGACAACAGCCATTTGACAACAGAATTTCTTTAAAGTAGTTTTAACCTATCAGATGGAGTATTTTGGGTAGTTATAATCAATAAAAAATAGACATAGCACAAATAAATTATAACTTATGACATTTAAAAATAAACTTAATAATATTAGATTCACACCAAATTATACTACTATTTTCTTAATACAATGAAATTTAAATATTTTAATAATTTCAAATAGGTAAATTATTTTATAGATTTAATCTTCATTTTAAGAGTGTCAAATGTATAAATACAAATCACCACTTAATTCTCCATTTGATAAAACTGACTGCAATACTTTACAACTCGTTAGCACAGACCTCACACATCATAGGTTCCTTAAATATTGGTGGTGTGGATAAAATTGACAGATACTATTCTTAATAGTCATGAATGCTCTTACCCACCTGTGTCAGCAAAGCTCTTTAGCAAACCTAAAGGGACCTGATTTTTTCTGCATATAATATCTGTCCTAACAGGACTGTAACACTTTCATGAGTCATATTACAAATCTCTGCCCCAAGTAAGTAAACATTTATTATTATGTTGTTTAGGTTTGGTCTGATCACTCTGTACTCTGTTTTGTTTTTGTTTGATCACCCTGTACTCTTCGTGCCAGTTCACACTTGGGACAATGATCTCTGCAACTTTGCTCAGAGTACAAAGAGTGATTAAAAGACCAAACTCTGAACCCAACCTTACAAATATAATAGAAGTAAATTAGGTAAGTTTATTTACAAAACACAGAAGGGAAAACGAAGAAGCCAAGTAAAAGTACGACTGATATTAAATCTAATAATATGACAAGGAAATGTTCTAGGATTTGGGGCCCCATGCTATAAACATTCATTCCACCCTGAAGAAAAACAGTTTCTTTCCACTCCAAAATATGCCCAACTGCACTTGGGATCCACATACCATAATATCCAGAAGGTATTTTATTTAAAGGGGGAAGGTAAGATAGAAGGAATAATAGTAATTTCATTGTAGAATTTGGGGAGCAGCTGCCTACTTCATGTCAATGTTGAGGCTCTGGTTACTCTGACAAAAGTCTTACCATTCATAGGCTCAGGTGTTAGTGCGAATGACATTAAAATAACTTATGATCCAAATCTTTTAATCAAAACTTACATTATTAGAAGAAGAAAAAGTTGCATTTTCACCAAAAAGAGTTTCGTTTGTCACTTAACTCATTTTATCTTTTTTTTCCTGCAAATTTGGTAGGGTTGATATAATTATTTCTTTTACATGAATGAAGGTCAGTGAGAATACTGTAGGATCATTAATCCCACAGCTGGAGCCATCACTGTGTCTGATCTGCTGGTCTTGAAATGACTATGGTGCAGGCTGAGCACTTAGAGAAAGTCTGAGAACACCTGCAGTCTTATACTCATGCCCACTGCTTGCTTGAAGACAAATTGTGCATGTCTGTTCCAGGGCATCGGTTTTTCCTTACACATCACGTATAGCTCCGTGGTGATGCTTCCTACTCCTGTTTCTTTCACTTCCTCTTCAGCAATCCTCCCTTCAGAGATAGTTCATTCACAATTCCATTAAAATTTCTAAAAGGGGAGTAACTGGGTCCATATAAAACTCAAGGTGCTACATACAGCAGGAAAAACAAATGTTGCTGTGTTATGTTATAAAGAACAAGGAACAAAGACAAGGACATAGGATAAATAAGGATATATACATATGGACTGTTTGCCTGCAGGTAAGCAGTGTTTTACTGTGTATTATGGTAAAGGTTAAGAGTGCAAACTTTAACTCAAGAGGGGCTGATCAGGGTGATTGTACTGTTACATATCAAGATGGCTTACCTGGAGGAGATAAGGACAAACTAACGATGAAATGAAACTCTGGATCAGAATTTAAGTTTATCTCTTCCTTTAGTGCTTCAAAGGCAATGTGCCAGACACAGATGTTGGTGATTTAAAGATTCTTAAATAAACTTGCTTCAGTTGATTTTACTTCCCTTCTCTATTGGAACTCTGTATCTGCAATGTCAATTAAGGGTGATATTTTAAATTCTTGGTCCTCCTGACCTAATGCTTTTGCTTTCTGTGGTAGATGTGATCCAATCTGCTATTTTTTTGAATAATATTCTTTAGTTATTTTAACCTGTGAGTTTATATTCCCCAGGGATATACCTACTCCTACTTTTTATTAGGAGGGGGTTAAGAGCCCTATTGTCTGAATTTAAGTAGAGGGAGGAGAGCCCAGGACCCCACAGAGACCCTAGGCAACATTCCTATTTGCTGATTCTCCTCTCCTCCGGTTCTCAGCCTTAAAAATATTATACCCTATTTGCCATTTAACAAGCCCTGATGGGAAGGGAGTTTGGAGGTTAAGTAACAAATATTGAACAGCACTGACTCCTCTTCCATGTACTCATGGAAGCTACTTGGAGAGTTGTCTAGGGACTCCAGTACCATGACATGACCAGGCTATTGCCATCTTTCAACCTAGAGGTATAAGTGATGATGGTCTTCTCAAGTCTATGTGGAGTAAAAGAAAATGTCACTTTATTTTTTTTTATTTTTTTTAAAGATTTTATTTATTTATTTGACAGAGCAAGAGAGATCACAAGTAGGCAGAGAGGCAGGCAGAGAGAGAGGGGGAAGCAGGCTCCCCACTGAGCAGAGAGCCCAATGCGGGGCTCGATCCCAGGACCCTGAGATCATGACCTGAGCCGAAGGCAGAGGCTTTAACCCACTGAGCCACCCAGGTGCCCCGAAAATGTCACTTTAAAGAAGAGTTTTTCCAGTCTATGCAGCTCTTCTCCTCAGAAGTTCAAGGCAACCTTCCATTGCTTTAGAGATTTCTAATGTTTGTTATTTTCTTCAGAGAGAGCTAACAGTATTTCTGGGGGCAATATCTCAAGCCTTGAAACCTCCCTGAAATATGTGAGTTCTTCAAAGACTTGCACCAAGCCATGTCAGTGGGGAGAGATTTATGGTAGCCTCAGAACCTAAAATCAATGTAATCTTCCTAAGAAAAATTATTTATAACCAAAGATTACTCACAGAATTCCAAAATTATGAACTTTTTGGAAAGGAATCGAGGACACAGTGCCTCTGACCTCCCATTTCTGGGATGAGGAAACTGAGTTTAGAAAAGTCATCTCAGTGATTTCTTAGTAGAACTAGAGTTATGACCCAACTCCTGACTCCTAGTCAAGCATTTACCCCCTAAAATCTGCTCTAAAATTTGATTTCCTCATGAAACCAACTGTGATATTTTTTAAAATGAAAAGGTTGCTTATGACCAGCAAATGTTCTATACAAAATCATAATCATTTATCCTTCTTTTGTCTAAGAAGACACAGTATAATCTCACACTTCTCTAACGCATGATATAATTTGATGGTATGAATAGATATGCAAATACTAATACCAAATAATCTAATACCAACCCTCTCTAAGGGAATGCTTTTCAGAAAAAAAATACTCTTATTCAATTTTTAACATTTGTATGATTTTTCTTCTTCATTCTGTAAAAAGTATCTGCCATTACAAGGAAAAAAAAAAGATAATCAGGTACATTTTGAAAGTTGTCTTCTGGGTCCACACATGATTCCAACTCTCACAGGGAGCAGATGGTAATACTCAAAGAGGTAATTTTTAAAAATGTAATGAAGGTAACAAAGGGACTCTTTTGCAGTGGTAAGGTTAAGCAAAGTTAAAGGAACTAAAGTAGAGATGATGAAATGCCCAGGCCCAACAAGAGCAGGAAGTCATTACTTCTGCTTTGCCTGATGTGACCAAAGGAGGGAGATGCTGGAATCTGACAAAAATGAAGAGCTGGGACCACAGCAGTAAGGTCACTCAGCAAGATCTGAGGTGACAGGCAGAAGGACATCGCCACTGCCGAGGCCGAGCAGGGAGTAAAGGCAAGAATACATTCTCTGACCACTCTCTCCTTCCAAACACCAGTTCCCTGCCAGTGCCTCCACCTGGCTGAACCCAACCAGAATCCAGAGAAAGGAGGTGGAGTGAAGCAGTCTGTAAAGGGCACCCACCCTTCCTGAGCACAGAGCAGGGAGGAGAAAAGATGTCGATCAACCAACAAAATCATTAGTAGGGTCACGGTTGTCAATGTTGTATTTTCAAGCAGCTGAATGCAATTCTAACTGATACTTTCTAATACCGTGAGACAAATATTATTCTGAAGGTATGATCAAATTGCTTAGAGGGCAAAGGAAGTAGTGATTAACCTTGGCAATGTGGGTTGCAGAATGTTTTAGACAGTATTATAAAAACCGGATGCTGAAAGGAGAAAGAAATAACTTGAGCAGAGAGACAATCAGGGCATTAATAATGAGTAGTTTAGTTTGCTTCGAACATATAATTAGTGGAGTAAAGAGGTGTTTAGGAAGTGGGGAAGTTGCAGGCAATTTGGCCCAAAGGGTATGTTGAGATTAGATTTCTAAGGGTTTTGGATCAATTCTGAATCATAAGGGGAACAAAGAGGAGGACAGAGAGACTAGACATTAAGAGAGATTGTGACAATGTGAGATGTAGTGAGCATGACCTGCAAATGAACTATTCTGATGTTTTGAAGAAATTACGTAGAATTAAATTCATCTCATTATTCTTGTATTTGCGAAGATGTACTATAGTCTCTGTTACATGGCAGACACTTAGTAAATTCTGATTGGAACAGGGATGAATCCAGATTTGTGAGCATGTATATAAATTTGGGAAACAATGTTTAAGAAAAAGAATAAAATTATGAAAAAAATAGATACCTGGTTTTAGAAGAGGTCATATAATTAGGTGTCCCTGAAGCATAGGCCTTATTAACTTCACAGTAAATCCACCTCTGGCCTAGAATAGATAAATGGCAGATGTCATATTTATAGATTAAATAATTATTTAATTTTATTAAATTCTAATAATTTATAATTAAATAAATAAATACAATAAAAGTAAATTTTATAATAGAGGAAAATACAGTGTAAGCAAGAGAAGTATCTGTTACTTTTTCTCATTTTAGAGTAGGGGAAGGAGTAGACAAATGGTAAGCTGTTCAGTAGTCACTGATTAAAAACATATGAATATATATAAAGCACAAGAAATTAGGCTAGAAAATTTAGAGGGAAAAGATACAGTCAGTGTCTTCTAGATAGTGCATTATAATGAAGAAACAAAGAACTCTAAATTACATGCTGTGGTCAATACATAAAATAGTGCTTGAAGGACACAGAAATGAATTATCTACATTCTCTTGGTTCTCTAGAATTGGAATTATGATGAGATATCAAATGGGAGATGTAAGCCAGAGCTCTATCATCAGGGAACCAGTGTGATCACAATGGAGGATGGATTAATGATAGTATAAACAGGAAAGCTACTGCAGAAAAAGAATTCTGGAGTAAGGTGGGAAAGAAAATATTAAGAAATATGACATGGGCGATGTATGCTGAGGGAAGGAACATTCTTGTGGACAGAACTTGATTCTGGACAGTTGGACAATTACATGAATGGAAGAGAGAAAAGGAGAAATACCTAGTTTTTAAATTTACTGGGTATCTGATGATGCCTTTTGCCAAAGTGCAGAATATAAAAAGGTCAGATTGTGGAAATGTTAATGAGTTTGACCTGAGATATGTATGTTGCATCTAATCTTCCTGTGAGACATGAAAGTGAAGATCACCAATAGGCAGTTGAACATACAAATCTAGAGCTCATGTGTGAGGTCCAATTTTAAGATCAAGATCTCAGTAATGGATACAAAGGCAGTTGTAGCTAGGAGCATGAGGAGACTCACTTTCAAAAGTTGGATTAAATTCAGCTATTAGTAAGAAAAAAACCCTCTGAATAACACTGACTTAACTATGATGATATTTACTTATTTTTCACATTCAAGTTCACAGCCATTCATTCCAGGTCTTGGACAACATCACTTATCTACAAAATCCCCAGCAACAGAGTGTTTCAACGTATCTGGCTCTGTAACAAAACTGCCCCACGGTTTAGTGACATGAACCAAACATTTATTGTGCTAGGTTGTATGGGTGAGGCATTTGGATAGGTCATGGGGGGTATAATGTGTGTTTGCTCTAGGGTTGAGTGTCAGATAGAAGATTCAAAGTCTGGGGGGCTGAATTCATCTAAGTCTCGCTTTGTCATAAATCTGGTGATTGTGCCTCTCCATGCTGTTCTCTCCCCTCTGCTTCCTCATAGCATAGGAACTGAGTCCCACGGGTCAGTGTCCCATGTGGGAAAAGGACCCTGTTAGCTGAATCTCCTTTTATGACCTTAGTAGCAGAAGTCTTGCCGTGTCACTTCTACCACACTGTGTTCCTTGAAGCCAGAACAATCTTGCCCGGGTTCCAGGGGAAAGGAAATTACTCCACCTCTTTATGGGAAGCGTCAGCAGTAACAGACATAGGTATTTGAGATCTGAAATATTGCTGTGAGATTTTTGGGAAAAACAATCTACTACAATCTAGATTCTTCCAATTTATTCGTTTGTCATATCTATGGTGTAATTCTTAGCCTCATGGTGAAAAGGTCCCCCTCCAATATATCCATCAGGATATAGGAGGGATCTATCAAGGGAAATTCTTAAAATTTCTTAAGGAAATTCTTAAAAGCTGACATAGAAAATATCCATTTATGTTCCATTGGCCAGAAGATAGTCATCCCTTCACATCCAGCTACAAGAAAAGTGGGGAAATGTATTTTTCTGGGTAACTATTTTCCTCAGTTAAAAATTAAAACACACATAAGAACATCAATTAGTAATCTCTACTGTGAGAGAGTAAAATTGATAACTGTATGAAATTTGCTTTGTTTCTATATAGAATTTCAACCCAAATTGCTACAATTCCATAGATAGTTATGTTTAAGAATAGCTCTAGTTACTATTTTGGGAAGAAATCAATTCTTTTATAGACACATAGTTTCTGTTATAATGTCTAAACTCATGAAAATTATGATATTCATCATTTTAAAACAAATTATTCTTCAAAGAGTGTCAATTTCACTGTCTGTTGACTTGCCCAGCTTCAGAAGGCTGCTTATTTGGTTGGTTTGACATCGAGTCAAATCAGTATTAAAGTGAGGATTGTTGACAGCTGCATAGGTCAATTTTGAAACATCAATTTGAAATGAATGGATTGAAGACAGAAGTTTACTGTCAAAGATTTTTTGCTCAGGCTTGGCAATGCCATCATTGATTCTGATCAGGGCTAAAAGCACTAGGCTCTTCTGTGTAAAAACATTTAAAGTGCAGTTTTCTGAACACTGGGAAAAGGTGTAATATAATGGAATAATAAAACAGACTCCCACTACCATAGCTCTAAAAATGACAGCCAAAATAACAATGGTTCTGTTTTCACCTATACCTTATCATTCAATTTGTATCCCTTGGATCCCTATTCCTTCAATTCATTAGTCCGCAATGCTACAAAATGGAGAAATAAAGTTATACATTTAGATACTGTATACTTTCTCAGAACCCTTAATATTCCAATGAATATAATAAATCACCAATAAGAGATACACTCTGCAATATTTTCTAAATATATTTGTTCATAGAATTTCTTTCTCACAAAGCATCTTGAAAAAAGTCAACATTCCTACATCCCACTCCCTTGGGAAAGAGACAGATTCTTCTATATCCTTGCCTTTCTCTCCTTTATTTACAAGTATAATCCCAATCATTTACAGTTATACTCAGAACCATGGCAGCATCATATATGAATATATTAAATAGTAGGTGCTAGCTAGCTGTGGGGAAATACACAAAATTAACTGATTTGGATATTTTCAGCCTCTATCAAGGAACTCAAGAAGTAGTAAGAGGAAACATATGGGCACAGATAACTATACAGAATGAAAAAAGTATGATGACAGAGAACGCTGTAGGGAACTATGAAATCACAGAGAAATGACACGTTGCCTCAAGTAGGACCATGGAGTGGGATGGGGAAAAGACATCAAAGCCTTCCTAGAGATTGTGCTTGATATGAGTTTCAGATCAGCATGAACTTATTAGTGATTGGGGGAGGAAAGGTGGGTATTTTAGATAGAATCAGGAGCAAGAGTCACAGACTTGTAAAAGTTCACATGGAATACACGATGAGAAGGAAAAGAAACCAAACTGGATGGAGTGGTGGACCAGAGGACAGTGTGTATAAGTGAAAGAAGGCAGGATTTCATCCTGTTGTTTGTCATTGAATGAACTCAACAGTGACGAGGTTTGGCAGTGGAATTCAGTTTTCACTTTTAAAGATCATTCCAGTCATGACGTAGAAGATAAATACACTTCTGGATGTTTATGGCTAGTTAACCAGCAAATAATTTGCTAAAGGATATTAACTCATAGAAACATTGACATGTCTGGAGAAACAGGCTTGAGATTAAATTTACAAGAGAAACACTTAGAACTCCATCACAAACTAGGCTGGTGTTCAAGCCTCCCTCTGATAATGCTTATCAACCTGATTCTGTGCAAAAAGAGCCTGATATTGAAATCTGTGCCACCACTTCTGCCACCACCCCTGACAACATAACAGACACCTCACTGCTCACTTTGGAACCACAGTCTGTCCATGTGTGTCTGAGTGGTGGAATCTAGATCACCTGTCTACATACTGACTGCGTAGGAGACTAGGAAATAATGGCTCTTGGATTCTGTCTGTTGAAGGAGGAGCTTACAGTGTGAGATCCCATCAAAATGTAAAGAGAAAAATGTTCACCAGATGGAGGCAGGCAAGAATGAAAAGCATTTACTGCAAATGGGAGAAAACCACAAGAAGTAAGAAAAGCCATCATTCAGACAAAAAAAGTTGGCCAGAACTAGCACAGTGGGAGTCAGTATGATGCAGATGGTGAGGAGGGGGAAAGATCAAGTAGTTAGAATCTAAAATAGCCATGGGGGGGGGCTCCTGGGTGGTTCAAGTCATTAAGGGTCTGCCTTCGGCTCAGGTCATGATTCCAGGGTCCTGCGATGGAGCCCCACTAAGCCCCCTGCTCAGCATGGAGCCTGCTTCTCCCTCTGCCCATCACCCTGCTTGTGCTCTGTCTCGCTTGCTCACTCTCTCTCTCAAATAAATAAATAAAATATTAAAAAACAACAACAAATTTATTTTCTTATTTCTTACTTATTTCCTTACTTATGTTAATTTATTTTCTTCTGGAGGTCAGAAGTCCAAACGCCGCATTAGACCAAAAGCAAGGTGCTACCATGCTGTGGTTTTACTGGAGGCTCTAGGGAAGAATTGGTTTCTTGACTTTTCCAGCTTTGGGACATTGCAGTATTTTTGGACATCTACCCCTTCTTCCATCTTCAAAGCCAGCAGAGTAGCCTCTTCAAATCTCTCCACTCTAACTCTTCCGCCTCCTTCTACCACTTATAAAGTGACCAATGTGACTACATTCCATCATCTGGATAATCCACGAAAATCTCATTTTAAAGTCAGCTGACAAACATTTTTAAATCCACCTACAGTTTTATTTTAATTCCCTCTTGCATTCCCTCTTGCCATGGTCACATAACTCATCCACAGGTTCCAGGATTGGGATAGGAACATCTTTGGGAGGTTGGAGGCAGTACTCTGCCCAACATGGATGGCAACAGTTTTTTTTTTCTTTATTTTTAAAGATTTTATTTATTTATTTGACATAGAGAGAGAGAGATCACAAGTAGGCAGAGAGGCAGGCAGAGAGAGAGGAGGAAGCAGGCTCCCCACTGAGCAGAGAGCCCGATGCGGGGCTCGATCCCAGGACCCTGAGATCATGACCTGAGCCGAAGGCAGAGGCTTTAACGCACTGAGCCAGCCAGGCGCCCCTGGATAGCAACAGGTTTTAATCGTTAGGTAATACTCAACTCTCCATTTTGTCCTCCAAAGCCCTTCCATCTCTTCTGCAACCATGTGCTTGCACTGAATCTCTGTGTGAATTATCTTGAGGGGTTTCTATAATCCTCACCAGGCACTGACTGCAGTAAGGGACTGAGCTCTGGGTTTATCCGATCAATGTAAAAACCTTCCAGGGTAGAGGAAGCAGCCAGGACAAAGTCCCTGAGGCTTGAGAAGATGGTAGTGTGTTCAAAGACATACATGAGCGCCATTGCAGCTGAAGCCCAGAGAGGGGAGAGAGAGGTCAGAAAAGGAGGCAGGTTGCAGAAGGAAGCCCAGGCAAGGACCTGGATTTATTAGGCAGGAGACAAGAAGCCACTGGAAGGTTTTGAGCACACGAGTGACTTCATTTGACTTAGAATTGTTAAAGTGTTACTCCGATTATGTGAAGAAGAAACTGCACGGGTTTTTTTGACTTCAAGATTCCTCCATGCACATGTTAACAGTATAGTTACAGCATTGTATTGTGTGTAACTGCACTCGCTCTGACCTCATAGCTTTTTAGTCCCCGTTAGCATCAAAATCCTTTAAATATTTTATATGATTTGATTTTTTTAAGTCTTCTTCCGGCCACTGAACTTTATTCAAATTGAAGGCACAATAAGCCTCATGCCTATGGTGTTCCTTTTTTTTTTTCCTTGTATGTGCAGCTAAGTTATGTGCTTAAAAAACACCTTCAAGTTATCATTTCTATAAAAGACATTTCACTCTCTAAAGACTTGAACAAAAAGAAAACAACACAAAAGAAACAGAAGTAAGCTTCTCAAGAGAGGAGTGATTAACATCTAAGCTTCTTAAGGGTTGAAATTTCTTTCCTAGTTGTCTATAATAAAATTAGAATGATCAATTCAGTTTAAACAGAAATGTTTCATGTATTTTTAAAAGTATCTTATTTTTAAGATTTTATTTATTTGACAGAGAGGGAGTGAGAGAGCACAAGCAAGGGGAGCAGCAGAGGGAGAGAGAGAAGCAGGCTTTCCACTGAGCAGGGAGCCTGATGCTGGGCTCGATCCCAGGACCCTGAGATCATGACCTGAGCAGAAGGCAGATGCTTAAGCAACTGAGCCACCCAGGCAGCGCTATTCTTTAAAAGTATCTTTGCTGGCATATCTTATTTGTTACAAAGCTTCGTCACCGAAATTTTACAATAGTAATTTTTTTTTTCTTTCAGAAACATGTTTATGTGGTTAGTAAAATTCCATTAAGTTTCTGAAGAAAAAAAAAAAAGCCAAGGGTCGGCCTTACACAAACCTTTGAAGATGTGACTAGGACACCTAAAAGGACAGAATAATGTATGCATACTAATAAATGCATGATTAATAAATGTCTGCATGGGTGGCAGAGGATCTTTGGGGGCTTGTTTTTATTATAATCTGTTGAGAGGTTTGCAGGAGAGTAGGTAATTTCCACTCACCTCAAACTTTTTGGAGGCTACAATGTATTACTTGGCCAGCTTTGAAACACTAAAACATTCAACTGTTATTCCTTCAGATGAAGCAAAATGAAACACAATGTGAAAGGATCTGTAGCAGAGATAAAACCTCACTGGATTAGAGAATACGACTTTGATAGTCTCAGAGGGCATGGTTAAAAAAGAATTCCCTAAAGATTTCTCTGAATATGAGAACAGTAAATTCCTCTTGAGCACCCATGTCCAAGGGAGTTTTGAATTTCAAACCTTGCCACCACATCGGCTCCCTCCTCAAGTAATTCAAGGTTGCCTCAACTTCTGGGTTCCACAGAGATCATAATCCAGGAAAAGGCTTTAAATGAGCTGTCCAAGAGCTTTGCCCCGTGAGGAGATTAAATACATAGTGTCAGAAAGAGGTTCGCCGGGAATTCACCTTCTGGCCTAAGAGTGTTTCTGCTTGTTCTTTTTTTTTTTTTTTTTTTTTTTTTCTGCTTGTTCTTTCTATGCAAAGCACACACTCTGCTTCTTTCTAGAAGCCAAAGAGGGAGATTAAAGCATGGAACAATGACCCCATTCTCCTGCTTCATATGATCCACCAGGTTATGTTCCCTGTCTTGTGGGTATGTAAGTTCCCTCTACCCAAATCCCCTACTACTTCAAGTCCCAGACACCCCTGACTTTTTAGGGGAAGTCTCATTACCTAATGGGCTTATAATTCAAACCCCTCTCCCTCACACATACTCTAGGATGTCTCCCATTCCTTCCTGTTCCTTTTTACCATGCTGTATAGAATCCTCCTAGCCTCTGCCATCTTCCTGGGATGCCATATCAAAATCTAAGGATGTTAAAAATCTTTGCATTTATTCCTAAATCTCACTGTTTAAAAGCTTATCTTTGCTGCAAACTTTACTGATAGATTTATGAGACAGAGTTTTATAAAATGCATTGATCAATGTTATTAATGAGGGGTCTAGAGTTTATTTGAATTTAACTGGGAAATAAAGAATTAATAATGATCTATTCATTTGTGGTAAAATGTGTTGGGTTATGTTGTAAGTAGATCTGTTTAGATTTTACTCCCCATTGACTACAAACACCTTGATTCAAAAAATGCATAGGTAGGGTCTTTTTAAACCTTTTAAAAACAGAATAAAGTTTAAGCACTTTACCACAAACTAAGATTGTACATGCAAAGCTATTATAATTAAGAGAGTGTAGAATTAGTGAAAGGATAGAAAGCAGGCCAACAGACTTAACAGAGTTAAGAAATAGATCCATCCATATATAGTCTTGTCATTTATGACAGCCAACCTGCAGTGAAGGGAGGAGGATAATACTTTAAGTTAATCATCCTAGGCCAATCGTATACTTACAAAAATCAATTTCAGGTGGATTGTCAATTTAAATGTAAAAAGTAAAATAATAGCTTATAAGACTATGTAGGAAAATATTTTTTCTGTAGCTGTGGTAGCAAATATTTCATAATCAGTGGACAAAAATTGTTTGAACCAAAGGGGGGAGAAATAATTAATTGGGCTACACTAAATTCAAACTTTCTGTTACGAAAAATATACTCTTAGAAAGACAACATTCAACTACTTAGTGGCAAAACATATAAATATATACATATATTATAATTGGATTTTTTTAGAAAAGGAGAGAAACAGAAAATGGGCAAAAAAAAGTGAAAGGACACTTCACAAGAGAAAAAAACTCATTTGGCAAATACACACATATAAAATGTTTAACTTGTTTAGTCTTTAGGGCGATGCAAACTAAAGTTTTCACAAGACACTACTATAAATCAACAAAAATAGCTGAAAACAAAGGGTATGGAGCAAAAAGAACCATCATGCATTGCTGGTGTATATGAATTGGTGAAGACACTTTGGGAAATATTTGGCAATATCTACTAAAATTGGGGTGCCTGGGTGGCTCAGTGGGTTAAAGCCTCTGCCTTTAGCTCAGGTCATGATCTCAGGGTCCCGAGATCGAGCCCCGCATCGGGCTCTCTGCTCAGCAGGGAGCCTGCTTCCCTCTCTCTCTCTGCCTGCTTCTTTCTACTTGTGATCTCTCTCTCTGTGTCAAATAAATAAATAAAATCTTTAAAAAAAATCTACTAAAATTAATCATATGCATACCTATGATCCAGCAATTCCAATCCCTGATAGCCAACAGAATTGAGTATAAATATAGCCACCCGAGACAGCATTCTGTACATAGCAGCAAGGTAAAACCAGTCAAAAACTGGA
This sequence comes from Potos flavus, assembly GCA_028534135.1. NCBI lineage: Eukaryota > Metazoa > Chordata > Mammalia > Carnivora > Procyonidae > Potos > Potos flavus. Next base: position 87,397,621 of record CM052898.1, on the reverse strand, counting down.
CAGCCCAAAAGCTGTCCAGCAGAAGAATAGATAATAACTTGTAGTTAAGTAGTCATAATTTGGAATACTCTACCACAATAAAAATATTGATTTTTATGGTGGCAATATTTTGTGTAAGATATAGCTCATGCGAAAAAAGTGGTAATGCAAAGCAAAAGAAAGCAGAAACAAAAGAGTTCAATTTCAGGTATATAAAACATGATAAATTCATAAACAAGTAAATCTGTGGTGTCGGAAGTCAGTAGAGAGTTTACTTTTGAGGGACCAGAGCCTTGTAAGGGCTCCTGACCTGCAAGGAATGTTCCATTTTCTGATATGCATCCCAGTTACGTAGGTGAATCTATTTGGGGAAAATTCATTGATATATGGTCTGTATACCTTTTGATGTATATGATAACTTATAAATTTTACTTGAAATATTCTAATTTAATAATTATTTGAATTAATGACGGACACAAAACCACCCACCCAAGCAGTTCTGAGAAGATTTAAAAAGGCATATACAAAACACACACATACATACACAGAAGTATATCATATTTAACTACTAAAAACAAAAGGAAATTTTAAAAAATTCTGAGGTTAGCTTGAGTAAAAACACACATTATCTATAGAGGAAAAAAAATTACAGCAAATGTCTCATTAGAAACAATGCTTGCTGCAAGACAATGAAGCAATATGTTTGAAGCAATATGTTTGAAGAACTCTTAAGCCAGAATTCTGTACCTCTCAAATATGAAGGAAACATAAGGGTTTTCCAGGCAAATAAAAACTGGAAATTTGTCAGCACCTCTGTTCACAAGAAATGTTAGAGAAAATTCTTCAAGCAGAAGTAATATGATACATAAGCTCTATTGCTTTCATATCCTTATACTACCCGGATCTTTCCTGACAGTTAAGTTAATCTACAACTTCAAATAAGGAGTTTTCCTTAACTGAAGAGAAATTATTTTAAATTTTATCTAATCAGGAATAATGCTTTGCATAAGGCACAGAATATTCATAATACAGTAAAACAACAGTTTATCTTATTGGACTATTCATTCATTACTCCTTTGACAGTAAATATTTTTTGAGCATTTGTTACATAAGGCATGGTCCTCGATGATTCCTTCCTGTATTTAGAATGTATTTATTCATGCATTTAGTGACGAAGTGTGCATGCCAATAATATTCCAGGTTGTATACTAGCCAAACTGTGAGATATACATTACTAATATGGCATTATTCTTGCCCACATGGATCATTTGATTCTGGTTATGGTGGAGAGAGAGAGAAAAAAAAAGAGAGAGAGGAAACCAAACAGCATAATATTTCAAATGATCCTATCCAAGTGTATAACCATCAAGCCATTTTCACTTAAACTACTAATAAATTATATTAATACATGAATAGCTACTAAATTCTATTCCATTGTTTTGTTTTTGTTTTGTTTTGTTTTGCTGCAGTTGGTATATAAGTGTGCTTGTATGTTTATGTGTGCTGAAGTTAAGGTCTGCTCTCCTTTTAGACTCGCCCTTCTAGGTTTTTCTTTTTCTTTCTTTTTTTTTTTTTTCCTTTTAAAGATTTTATTTATTTATTTGAGAGAGAGAGTGTGTGTGTGAGAATGAGAGGGGGTAGGGTCAAAGAACGAAGCAGACTCCCTGCTGAGCAGGGAGCCCAAAGCGGGACTCAGATCTTGGGACTCCAGGATCATGACCTGAGCCAAAGGCAGTCGCTTAACCAACTGAGGCACCCAGGCGCGCATAGCCCTCCTAGGTTTTACCATCCACTCATTTAGTGAATACGCCTCGGCAGATTATTTCATATTGTTGATCCAATAGAGACAGTACTGGGTCAAGTACAGATCCCTGAAAACACAGGCAGAAACTGTCCTCTAGTCCAGAGGTTAGCAAATCTTTTCTGTCAAAGGACAGATGCAGATAATAAATATTTTAGTCTCTGTGGGTAACATACGATCTCTAGCTCATATTCTTTTATGCATTTTTCTTACAATTCTTTAAAATGTAAAAGCCATTCTTGGTTCCTGGACTGTACAAAAACAGGCTATAGCATGAATTTGGTCTTAGCTATAGTTTGGCAATTCCTGCTCTAGCCGATGAGGTTCATTAGTGTGTTTGCCACAACATGTTTGAGATATTTCCATCGTCTATTCTCCAAACTTTAAAAACATGGGATCCACTTTAAGGATCTTAGGATCTTATCAATATCATGGGATACTTACAAGGCTATGTTATAACACAAATAAATTAAGCTAATGGTAAGTATCAGTTTACTAAATTTAGTAAGAAGGCTTTAAAAGTTTGGTTAATGGGGTGTCTGGGTGGCTCACTTGTTAAGCTGCTGCTTTCGGCTCAGGTCATGATCCTGGGGTCCTGGGATCAAGCCCCGCATCAGGCTTCCTGCATCAGGCTCCCTGCTCCGCAGCAAGCCTGCTTCTCCCTCTCCCACTCCCCCTGCTTGTGTTCCCTTTCTCACTGTGTCTCTCTCTGCCAAATAAATACATAAAATCTAAAAAAAAAAAAAAAGTTTGGTTAAGGTCTATCATAAATGAATGCATGTTGATTTTTTTTGTAACTTTGGCATCCATATCGAAGTTCTTAAACACCACTTAGTGTAATAATTGTAGAATTTTCTTAAGAGTTGGTTACATGTTGTGTATTCTAAAATCAGCCCTTTCACTTCTTTAAAAATGTAGTCAGACCTTGAGTCTTGGCATGCAATTCCATGATTATATCCAATATTCTTCAGTACTTGTAATAATATGCTAGGGTCTGAGTCTTCACCTTTTTTTTAAAGATTTTATTTATTTATTTGAGAGAGAGAGAGTATAAGCAGGGTAAAGGGCAAAGGGAGAAGCAGACTCAGGGCTGGATCCCAGTACCCTGGGATTATGACCTGAGCCGAAGGCAGACCCTTAACTGACTGAGCCACACAGGCACCCCATGAGTCTTCAGTTTTTAAAGGCATTCAGTTTTCTTACTTTCATTTTGAGTATCTTTGACTTCAATTTCATCTAAACTTAAAAAAAGAAAAATTCTTTACAAGCTAAAAGTTTTTTTCTTTTAATTGAGTAGACAGAAGAAAATGTTCTATATTTCTCTCAACTATTCAGATGATTCCTTAGCTTAAAATAAAATTTAGAAACACTTTTTGGTTGCATACAGTTTTATATGATCTACAGTTTATTCTGGGATGTAGGCTTTTCCAGCTATTTTATTTATTTTTAATAGAATTATGCCTTTGCTTATAGTATTTCCACAGGCTGTTTTATAGGAAGAGACGAGAAACAATACTAGAATAAAGTTTTTTTTTTTTAAGAATTTGTTTATTTATTTATTTTAGAGAGAGAGCACAAGTGGGGAGGAGCAGAGTAGGCTTGCCTCAAGAGAGGGACAAGCCCACTCTGCACTAAGTGCAGAACCTGACATGGTGTTTGATCCCAGGACCCTGAGATCAGGACCTGAGCAGAAACCAAGAGTTGGATGTTTTAACTGATTGAGCCACCCAGGTGCCCCAGAATAAAGGGTTTTTGAATGACAAAAGGTCATCTAGACTTACAACCTGAATAATTCTTTTTTCTTTCTTCTTCCCCCCACCCCGCCACAATTTAAAATGATCTATAAAATCCCTCCCAACAAAGTGAGAGTGGATATTCATAGAGGTTTTGCAAAGCACCTTGATGGAGTGAGTTTGAATCTAAAGCTGCTATTCCTGACTTCCAGGCTTTGCATGGATTTTTGTCAGGGCAATTAAGAAGAGAAAGAATGACAGTAATAGAAATACAGTTGATAAAGTCGATGTACTTGAGGCAGAAAGTCACTATTTTAATAAAGGAACATAAAGCTACTTCTGAAAGAGAAATCCAAAGATCTCTGCAATATCAGGAAGCAGCCTTAGTGGGGTGGGTGGGATATGGAGCAACATGGAAAGTAGATCAAAAAGTATGGATTAAAAAAAAAAGTGTCAAGTGAACACAATAAAAGAGGTTATCTGATAACCCTGTGCAGGGTGTTTGCTGGTGGGAGCAAGGGTTAATAATTTCACCAACATTTAATAGGGATTATAAGTTAATACCAAATACAATCATTGTAGGATTGTATATTATTTATCTTATAAGAAAGCTCAATATATCATTGATTCGTGGTGGTTATATTTTCTAAAGTCAACAGGAACACTAATTAGCTAACACCGAATCATTGCTCTTAGGGGAAATACAGTTAGATTCCTGCTAGCCTACTGTCAAATGAACAATACATAACTTTATTTTAGGTGTGTTTCTGTTTAAAGACAACTTAATATATATTGATTCATTAGCCCTGCACTGTAAGTCATACTGAACAAAGCTTATCTAACACACCTGTTCTTTCTCGCTGCAAAGCATATCACGGCCTTCTCCTGCTAAAGAACAATAAATGGCACTTTGGCACTGTTTGGGGGTCATCGTAACAGCAAAATCACCAATGAAAACCAAAAAATGCAAAAAAAAAAAAAAAGTGGCACTAAATGAACTGCTAAAAGGATTCTTGTATTGTTATAGTATGACAGCTGAAACCAGAAGAAGAGTGTCACTTTGTTCAACTTCAACTGAGAAAGTGAGCCTGGGGAGATTCCGTCTTTCACCTCCCTGTGCATGCACTTGTCTGCAAATGACCATTTAAGTGTCATACATATTGATTTGGGGATTACAAATAAATTTTAGGCGATATGCAAATTCTCAGATACAGAATCCTCAAATAATGAGGATCAAGTATTCTCTTGCGTGGGCTTCATTTTCTTATAAATTTGCCATCTTTAGGATGCTATGATGCTACTGGGAAAAGGATCTGAATAGGGTAGACAGGAGTCAGGACGCACGTTCCCATATGGAACTCAAGTGGAACATGGGCTTTTTGGCTAAAATGGAACTTACATAGTCCCAGTGATGCATTCCTTAGAAAGTAGACTTCTTTAGCATCTGATCTGTCTTCATCACACTTGTGTTGCGAGGCTTAGCACAGCATTTGGTACAATGAAGCCTCCAAAAGAGAGTTGTTGAAAACAGGTATGTTATATACAAATAACACCTGCTTGGTCCCATTTGTATTTTTATTGCCCAAATTTTATTTTTAAGCTCCTCCCATCATGTTCCAATGTTCCTCTTTTTAAAATCTTTGGCATTAAAATAACCCTATCTTGACTAAACACTTGTAGTTTTATTTTCCTAAACCGTATTTGGTTCCTCGCCTTTGACTCTAATAGTTTTTAACGTGTGTTGGTCACCTTCATCTAAGCTTTCCCTAACTTGCAGTTCTTGTCCTATTGAGTATTAGGTCAAGTTTAATAGTTCACATTGCTTCTTCAAGTTGCTAAAGGAAAACAAAGCTGCCAAAACAATTACATGATTTCTAAAACACCCAGTTGATAAGCAAAACACCCACGCATATCTTACATGAAGAAAATAGTAATTTTGGGTATTCAGGAGGCTAAGTCTCTTCAAACTGCCCCTTGTCCAAGGGACCACCTGAAAATGTACTGGGGATGTGTCGTCTATATCTTACATCGAGCAGGGAGATGATAAATACACACCACAAAGATTACATTTGTTTCTTTGTCTTTTCTCCCTTTTTAATTCCTCTTCAACATCTGTTTTCTTGTTTACTACCCACAAATGTTTCACATAGATTGCTGTGCACCCTGTGAAAAGGCAGGGGCAGCATATTATATGCTGTATATATTTCCTCCAACCTCCCTGTTTCACTCTTTCCATCTATAGCCTTAACTATTTCAGGCTCTACTCCCACGATAACCTAGTTGTTGGAATCTGTGTCTCATTCTAATGAGTTATAACCAACTCTGAGAACACAGTTAAGCTTAGCAAAAGGACGAAATGAAGTTGCTAATTTCTTACATTTTAAGCCCGACAATTAGGCACAATCTCTTTTTGTTGAAAGTAACAAAAACTTGCTCAAAAATCACTTAAGCAAAAAGCAGAGTTTTATGGTTAGAATAAAGGGTAATTTTTCATTAAAATGCAGAGTAAGTGCATATATTTATTGTTTCTACCCCCTGAGAACTCAATATAAACTATGATAAAGGAAGTTAAGAGAAATAACGCTACAATAAAAAAGAGAACAGGAAACAAACTGAGGGTTGCTGGGGGTTGAAGAGGGATGGGGTGGCTGGGTGATGGACATTGGGGAGGGTATGTGCTACGGTGAGTGCAGTGAACTGTGTAAGACTGATGAATCACAGCCCTGAACCCCTGAAACAAATAATACATTATATGTTAATAAAAAAATAAGAAAGAAAAAAAAATTAAGCAGAAGATGAGCTATTAGTAGAACCCATTTAAAGAGAAAATTGATAAGGGAGAATATTATATTCCTTGTTAAAAAATGATGAAAACCTAATTGGTTCATACAGGGTCACCCCCCTAGGGTGTACGAGTTCCCCCTAGGGTACGCAGGGTCCTAGAAAACTATTTGTGCAGGGCTGCTGTCTAAATAAGCAATATCAGTCACCCCAAATCAGAACAACAGCACTATTTTGGTGGCCTAGTATCTCTTGATCCTATCAAAAAAGTACCATCTCAGTCAGTGGGAATGATCCACTATCAGGCTGTCTTCCCAGAACTGGAGTCTGGCCACAGTGCGTAGGAGGACCCATGGAAGGGACTTCCAGAGCTCCTTGAGGCATCTTGTTGACTCGGCTTTCGGGGTAAAGGGTCAAAGGCTGTCCTGAGGGGGAGAATCTAGTACTGGGGCCCACATGGATACTTGCTTGGATGACACGCTGGCAGGGACGGCACTGTCAGCTGTGACCGCCCTTTGGCAGTATACAAGAGTGAAAAATGTTAAGGAAAACAATCCAAAGTAGAGAACACCAAGGGCCCAGAGCTCAAGGAAATCAAAGGGCAGTATTTGGTTCTCAAAAGAATCAAATTCTGCTCATTATTTCATACAATGAAAAACTGAGTATGGGTAAGGCTGCCATTAGCTCATATGGCACAGTTTTGCAAACGGGGAAAAACATTTCTTTCTTTATTTTAGTTTTATTTGTCAGAAACTTGCAATAAAAGATTTTGTGAGAACATGATATGTCCTGCAGTAACAAATATCGAACTTGAGCACTTTCTCTCATATCATTTAACTTTATTACTCCTGAAGATAAGACTCTTTGAGGGTTCTTTGATACTGCATCACACGTGCTTACAGTAGAGCATTGGCACATAGCTGCCAAGCATTTTGTTGAATAAGGAATCCTAGAGCTCTACTTAAATCTCGTCTGCAATAGCAATATACACAATATAACTGGCATCAGTCGGTCCTCTGCAAGGAAAATGTTTGGTTTGATCCAGTTGAGATATGTTAAATGTTGTGCTAAACGAGGTCTTTGAAGTTGTTCTCCTTCATGTTCTGCTAAACTACAGTTCTCCTTCATGTTCTGCTAAACTACATTTTACCCAGAACCTCATTTACTAGAATTAGTTATTTAGATTCAGAAGCCTAGGTGATTATTCAAATAAAACAAAGTATGACTGTTCACAACTCAAGAATATTCTGTTTATATCAGAGGGACACACTACTGAACTGGATGAGTACTTTTTGTTGCTTCAGGAAGTAATGACATTATTATGATTTAAAAAAAACAAACATAACTGCAGTCAGTTGATCTTTACCTTGGATTTAGAATAAGAAAAAAATTAAGTCTTGGGGGCACCTGGGTGGCTCAGTGGGTTAAGCCTTTGCCTTCGGCTCAGGTCATGATCTCAGGATCCTGGGATCAAGCCCTGCATCGGGCTCTCTGCTCAGCAGGGAGCCTCCTTCCCTCCTCCCTCTGCCTGCCTCTCTGTCTACTTGTGCTCTCTTTTTCTCTGTCAAATAAATAAATAAAATCTTTAAAAAAATAATCAAGTCTTGGTAGGAGTATCACTTGGCTCACTTCTTGAAAAGAGCACTAAATACCAGATACACCAAGAAAGCTTTCTTTTCCTTGTAAGTCAGTCTGATCATACCTGTTTAATGTCTGAGCTTAACATTCTATATAGGTTTATAGATTTGTTCAAAAGGCATTGTCAAACATGACTTAAAAAATAACCTAGTCAACTCTATAAAACAATAGAAAGATGTATTAGTAATATCAAGGATTACTATAGTCATTTTTATGTGTATTTTACAATTCCTGTTGTTTTAGAAATGTTACAAAGGAAGGCTTTTCTGCTATTTCTAGTAACAGAAATTATGCGTGAGGTTTTTTTTTTGTATATAATTACAAAAAATAAGGTGGCTTGTATTCCTAGGCATAATTAGAAATACACATAATCTATAAACTATTACAATTTTGCTATCTAGAAATTTACCATTTGCAAATGTGACTCACCAAGTAAAATAATAGAGTGGTCAGCCTTTAGAACTACTGTGTGCAGGAACTGTGGGGAGAAATACAAGCGTAAGTATAGAGAAGATGATTGTCTTTTCCTTCAAGCTAATCACAATCTATATTGTGCTATTCTTAAAGTCTTTAATCTCAGGTATACTATTCATCTCTGACATCTTTACACTCCTTGTCATCCTTTTATCCCTTCAGAAGGAAAGTGAATTATGTATTATGTTGAATAAAAAAAAAATTAATGAAAACAAATTTAATAAACCATTAGAATAAAAAAATAATATACAATATTATATGTTTAATATATAATAATACATAATAAAGTGAATTATGAATTATGTAAGTAGTCAAAACATCCATGTAAATTACTATATGTCAGTGGGTTGTTTTTGCTAAGCTACATTTTTTCATTTGATTTTACCTACTGTTTTTGCTAAGCTACATTTTTTTCATTTAATTTTACCTAATTTTAAGCTACATTTTTTTCATTTAATTTTACCTAAGTTGAAGTAACTTACTAAAAACCATCATGTTTGTTACAAAGCAACCATGAATCTGAGACATCCTAGGTCCTTGCACTCTTTCTCCAAATGTCATCTTACTTGCCTAACTTCAGGTACAAAACATTCAGAAATTTCTCACACACACAAAAGAGGGAGAGCACAAACTAATACTAGCAAAATAATAATAATGTAAACTCATGCTTCATTAGGATTACAGAAAAAATTAAAACAATAGGTATATACGTATAATGTATTCTACAAATGTTATGATAAATGCTTGTTGTTAGTATAGTGTAAAAGTAGTGTCCTCTTTATAGATCTTAGAGAGATATTATCCTGATAGAAATCATATTACTGTTAATTAGCTCTAGAAAGCTATGTGCCCTTCACAGCGTTAACTAATCAACTTAGTTATAAAAATGAGTAATTACAGCTGTTAGGCTAATGGGCCTTTAAATCCACAAAGAGGTCACTGTTGTATGATATTCTTTCAGATGTGATCCATGGTGCAAGGGGATCAAAGAATTATGTGTGTGAGGAGTCTTTCAATTTTAGCTCCATGAAATCTGAATGATAGGATGGGTCAGAATCCAAGTCAATCTTAACTAAAAAAGTTCTCTGTGGTCAACATTACGTGTCAGTGACATGATCCATGAGTGGGGCATGTTAATTATACAAGGTACGATCATAAAACATTACCTAAGGAAATTCAGAGGAAGAAGAGAAGCATGTGCCGTTTACGCCAAGAAAAATATACTGACATAAAACAAAATTTAGTCAAACTCAGAGATGCCATGCTAAATGCAGGAATACAAATACTGTGAAAAAAATCTAATTATCCTTACTTCTTTTAAAAATTTTCTGCTATGAACCAGAAAAAAATTGTAAATGTTTACAGGTCATTGGCATTCTCATTATTAAATATAATCGAACACTATGCAAGGCATAGCCTAAATCTCTAACTGCGAAAATATGACAGTGATCCTTAAAAGTGAGCATAACAGAGAAGGGCGACCGCTTGTTATTCTAGAATTAAATGAGCAAATGAAGGTCAATATTGAAAATGAGATGGGGGCATAATAAGTTATTAAATATTATGTAAACAAAAAAGAAATCTCAGTCCTCAAATAATAAACGAATGTATCCAAAGAATAGAAATTATATGAATGGATGGCTATTATACAGATTCAGAATCAGAGAGAACGATATTCAATCAGTTATGATCATTCATGCTTCACACAGTAGTTACAGCTCAGCAGTATCACCCAAAACAGAGAACATTCTTTGAAAGAATATACTCATTTTAAAGAAACTACATTGATAAACATATATACAAATTTATTTTCCTTTTACTTTCTGTTCCAAACTGTTTTTTTCTACTTAAAGTCTTTCATAATTTTAAGTAGACTTTATAATCACGACCACTTTATAAATCTAAAATGTAATATTTTCAGAAGAGCATGTCCTAGACCCTAAATAACTATCCCATGATAACTTTTAACATAGGAAATATATATTTCTGTGGAGGAAATGAAGATGAAACTGCTTATTTTCACATACACTTGAATGTGGGGAGAGTGATGAGCTGGCAAAGATCTCAGAGAAATAATATTTGAATTGGCTTTGAAGGACACAGGGTGTTTTATATGAACATTCAAGAAAAGGAAACAGCAAGAGCAAGAAGGCATTCACTAGACAGAAACCATAATATTGCAAAATCATCGAGCTTGGTAATTCAAATACTGTCATTCAGTTCTGTTGGTTTTCTAATTCTATCTGTATATTGTCAATTTACCTTTCCTGCTGCCTCTGCATCAGTCTTGCCCAGGTTATAAACCAATGCTATATAAATTTAGTGGGGCGCCTGGGTGGCTCAGTCGATTAAGCATCTGCCTTTGGCTCAGGTCATGATCCCAGGGTCCTGGGATGGAGCCCCCACTTGAGCCCCCTGCTCGGTGGGGAGTCTGCTTCTGCCTCTCCCTCTGTGCCCCACCCCATTTGTGCACAAGCTCTAGCTCATAAATAAAATCTTTAAAAACTAAATAAAAACTATAATAAAACTAAATATATATATTTATAAATATAAACGTTTATTTGTAAATATATATATGGCCTATTTATTTATAAATATATGTAAAAACTAAATAAATAAATTTAGCAACCCCTCTCTCATGCCTAGTTGTAGCCTAGAATTATTGTAATTATTTAACTTTTGGTGAAATAGGTTCACAGGCATTTTTAAGAGACTGTTACTAATATCTCATTTTGAAACAGGTTGTGTTCTGATAATTGGCTCAGCCTCTTTTATTTTAATTACCACATAATAGACACATTTAATTTTGAAGCAATGCTGTTTTTAAAAATCAATCTAATATTTTAAATGAAAAAATTAAAAATAATACTTCAATCACACAAACAACTAATTTTTTTAGTTTATGTCCTTAAAAGAATTTCACCAATGGCCTCTCTATTCAGCTGTACTGTGTTCCATGAATGTATTTGTGTCCATAAATGTATTTGACAGAGCTCACTGCTTATGCATACGCCATGTCTTCTCTCTGGCACAGCACTCATCCTTCAGAATGACTTAAATATCATCTCTTTGGTGAAGTGTCTCCTGACCAATCTGTAATGACCCCATACTCTTATTAAAGCACATAGTACTCATTAATGGAATTTTTTTTTTTTACATGTGTGTCACGTTTACCAAATTATGAGCTCCTTGAATGACAGGACTCTGCCATCTTTGTTTCCATGTTCCCATCCTTAGTACATATTGGTTATTCAACATGTATTTTTCAAATAAATATTGAGTGAATTTGAAGTATTACTTTAAGCTCAAAAGTAGATATATATTTTAAGATAAGTATTGGCTTTATTAAGAATGTGATAACATGGGCAGATTCTTAGATGTGTATGAATAGAGAAGAAATGTGAGATAAAAGAGGTAAGAAAAATCAAGGAAACAAAAGAGTATTTTTATGGAATCTTACAAGGAAATTAGCTCCCCCCTAGTACTTTGATTTAATCCAAATAATGGGAAATAATTAGCTAAAATACATTTTTTTCTATTTCCTTTTGTCTTGCTCTGCCTGGCATCATTCTGTAAATTTTCCCTTCAGAGAACAGAGAGAAGAAAACTACTCCTTTTAAAAGCTCATATTGTACAAAGCACTAACTACAGAGCAGTTATTATAATAAATGCAGTATATCTATATTCCTACTGCACCCAAGTGCATATTTACATTATAATTGAATATGTATTTGTTGTATGCAAATCTGTTTGCTGAGACTACAAGTGAGAATGTCTGAAAGAATACTTTTCTAATAAGTATTTTGCACTTCAGTCCCTCTCATATCCAAGGATAATATGAAATTCCAACTGAACATTCAAAAATATGTTGAAGGAACATAATTTGTCTTTATTCAGTTTAAACTAGGGCACTGATCAACATCTGGAATTCCTAATTGAGAAATTAAGTACATTCCTAAGACATTCCAACAAGTAATATTCTAAATAATTACTGAATTTTAGTTCACATATCTAAAGTTATGGTTAAACAATTTATGTGTGTTTTTGCATACTTTTAATATATTTTCTGTTTATTCTTATTCATAAGCTCCTGGTTAAAATTGACAATGCTTGAATTCACTGTTCTACTCTTTTTAAAAAAATAGATGGACCGGGTGATGTATGGAACTATTGAATCACTATATTGTACACTTGAAACTAATATAACACTGTATGTTAACTTTAGTGAAATTAAAATTTTAAAAATGGACGGAAAATCAATCAATGTTATTATATCATAAGAGTTAGGTGAGGAAAAAACATGTCTTTTTTGTTCCACAAATATAAAAGGAATTGAAAGGAAATAAACCGGCCCTGAATAATGGTTTGGTTATATGCAAAGTATTAAAGTATGTTAATATAATTTTACATTTATAGTATTATATCTCATGAATTCAAACACGGTATTTAAAAATAATGACCGGGTAAGTGACAAGATGGGAAAACTATGAAGAGACAAATGATTTCATGCAGAGATGAACCGCTCCACCTGGGTCTTAATTAGTTTGAGGTACCTGTGGCCTATTCAGATGGAAATACTGTCAGTTTGAAGATCAGCTAGACAGGCAAACACATGAACTGTGATTACAACTAAGAGAGTGAATCACACAGACCAGGGTGGTCACTAGAGTGTGGGAATAGAAGATGAGTGGGCCAAGGACGAAATCAGGTAAAAATCATGTCTAAAAAAATAATTCTCAAATGTTTTCCACACTAATACATATGAGAAATAACATTTGTACAGGAAACGCATGTCTAGATTTTACTGAAACGTTCCAAATGTGTGTGGAGATATGAGATACTAGCATGATTAATAATGGGCACAGAGCAATGTCAATCCCTATAGATTATGGTAACTAAATCGGTTTCAGATTATGTGCAATTCCTGATTATTGAGTCAAGCTATCCTACTGACTCTGTTTCTCAAGTAGCATTGAGAAATTCAAATGAATGAGGATGATATTAAAGTGGTATCCTTAAATTCTCTCTAATTTACTTCTTAAGTTGATAAATATTTTTGCAGTATGGAACAGTATAATGAGGACTGTAAGCCCTCGCATTCCACTTCAAATACATTGATAAAACAGAGTCTCTGCATATTTATCTATATACATATATACATAATTTATATAGTCTATATAATTTATCGATACCATTGACTAACGGCACGTTGACAGAGGTTTAAAGAAGATATAAAAACAACCTTCCCATGCTGGAAGCAAAGAAATACTTTAAAACCAAATGCAAACAATATAGTAAATTAGAACAAGAAAGAAGGATTGGGCTTAAGCAGCAGGGTTAAAGCATTTTTAAATCCAAATTTAATGGAGAAGGGCAATAAAATTCATGGTAACCTTGAACTATTTGAGGCCAAAGAAACATGTCAATACTTCAGGCAAATTATATAATAATTTGATTTGTATAAATTTGATTTGTATAAATCAAATTGAATACAATTCCAAAGCAAGAGAGGCAAGAGAATAAAAGATGCTGAGTCATACCACTAGAGAGTAGAGAAGTTTCAGCAAATAATGAAGAACCAACAGTCTGCAACCCAAATTATTTTATTCAAGTAACAGAATACAAATAAAAACTACCTGAGACCTCTGCTTGTGACTATGGTAGTGTGGCTTACTGCAGGCGACGTTAACTGCTGCAGATAACTAGAAAAGCCACATCAAATTTAACCTCACATGGTTGAAGGCATGGGACAGCTGCTGAGTAGAACTGAGTAGAGCATGATGGGAGAGGTAAAATTGTAGAGGAGAAACAAGAGTGGTGAGTGATAATCTGCAGCTTCTAATGAACTCAGAAAATTTGGTTTCTCCAGCTGCTCGATAAAAAAACTGAAGATCTTCACCAAAGGCTAAAGGCTACTGTTGAGGCAGGGAGCCAGCAAGTTTTGGGGCAGTCTTGTGTGGGTTGACAGTAAAATCACTAGATGTTTGAAGAAACAGAAATATACTCCACAGAGGCATATTTTAGAGGGCTTCTGCCAGGGGGTATTAATTCCTTGGGGGTTTTTTTGGGGTTTTTTTTTTTGCCTGCCACACACTGTGCACTGGCACTCCACAAATCTAATCAAATCTGCCTGTAGGCACAGAGATGCAGATACCAGCAGTTAGTAGTTGACTTGAGCACACTGAAAGGCTGGGGTAGGTGGTTGGGACCCTGACAGCATCTGCTATGATAGCTCATACTTATAGTTACATAGGCCTTACAACAGCTGGGTGCTGTGTCATTGAATTTAAAAAAAAAAAAAAAAAAAAAAACATGATATAGTTATAACATAAATGTAAAAGTAAAATTTGAAATTATATAAAACAACCCATGGAACATCTTTATACCATCAACATAGTGAAGGAAATCCAAATCAAGATGCAAAAATTATAAGCTATCAGCAAAATCACTGATAGATTTGATTGTATTAAGGTTGAATATTTTTCTAAGGTAGAGGACAAGATAAAGATAAACCTCAGACTACAAAAAGATGCCTATATCAAATAACTATTGTTCAAAATATATACATAATTCCTACCAATAAGTAGACTAATAATCCCACAGAAACATGTATCAAAGACCATGAATAAGTACAGTCCTCTATTGAAGTATGTCAGTAGTAGGAATGGACTGAGTCAAACCTTCACAGAAATCTTTGAGTAACGCAAATAAGTTTTACTTATTCGACTGATCCTCCATGGGGCCTTATCTTGATATATGACAGGGGCCACCTCACTGGGTCACCTGCATCTACATAGTACACAATAAGACAGCAGCACATAGTGCATTTAAATAGGAACAAAATCATTAACCATAACCTGCATTTTCCTGCATCCATCCTTATTTTTGAACTGAGTACTGTCAAATCAGATATTTCTGGAAGAAATGCTGCAAGTCCTTAGATCAGGCGTATGATTCATCCTACAATGGGTAGTTTGTTTAAAAGGAAACCTCAACTGTCAATATTTGCATGCAAAGATGCTCAACTTTATTGGTAGAGAATGCAAATTAAAATAAGACACCATTTCACACCTACCATTCCAACAATTAAAAAAAATGACAATCATTATACCAGTTGTGATTTTCAAGTGCTCACTAGGCATCAAATAATGCTTCATGCTTATTCATGGATTAATTCATTAGATCATCACAAAACTCCATGACTTAGAGATTGTTACAATGCCCTTCCAGATAAGAAAACTGAATCTCAGGTTAAAATGATTAGGTGTTGGAGCTGGAATTCAAACCTCTTTGGAAAACAACCTTGAGCATTTAATCTCTCACTAAATTGCCTGACAATAATAACAACAACAGAAAAAATGGTTAATCCTTAATCAGCTATTTTTCATACCATTCTAATCATCTTACATTTATTATATCATCACAGTAGCTCTATGAGATAGGTATTATACCTTTCCCGTTTTAAGATGAAGAAAACAGAAATAGGTTAAATTACTGCCAATGTCCCATTGTTAAGAAGCATCAGAGCCAAGATTGGAACTTCAAGATATATGCTCTTACCTATCACCTACATTGCCAATATCAGTGTAGGTGGAGGAGAAGGGCTATTGTAGATACTGTAGAAGGTAGTATAATGCATGTGCCCACTGTGGAAAACGTTTTGGTAATATCCAATAAACTTGAAGGTATGCACATGCTATGACCCAGAAATCCCAAATCAGTACATATTGACTTTCACAAGGAGACCTACTCAGGATATTTGTTGCAAAATTTTTGACAATAATCAAAACTTTGAAATGACTTAAGTGACTTTCAGTAAGAAAATGGATAAAAAAATGCACATATCCCTATACGAAATGAGTAGCTAAAAGCAGTAGCCTTATTTACATGTTTCAGCAAGGTTAAATCTTGTTAAAGCAAGATTAAGTATAAATGTAAGTTGCAGAAGGATATTGCTTATTTAAAATTTTAAAGTAAGCAAAATAATATATAACATTTATGGATAGGTAGTAAAAAAAATAACATGAATAAGAATTATATACTTTGGGGGTGCCTGGGTGGCTCAGTTGGTTAAAGCCTCTGCCTTTGGCTCAGGTCATGATCTCAGGGTCCTGGGATCGAGCCCCATGTCAGGCTCTCTGCTCAGCGGGGAGCCTGCTTTCCCTTCTCTCTCTGCCTGCCTCTCTGCCTGCTTGTGATCTCTCTCTCTCTCTGTCAAATAAATAAATAAAATATTTTAAAAAAAAGAATTATATACTTTGGATTACTTTGGGTTAGTATTTTTATTTTGATAGGACAAGAAAGAAACTGACGTAGCTTACAAGCATTGTTTCAATGTGATGCTACTGTATGAGGCAAATTCTTTAAAGTGATAAATAGATATTGGATCTGGGTGGGGGGTCCATGGCATTTGTTATATTATTCTGTGTGCTTTTCTGTATGTTTGAAATATTTTGTATAAAAAATGATACTAGTAAGTAAAAGTAACATAATTAAAAGTAATATTATATTACTAATAAACAAATTAGAACTAACTAGGATACACAATCATGCCAAAATGGCACTTGAGAACCACTGATTTCAGATAAGAATGCGAAGACTGGGAGTGAAAAAAATCCAGAAAAGCAAAATGAGACGAGATTGGCAGAGATAAAAAAGGAGGGAAAAGAAAGACCATGAAGTTATGGGAAACAAAACAAAACAAAACAAAAAACAAAACTTCAAATGAGGAGAAAACGATCCATAATATCAAATGTAGGAAGGAGGTCCAATAAAACTAGAATTTAAAAGTATTAATTGAATTTGTTGAATAAGAAATCCATTAACTAGTTTCAGTGAAATGGTCGGGATAAAACACTACTGTAATAAGAAATCAAGAGGAAGTAAAGAATTTGAGGGGACATGCAACGAATGTATACTATCCCTAGTATAATAAGAAACATATTTAATCTTTGTCCTGGGTTCCTGCTGTAGAGCTCCAGAAACCCTTGGAATTTCCTGACTAATAAAAAGTATCTTTTGTTATTCCTATGGGTGGCTGTGGATCATACCTGAGTTTATGCTAATGAGTTGTCTCAGGGTGGGGTCCCTAGATAGTCTCAGGATGAGGCTGCTCACCAGAAACACCAAACACATTGAGATTGGAGGATGTTAACTCTCAGTCCCTACTCCAACCTTAAGGGAGACGAAGAGGGCTAGAGATGAGGTTATAAAAACTTAAACAAGATACTTGGAGAACTTCTGGGTTGGTGGTATACCTTAACTCTACAGAGACAGAAATTCTTGTACTCAAGATCTTTCCAGATCTCACCCCTATGTATCTCTTCATCTGGCTGTTCATTTGTATCCTTTTTAATAAACCAGTAAATGTAAGCAAAGTGCTTCCTGTACTCTCTAAGCCATGCTAGTAGATTATCAAACCTGAGCAGAGGGTTTGGGGAACCCCCAAGTTATTAGTCAGAAGTATGAGTGGTCCAAGGGTGACTAATGTAGAAAACGGGGCAGTCTTGTGAGATTGAGCCCTGAACTGGAGGGGTCTACGGTAACTCCAGGTAGTTAATGTCAGAATTGAGTTGCTGACAGCTGATGTTTGAGAATTAGTTGGTATCAAAAAACACACCATAGCATCCCACCTAAGAAGTTTTCCTGAGATAAGTGAAGGGAGGCCAATTAGGAATTGGAGGATAAAAGGAAGTGTTTTGTTCTTTTTTTATTTATAAAGGGGCTTGAAAAAATTTATAGGTTTAAGGAGTATTTATGATATAGTAGGCAGTTAGCTAGATATGAACAGAGAACAAATGCTTTCCAACTGATAAAAAGGGTGGAAACTAAGCTCTAAACAGCAGCAAAAGATGCAGGGGGGGGGGGGACACCAATGCAATCTTCCCTATAACTTCTGCCCTGAAGATGTAAGTAACTTATCTCTTCAGTAAAATAAATTCACATTGCAAGTTAGACCTTCTTAGTGGTTGGAAGTAACCTCAGTCAGAGACCGCCCTAGCTATGACCCTTAACCTATGCAAACATAAAAAGAAAAAACCCCTCTAACCCCAGTGCAGGCCACCGCTGGGCCTGCTGATCTCCCATCCTCAAAGTGTACTTTCTCTTTAATTGCTATTAAAATTGTGCTTACCTGAGAGTTTGGCTCTGAATTTTTTCTTGGCCAAACTCAAGAACTGAGGTCTGTGCAGAGGCAGGGTAGGGATAGTCAGGAGGAAGAAAATGAAGTTAATTCAGAAATAACTTGGCAAAGCTAGATCCCTCAGGATGAGGAAGGGAAGAGGAAGTCATCAACGTAGATTGGAAAGATAGAACCCTGAACCCTCACTAGGAACAGGAAGGGGTGTGATTGCTGTAATTTTTTATTGTTTTAAGAAGAGGAAACAAAATTATCTGATTATGTGTCTGATGGCTTAAATTTTCCAAGTAAAGAAAGAAGAGAGATCTTTCTTCCAGAATAGGAAGTCCACGACTGGTTAAGAGTAATGAAGTTCATAGAGACTTTCAGGAAATAAGAGACATAGGATGGGTAAAGAAAATGATAGTGAAGTACCCTTTCTTCATGTCTTCCTCTAGCCAACACAACTAAACACAAAGATCTGAAGGAAAAGCAGAAACTCATCTTACAACAGATTGTCTAGTGACAGGGCTCACATGCTCATACACACAGAAAGTCTGACGGAGAAATGGGTGGATGATAGGGGTATAGTGGGAACTCATCTTGCTGACATTAGTCAATAGCTCTCTTTTGCCTCAACAGAGATTTTAAATCTCCATTTCTGCTAAGACAAAGTTTCCTCTACATTGCAGTATATTTTAATTTGAACCTTTTCATTTCGCTATGCTGAACTGATTTTTTTTAAAGATTTTATTTATTTATTTGACAGAGAAAGAGAGATCACAAGTAGGCAGAGAGGCAGGCAGAGAGAGAGGGGGAAGCAGGCTCCCTGCCGAGCAGAGAGCCCGATGTGGGGCTCGATCCCAGGACCCTGAGATCATGACCTGAGCTGAAGGCAAAGGCTTTAACCCACTGAGCCACCCAGGCGCCCCTGCTGAACTGATTTTTGTTCCAGTTAATTTTTATTTATAGAATGTGGGGGGACCCCAGCAGGTGGGGTCAGTAGCACCGGCAGTGAAGGAATTCACCCACGGCAGAACAGGAGATGGAAGTTTATTGAATATAGACCGTAAGAGAGCAGTGGGCAGGACAGAAAAGCAGGGACTGTCTGCAATAAGGTTGTGGTGAGGGGCCACAGTTATAAGGCGGAGTGAGGGAGTATGGGGACATATGGAATTTTCCTTTTTTTGTTAGTCTTAGGAACTGTGCCTGGTTGTAATTGGTCAGTTAGGGGCTATGGCTGTTTCGAGGTGGGTCACTTAATGAGTCTCTTTGCGTCAGCTTGGTGGTTGCTGTGGCCCTTGTGCTTTGCTCAGGTTTCCATTGCTCAAGCCTGTTGCCTCTAAGCAGCCTCTACGTAGAATGATGTATAGGTTCTAACTGGTATTACATAAATGGGTCAGAGAATACATTAATATTCAGTCTTTAATTTACAATGTAAGCAATAACACACACATCTCTTCACAGAGTAAGCACTAATATGTATTTATTAAATAAATGAATATATCTGTAGTACATAAGAATGTATAAATATTGGGAAATAAACTACTTTGAAGATTTTTCAATCTGTGTATAATTTATTTTTTCACATAACGTAAATTAATTTGAAACTTTAGCTCCAGAAAATACCATCCTGGAGTTACATTTTAAACTCATGTATAAGCATGGTTAACAAAAATAGCTTGGGCTGACTTATGCTTTGAAAAAAAAGATTGCATGTAATGTAATTACTCATAAAACTAAATTATCTGCCATATTTTTATGTTTATCATCCCTCCAACATAGAAATTCAGTCTGATTTTTTCGCTTTTTACAGAGTATAAACTATTTCAGTGTCATTAAAATTTTTGTCTGTTGCTTTGTTTTGTTTTGCTACTTAATGAATCCACTGTTTAAAATGGCAGCTGGATTTTACCATTTATTCATCTTCACTCTCAAGGAGATGACCTTCAAATAGATTGAAAATTGGAATTAAGAACATTTTAATCTTCATTAGCTTTTAATTAGAGCACTCTAAATAATCCTTTTTCAAACTTGAATTTTCCATAGCAACTATTACAGAGGCCTTATACTCAGTACTTGATTATATGCTTAGCTATTAATTTAAATTAAAAAGAAAACACCAGAAAATACATTATTTCTACAAGTGCATATTTGTGAGATATTGCAAATGAATATCATTAACAGCTTTAGTGAATTTTTAAAGTGAGTCAAAAGGTTTGTTTCACAAAAGAGAGACTAAAATAGAATTACTCATTCGTAATCTACTAAAGTTCCAAATTAATCAATTTAGAATTGATATTTATTATATGAATGCAGAGTTAAGTGATGTTAACATAGTTACTGAGTTTAAATACCTGAGGAATAAAGCTACAGGATAATATATGGATGTGATCTATATATTCAGATCACTGAAGTAGGCACAATTATATTTTCCAGTGTTTATTTTTTATTTTTATTTTTTTAAAGATTATTTATTTATTTGATAGAGAGATAGAGAGAGAGCACAAGTAGGCAGAGCTGCAGGCAGAGGGAGAGGGAGAAGCAGACTCTCTGCTGAGCAGGGAGCCCGATGTGGGGATCGATCCCAGGACCCTGGGATCATGACCTGAGCCAAAGGCAGACGCTTAACCAACTGAGGCACCCAGGCACCCTTGTTTTCCAGTGTTTTAGTTATGCATGCATATATGTTTGTGTATACCTATATGTGTGTATTTACACATTTTTTTTTAATATTCAGTTTCTACAGTGACCCGATTACCTACCCATGATAAACTTGAAAAACTTACTTATAAAAACTTGAGATTTATAATAAGTATTGAAGAGATTAGATTAGATTAGATTAATCCATTAGATTACATGGATTATTAAAAAAAAAAACTATAAGAGGTAAAAATCAGAACTCTTCCAAAATCTAACTTTTAAAGCGAAACTATAATTTTCCCTCTGGCTCACTATTAAAATAAAATAAAGATACAAGATAAAATTAAATTTAAAAAAATAAAGTTAAGTTAGAGTTGGAGCCACGTGTACCTTAGTCTGTCTTGGGTTTTGGGGGTTTTCATCTCCAAGGCTACTGAAGCTGCCTTCCCCTCTGCAAGTCTAAGCATGGCTGCATGACAGATGTGTTCATTAGGCAGCACTGGCGTCCTCATCACATATCAGAATAGAGAGAATCCAAAGGAATGTAGTCTACTACCCAGAAGGTACTAGATAAGATCCGGGAAAATTAACATAACCGCAGACAATAGTGTTTGTCTAGGTGACAATTGAAGGGAAGGGTTATACAAGACCTACCTACCATCAGATCAGGTGTTCCCATAGCAACACTATGTCTATGTGCTTCCCTGAATGGATTCTTTCTCTTTGATGGGGTCGCTCAGACACATGAGGGGCTTCATATTTATAGGACACTAACCGTCAGGCACACGATATTTGCTCCACAGACATGAGCAGTGTTATTTGTCACAATGACTGTGATTGGTGGTAGGCATCACCCTCTACAGAAAAAGTCACTGAAGTTCAAAGATAGTAAGTGGCTTGCTTTAAGTGAGTGGGCTTGAACTGAAACCTAACCTTCCTGATTTGAACTGGATTTTTGTGTATTACAATCTTGTTACCCAAATATGCTTTTTCATAAAAATACCAAGAAAGTTTGACAAAAGGCAGGTACCTGAACCCCACTCCAGATGTAATGTATCAGCATCTGCAAGGGAAATCAGGAATTTTGAGAAACTCCTAGAGTTAAAAGATGTCAGGAGAATTATGCACATAACTCTCCTTTCTGTTCCAAATCACCCAAATTGTATAAGGAGCATTTAAAATATTAAATCAATCTGTAATCATGCTGGAGAAGAAAAACAAACAAAGAAGTTAATAGCAGACCAAAACTGAAAAGTCCTTGAAAGAGAGAACGGAAAATGGATAAGAGGGAAGAAGAAAAACCATATGGAAACAGAAACCACAAACCTAAAATACTGTAATTCACCACTGACTGGTATTTAAGGAAACTCTAGCTATCGATGATAATTGAGAAAATGTTCATAGAAGAGTCTTGCCATACCAGACACCTTAAAAATGCTAAATTAGTCATTGAAGAAAAGATGGTATTTTACAGATTACTGCTCTTATAGGTTATTTGCGTTCTGTTGTCTTTAGGATCCCAGGGAACAAAAAGGTCAAACATACAGAGGAAAGCTTTGTTAAAAAGTAAATTTTATACAAGAGCTTCTGTAGTCAAGCAATTAAGCTTCCCAAGATAGCCCCTGGTACTTTCTGAGCTATTTAATATAAAATTTTTCCTAGAAGCATCATTCCATGTTAAATGCTCCAGGAGCTATATCTATAGTAGGGACTTTTAAGGTCTGGGGCCCAGCACAGGAGTCCCTCTTACTCAGGTATAATATTATTACTGTTCCAGATCATCAAGGAAGAATGAAGAAAGTTGAGTCCTTGGATTAAGAGGGACCCTTAAGCATGAAAGAGGATAATTAAAATAAATCCACACATAAATATATCATAGGAAAAAAATCACATAACAGTAACAATAAGAAAATAACATAAACATCAAGAGGAAAAAAAAAAAAACTGTGTTACCTAAAAGGGAATAAGAATCAAAAAGCTATCAGTCAAACGACACATGAGCAATTCCAACCAAAGACCCTATTTTTGTGATTCCCTGGAGATTTTCCCTAGTGGGAATAAATGACATGCAATTATTTCCAGAGATGCAGAAATAAGCACACATTTCACCAACTAAAATAAAAAAGTAGTTCCTTAAGATGATAAAGGGTATTTGCCAAAACTAACTGCAAAGATCGTACTCAGAGGTGACAATTTGAAATCTATCTTTTGAATTCAGAAATGAGATACAACATCTACTACTTCTGCCTCTATTCCAGAAGGTCTGAGCCAGTACTATAAAAATACTAAAAAATTAACAGAATAAAATATATGAGGTTAAGAAAGAGAAAATCAAATGTCAGTATTACCAGACAATATGTCCTCTATGTCTTTACATGGAAAAGCCCAAGAAATATATAAATAAACTATTACAACTAATGGAAGAATCAATAAAGATAAATAAAGAAACAATAGATACTACACTAAATAGTGGAAACATATTACAAACAACTGTATACCAATATATTTAAACATCTGCCCAAAATGGATACTTAGAAATATACATCCAAAATAAGTGCAGAAGAAATAAAGGAATTGGGTAGACCAGTAAGTTTTAAATCAGTTGAAATAACCATGAAACATTTTTTCAAGAAATAAATCTCTAGACCCAGATGCTTCTAGAGGTAAATTCTGTCAAATTTCACTTGAAAAGTTAAATCTTTTTGCCCTAAGATATCCACTGGAAAGAGATTCATATAAGTTTTTTTTTTTCCAACTCCTGTAAATGGGATGATCCTTTGGTCAAAGTTCAGACTCATGAATTAGATGTTAAAAGAGAGGGAGAGTTCAGGAATTTCTAAAGTATTTTCAGCTTGACTCTAAATATTAGTATCCTATTATCTGCCTTACATTTCACCCCAGACAATCTCCTTTCCTTCAGGTATCACAGGGACTCACGTCTATATGCTACAGTACTAACGTATATATAATTCAGGCCTCCCTTCTGACATTTCTCATACATCAAATTACCAATGTGTTTTTCCTCCAGATTACTTCCCAGGCTTCTCAAGCAAAGTACGTCCACAGTCAAACTCTTAATCATTCTCTAAAGAAGATAAGGATTAGCAATCACCAAGAAAGAGCATCATCAGTGGCTCAAAATAGAAACCTGGGATCACCTTGATCCCTCCATCTCCACCTCATCGGACACGGCCATTATGCAGTCCTATCTCTTCCATTACGAAGTTCACTGCCAACTTTCTCCACTTCCATATTCTACTTTGAAGTACTAAGAGCCTCCTGATTTGTTTGCCAACTTTTACTACTGCTATATCCTATTCTATTTTCTACGTAGCAGCCAGGAACATTTTTTTTTTTTTTTAATACAGCAGAAATCTTATCACATCATTCCCCTGCTTAAAAAGCTTCAATAATTTCCCATGGGCTTGAAATAATATCCTAGCATGTCCTTCGAGGCTTTGAGTATACCTCTTTCCTCCTTTGTTATACTCCAGCATACTAGTATTCTTCCTGTTTTTGCAAGTGTGAAGCTATTTCTCATGTAAGGCCTTTGCATCTGAACAGTGCATGTTCCTCCTCTTCGTGTGAGTAACTTCTCTTCACCTTTCTGATAGCAATATAAGTTATGATTTTCCTTTTTTTTTAAAGATTTTATTTATTTATTTGACAGAGAGAGTGATCACAAGTAGACAGAGAGGCAGGCAGAGAGAGAGGGGGGAAGCAGGCTCCCTGCTGAGCAGAGAGTCCGATGAGGGGCTCAATCCCAGGACCCTGGGGTCATGACCTGAGTCGAAGGCGGACGCTTAGTCGACTGAGCCATCCAGGCGCCCTTATATCACTGGATCTTAAGTATATAGCATGACAAATATTCAATAAATATTTCTTGTAGTAATGGACAAGTGATATAAATTTTTTATGTTAAAAAAATTTCAATTTTTCAGAAGTCTATACATTGAATGCTAAGTAAAATGAGATCCAAATCAAGAAAAACAAAACAAAACAAAAAAACCATTAGCAATGTAACCATATATGAGAAAATTTAAGCTACCTAAAAACAATGTCAGTTTAATATGTAAAATTGTCTTTTGTTTTTACTTTAGTTTTAAAAGTGAAGTAAAGTAAGGGGTGCCTGGGTGACTCAGTCAGTTAAGTGTATGACTCTTGGTTTCCACTCAGGTCATGATCTCAGGGTTGTGAGATGGAGCCCCATGTTGGGCTCTGCACTGGATGTGGAGCCTGCTTGGGATTCTCTCTCTCTCTCTCTCTCTCTCTCCCCTTCTGCCCTTTCCCCCTACTCACATGCTTGCATTCTCTCTCTCTCAAAAAAAATTAAAAAAGTAAGCTAAGCCTTACTGAGTTTTGCTTTTGCTACATTTTAAAGCTAAATTAATCATTCAACCTGAGAAAGAACTTCATCATAGCCATCTTATATAAGTCCCTGTAGATAACATAAAATATTTAAGCATTCAAATTAAATTAGATATTTAAAAGCCATCAAAACTTAATTGCCATTTGACAATGCTCAAGTACATTCTTTGAAATATGGAAATGAAGCTTTATCATAATGAAGATTAGTCAGGAACCCTCATGTGAGAAATAAATATGAGCTGTTTGAGATGTTTAATCATAATATTTTTGGATATTTTAAATCAGTACTCTATAAAAATAAATCATCCAGTATTTTAGAATATTTTAAAGGAAAAACTGAAAACTACTAGAAATCATCAAGTCTTTAAAAAAATCCCTTAAAAGTGTCATCATCCATATTTTTTATGGCTGGACTAATTTATCTTCAGTTTTTCTTTCCCCCCTGAATATGGTTCAGAAAAAACAGGGCCTTCTAAGTCCTTGATCCAATTTCAAAGGAAATTCAATGCAATTTTCCTTGTGCTAAAGACAAATTAGTTATTAAGGTGGCAAAGTCTGTTATCGGTCAGTCTGCAGCAGTCTCGAAGATCAGAGATTGGCACCAGAAGCACACAGAATTAAAAAGCTTGATTTACCTATATAAAAAGGTGACACTCTGATGTATATAGAAAGAAAATATATCTCCTACTACTTCTGTGTAAACCTGATAATGCAATGTAAGAGGCATGGGCTAAAAATTACATATATATACATACATATTTGCTATATATCATATGTATGTGTGTATATTTGATTCACTATAGAATATGGTCCTATATACCAAATATTTGAAATAAATGAAAACCCTAGACTGCATATTTCCACATGAAAAAACCACCTATTAGAAACAAACGGGTCCAGCATTTTTCCTTGTTTGTTCGCAAAGATAAGAGAAGCTACCTAGGAATTTATTATGAAGCCAGCCACACCACTCCACCCTCTAAATAATCTTAGCTAATCTTTTATAGAGGCATGAGCTACATTTTTCACTGTCTTCTTTATACCTGTACCTGGAGTTTGACATTTTCAAATATAAAAATAATAAAATATTCTAAAAATATAGAAATTTTTTTAAAAAATCAAAATAGGGGTGCTTCAGTGGCTCCGTTGGTCAAGCAACTGCCTTCGGCTCAGGTCATGATCCTGGAATCCCAGGATTGAGTCCTGTATGGGGGGGGGGGCGGGTTGGTCCCTGCTCAGCGGGGAGTCTGCTTTTCCCTTTGACCTCTCCCCTCTCATGCTCTTTCTCTCTCATTGTCTTTCTCTCAAATAAATAAATAAAATCTTAAAAAAATATAAAAATAAATAAAAAACAAAAAATAAAAATAAATGAACACAAAGAGAAAAGTGATCTAAAGCATTTATTCTCAAAATTTTTGGAATCATGATATCTTTATACTCTTAAGATGATCAAGGAACACCTCCCCCTAATTTACTTATATGGGTTATATCTATCTATATTTACTATAATTAAAATACAGAAAAATGAAATATTCATTTATTCACAAATTTGTTTTAAAATAAAAATAACAAATCCATTACTTGTTCACATAAATAACATTTATTGTGAAAAACAATGATATCTACCCCCCAAAATTAGTAAGAAGAGTAGTACTGTTTTACATATGACTTAATAGAAGAGAGCTGCATTCTAATACCTGCTTCTGAACTCAATCTTTTGTTACATATTGCTTTAGTTGAAGCATACAAGGAAAACCCAACTACACACTTGTAGTTGGAACGGAGAAAAATATTCACAAAGCTAGAACTAACAATCCTAAAATTTGGATGGAACCACAAAAGACCACAAATAGCCAAAGCAATCTTGAAAAAGAAAAAATTGGAGGCATCACAATTTCAGATTTCAAGTTATATTACAAAGCTGTAGTAATCAAAACAGTATGAATCTGGCACAAAAATAGACAAAAATGGATCACTAGAACAAGACAGAAACCCCAGAAACAAACCCAGGATTATATGGTCAATTAGTCTTCGACAAAAGAGGCAAGAAAAATGCATTGGGGAAAGACATTCTCTTCAACAAACAGTACTGGGAAAACTGAACAGCTAGCTACATGCAAAAGAATGAAACCAGACCACTTTCTCACACCATACAGAAAAATGTACTCAAAATGTATTAAAGACCTAATTGTGAGACCTACAACCATTAAATTCGTAGAGAAGAGTGTGGGCAGTAATTTCTCTGACATCGCACACAGCAACATTTTTTCTAGATAGGTATCCCGAGGTAAGTGAAATAAAAGCAAAAATAAACTATTGAGACTACCTCAAAATAAAAAGCTTCTGCACAGCTAAGGAAACAATCAACGAAACTAAAAGACAACCTACTGAATGAGAGAAGATATTTACAAATGACATCTGATAAAGGGTTAGTATTCAAGATATGTAAAGAACAAATACAACTCAACATCAAAAAATAATCCAATTAACAAATGGACAGAAGACATGAATGAACACTTCTCCCAAGAAGAAATCCAGATAGCCAACAGACACATGAAAAGTTGCTCAACATCACCCATCATCAAGAGAATGCAAATCAAAACTACAATGAAATATGAGCTCACACCTGTCAGAATGGCTAAAATCAAAAACACAAGAAACAACAAGTGTTGGTGAGGATGTAGAGAAGAAAGAACCATTATGTACTGTTGGTGGGAATGCAAACTGGTGTAGCCACTCTGCAAGACATTATATGGAGGTTCCTCAAAAAATTAAAAATAGAACTACCCTATGATCCAGGAATCACACTTCTGGGTGTTTACCCAAAGAATACAAAAACACTAATTTAAAATGATATATGTACTCCTATGTTTATGCAGCATTATTATTTACAATAGCCAAATTGTGGAAGCAGCCCAAGAATCCATTAGTAGATGAATGGATAAAGAAGATGTGGTACATACACACACAGAGGAATATTATTCAGCCATAAAAAAGAATGAAATTTGCCATTTGCAACAAGATGGATCTAGAGAATATAATCCTAAGTGAAATAAGTCAGTCAGAGAAAGACAAATACCATATGATTCCACTCATATGTAGAATTTAAGAAACAAAACAAATGAATAAAGGAAAAAAAAAGAGTCAAACCAAGAAACAGACTCCCCCTGCAAAACAAACTCTTAACTATAGAGAACAAACAGATGGTTACCAGAGAGGAGGTGGGAGGAGCAATGAGTGAAGTGGGCGAAGGGGATTAAAAGTACATTTATCTTGATGAACATGGAGAACATGTGGCATTATTGATTCACTATATTTACACCTGAAACCAATGCAACTGTATGTTAATTACATTATAATTAAAATAAAATTTAAAAAAAGGAAAGGAGAAGAGAGGATTATTTTAATAGATTTTCCAGATAATTGTGGATATCCTTTGGTGCTAAACCAAAACTGAACAGGTAGTTACTTTGTTTGTTTCTGGTGTTTTTAAGATCAGAGAAATTCAAAGTTGAAAGATGGATTTTGAAACCAGGTTGATGAAATTTTCATACTTGTTACATACATTCAAATCTCTTACTTTATTTTGAATATTGAATGGATCTCTTACCCACACATAACTCTGTGACATTACACATTAGTCATCTGGAAAATGCTGGCTTATTGAGTTATGCATAGCTTCCAAATATTGACACATTTGATTAAACAATATAAAAAAATCACATTTGCTACTGTCACCACCAATTTTATCAAAAAGTCTTGGCTCACAGTGTCTGATAGAAGTGTTCTGAATGTCTCATTTTCATGTAAAAGCTTATATTTTATCATCAACAATTAATATCAGTTGTTTTCTTTAAAGCTACAGTTTCATTTTTAAGAAAGTATCTGCCAATTATTGAAGTCTGAATAACCAAAACTAACTAACTGGTTATGAGCATATTACATGACTTCTCTATGACTAAAATGGGGAGAGTCATAACAATTACCTCATTGTCTGGCTGTGAGGATTAAATGAGTTAGTATATGGATAATACTTAGAACATTGTCTTGTATATAATAAGTGATATATTACCTACAAAGTTGATTAATTTCTCATTTTTTGGTTTTAGTTTTTTTAAACTCATAGAAAATTCTAATCAAGGTTAAGTAAATCAGAGTAGATATTCTGAACCTCAAAGACTCACTAAAAGTTTTGGAATGTCGGCCGAAAATGCTTAGGGTATCAAGTACCCAACATCTACTGTTAGCCTTGTATAGAAGGATTCCAATCAAGACTAAGCAACCCCAGCCCAGCACCCTCCCAGGCTAAGACCTCTCTCCTTAACACTCAACTTCTCAGAGGGCATGCAACACACTAGTAATGACTTTACCGTCCAGGTCTAGGCTCTATTTTACTAATAAATATAAAAATAGCATTGCTTCAAATCCTACACTAGGGAACTAATACTAAAAACCTTCTTGGTTGCTTCAAAATACTTGCAAGTATTTGGAAAATCATTATAATTAATTCATATATTACAACTGGAATTGGAGGGTACATGTAGACTTATTTACCAAGAATTAGCATCTATAAACAGTAATATAGAGCAGTGGTTCTCTACTTGAGGCAGTTTTGCTGCTGGGAACATTGGCAATATCTGGAGGCATTTTTGACTGTCGTGACCCAGATTATTCCATTGGAATCTAGTGGGTAGAAGCCAGGGATGCTTCTAAACTACAACATGACACGACAGCTCCCTACAACAAAGAATTTCCCTACAACAAAGAATTACCCAGTCCCTACAACACGACATGACAGCTCCCTACAACACAGAATTACCCAGTCCCAAATGTCAGTAGTGCTGAGGATGAGACACCCTGTTGTAGAGTATTCACTTATAAACCAGTATTCCTGTTATTCAGACTAAACGCAGCAGTCTAGAAACACTACATTAGCAGGATTTCTTATATTTGTCTTTGTTTTTAGAGACATGTTTAGTTTCCTGAGTAATTCTTAGCTGTCTAGTGTTTGTTTATATGGTTAATTTTTCATACATTCCTCCTTTTCCTTTTATTCTCTGGGTATGCAGGAAAGTGTGTTTGACACACCATTTCAGTTCCCATTTATGTCTCAGAATAGAACTTCATAACCAGTAATCCTGGGTCTGCTCGTAATGGACAAAACCATTATCTCGCTGAAAATCAATTTCCTCTTTTCTCAAATGATGGGAACCTGACAGGATTAGTGGGTTCCAAACTGATCCACGGAATCCAAAGTGATGTTTTTAAAAAGAATTAGGGCCAAAAAAGCAGGCTTAGCTGAGGGGCCTTGGACCATCCATTCCTGCTTCAACAGCGTGAAACTCCTCTATGTACATCTGGTGTCCACATTAGTTTCCATTTGAGCAATGTCCTCCTGCTAAAGGACAATGAATGTCGAAACTACTGCACTGCACTGTAAAAAGTTCTCTTCGAATTTTAAAATTAATTACAAGGTGTTACAGGAAAATTTTTATTACTAAATGTTTTCAATATGCTTCAATTTCATTATTATTTTTGGAAACTTGTTTACATTCAAAATCCTATTATACTTAATGATATACTAACAGGGTTTTTCATTGATTAATTATTTCCTACATATTAGGAAGTGCAGGGCATTTACTAGGTTTCTTCTGTGCATGAGACCAGTACCCAACATTACAAAGGATATATTTTTTCTTCTGTTAAGAAGCTGACAGCAGTTAGGAATAAGACACCCGCAAATAAATGTGATAAAAGTGAGCAGTATTTATAGAAATCAATATGCCTTAAGGAAGGCATCTAAAGGCTTTCAGGAAGGGGAAGGGAGTCCATTACTCAGCTCTTGCCTTGTGTAATCAGAGATCAAGGTGGTCAGATGTTCTAATTATTTTCTCAAGAAAAACTGAAAATACAGATTTTTTCTATAAATTATTCCAACTTCTATTTATTGTTAACTTACCAAACACCCTTTTTAATACACCATCTAGACCAAACCCAATACATCTATATGTCATTATTTGGTTCAAGAATGTCAGTTTGAAACTTCTGAATTGGGAATCATTCTCTAACCATTTTTTAGAAAGTTAGGTTGTGGTTGCTTCATACTCTGGTGCCATTATCCTGATGTTTAGTTAAATGACTTCATTACAATGTGGCTGTGATGATGGGTAGGAAAAGAGAGGACTAGGAGGACTTTCAAAATGGAGGCAAAATCCAAGGTAGGTTTGGTCTGTTTTCCTTCCCTTCCTTGAGAATTCTGACTTACAATTCTTATCATTTTGCATTTGAGTTTAAGAAGTCATTCCTATGCATAGATGAAGCGCTGACTTGACCATCTATCTACTTGTTCTAATGAACTGAGATGCTTCTCACGCTTTTCCCTGCAGATGACTCAGTGACCACCAAAATATGTTTTAGAATTCAGAGAAAAATGTGTCAGCTGTGAAAAACAAATTATTTATCTATTTTCAATCCTTATTCAGTTATTTAATTCTGAATTGCAGATTATAAAAGCACTCACAAAAAGGTAATTCTATTCACAAGCAATGAATTGTATTAAATTGTCTAGGGCAAGTTTTAATTTTTTTCTATAAATGAAGAACAGATTATAGCTTTAATATTTTAGCTACATATGAGACAGTCACAAAGGCACAATGAGGTTAATCAATATATCCAAGAATTTTATCTAAAAAAGGAAAATCTACTCATAATTACTACCCATTGTGGGTTGTTTAAGATATGAAATACAGCAGAAAAGATGTTGATTGATTGCTATGAATTTTTGGCAGCTGTAGCCTTTGAAGCATGAAATACATTAGCATTGTCTCCTAATGCTTTCAGTAATTGTTCTGAGTCGATGTTTGTCTTATGAAAAAGGTGCTTAATTTATTCACAAAACAGCAGTGGCTGAACAATTTAGCATCTACAAATAAAATGACCTCTGTATTTTCAATTGACACTTAACTAAAGGACAATGTCAGAAATAATCTTCACCCTACATAATTGATAAAGTTATAGTTTAATGTTCACTGTTAAAATATATTTGTCCTTTTATAGGTTTTAAATATTACCAGCTTCCAGTAAAATTTATTATATCATTATATTTGCAGTATATTCTATTGTAAAGAATAATTGTCATGCAGTTAAAGGAAAATAGAATATTGTTTCTTGGACACTTCATTTGGTTGTTGTGTGATTTTTTTTTAGTTATTCTTGTTATTAAACGAAATTCAAAGCAAGATGACAAAATCACAGACTTTATTGCATAGCTAGAGCGTTTTCTTTTAAGTACAGTTTTCCTTGAATATAACCTGATGGGAGAAAATCAAGTGGTTCATTTCATCACAATTAGGAAATGTTAAGACATCACAGAGTTTCAGACACTTGTTATATATAATCTTTCTATTACACTATAAGAAGGGAACCATCTAATTTTTTAAAGATTGCATAAAATCCTGCAACTCTTAGTATACTGCTTTTCTCAAGCAAGATCCCTTGAGATAACAATTTTTGGAGGTTTAATCATTGCATAAAAATAAAAAGCACTTTTCTCCACTAAAAAACATGTTTTGTCTCTTTTTTTTGCCTCCAAATTACATTCTAAAACTTTACAGACAGATATTATTGCCACCAAAAGAAGGGTGCAATAATCAGATTCAGAGCTCAGCTTCAACTTTAATCATTTTCTGTTCATGCTTCCAGCATATTTATGCATTATAAGTTGTATTGGTTACTATTTATATATTTCCATTAGACTTCCAGCAAAATGAAAATGTTGAAATCTTTGTTCAGATAACTCCGAAGTCGCATGAGTGTATTTGTTGGAGAGACTGAGAAAGAGGGAGAACTTTAGACTGAAGAATAAGAAAACATTTTGTAGGCCATCCATATATTTTTAGCACCTGAAGGCTTACACTTTGAGAAGCAAGTGACATGCCCAAGAGTGCATAACTTAGGCCTGAGATGATAGAACAGAACAGGGAGGACATGAGATGCCTGGGTCCATCTATGGCTCATCCTGTACTTAACTGAAGCTAATGCGTTACAAACAAATGACAAAAAGTCACAAGGAGCTAACTAAGTAACTCACAGGAAATATATTGATGAATTGTTTAGTGTGGGTGACAGTTCATCAACATGCTCCACTCAAGAAAAAAGTGACTTTTAGGGGCGCCTGGGTGGCTCAGTTGGTTAAGCGTCTGCCTTCAGCTCAGATCATGATTTTGGGGTCCTAGAATTGAGCCCCACATTGGGCTCCCTGCTCATTGGGGAGTCTGCTTCTTCCTCTCCCTCTGCCATTCCCCTGCTTGTGTTCTCTTCCTCTCTTTCAAATAAATAAATAAAATCTTTTTTTAAAAAAGTAATTTTTATATTGCCTTCTAAAAAGAGGAGATCTGTTTACTGTAGGATTCTTGGTTGTGCAGCACAGTGGTTTTATGATGTACATTAGGAGCTGGAGCAGAACTAGACAGCTCTGCAGATAGAAGGCAAATAAAACAAATCCCAGTTCCTAGAGCAAATATCACCAATAAGGGAGAAAAGCCAGTGCTGGGCTTGGGTGAAAGGGAAAGCAAGGAATGTCTGCTGGTGGGTGAGAAAGATAAAAACACTAATGGAAATTTTTTATTTATTTGAGTAGCTTTAATTATGTAAACTCTCCTTTTCTATAACTCCTCAAAATCTTCAGTAAATTTTGTATTGAATACTACCGTACTTTTGAATATGTCTGTGTGTGAGAGAGAGCCAGAGAGAAAGAGAGAAAGAAAAGTTCTAGCTGTTTTCTTTCCTAATCAATGTGGAGTTGATGTTCATCTCACAAAATTTATTTATGTGCTTGAGGATAAAGGAATGACTAACATCTGAAGTTGGTCAATCTACGATCTATTATCTATCTGTCATCTAGCCTAGGACAACAATGTTCTAGATCCTGTATTAAATAAGTATGCATTAAAAATATTTTAGATAAACAGAAATGCAGCTCTTTAACACTGGGTGATTTTTAGTTTATCCTTTTAATAATTTCACATTTTCTAAATATTAGTAATAAACAAACCTATAGCTTAAAAGTTAAGGATATCAAGACAAAAAGAAAATTAAGGCTCCCTTTTTGCTATGGTCTGAATGTTTGTGTACTCCTGAAATTTATATATTTAAATCCTAGCTCCCAAAGGTAATAGTATGGCTTTTGAGGGGTACTTAAATCATAAAGGTAGAGTTCTCATGAATGGGATTACTGCCTTATAAAAGAGGCTCCAGAGAGACTCCTAGCCCCTCCGCCATGCGAGGACACAATGAGAAAGTGCTGACTATGGACCAGAGAGAGGGCCCTCACCTGAAGTCAACCATGTTGGCACCCTGATCTTGGACTTCAGCCTCCAGAGCTGGGAGGAAAAAAAAATTTTTGTTTTTTAAGCTACTCAGTCTATGGTACTTTGTCTTAACAGCCCACATGGACTAAGACACAATTCTCTTGTGAAAAATTGTAGTCAAAACTTAACTAGGAGGACCATGACTACAGAGGAAAAATAATAAGATCTAGCTTCAGTGCATACCATTATCTCTTAAAATTTGAAGGATGGCAGGATTTAACTGTTATAATAGGAGTTTCATATGATTTTGTTGACTTTTTTGAAACTTAGCAAGAGCTCTCCTGCATTTGGTTTCTATTTGGTGCTATTTTTAAGACTGAGAGCTTAAAATCCTTCTCAACTGCATCCCAAATAAAACACAAAAAATAGCAATGTCTCCCTCATAGGGCTGCTTTAATAATTATTAGATGAGATACTATGTGTAAAGAGCTTAGAATAGTACCTGGGCACATAGTAAGTATTTGGTAATTATTAAATGTTTTTATTATTAATAAAAGTACTGCTTCAGAGCAAAAGTTATAAATATCTCTTTGGAGGGAGAAAAACACATGGCTTTGCTAAATTTTGACAGTCTAATTTATCTGTAGGAACAAAACAGATGGTTATCATATTTGTTGCACCAACCCTGGTAGGATTTTCTACCTGAAAATAGCATTGCCTGAGAAAAGTCTAGCTAGTTATTTCTAGCTTGACCCATTCATCAGCCACATAAAAATAGTCCCTATGATTTAACTAAGCTTATGCTTTTTGGTATAATGCTTCTGTCTTTTAAGAAAATGTCAGTTTTTCTTGAACTTTATTTTAGTGCCAGTGAAAATGGCATTGATTTAATTTTTTTTCCATTTTTAATTTTTTTTTCCAGTGACGGTGCCTGTTCAATTAAAAACAGAGTAAGATAGGGAATTTAAGATCTGCAAATAAAAAAATATATATATTAATTAGTTAAGATGGTT
This sequence comes from Potos flavus, assembly GCA_028534135.1. Taxonomy (NCBI): domain Eukaryota; kingdom Metazoa; phylum Chordata; class Mammalia; order Carnivora; family Procyonidae; genus Potos; species Potos flavus. The sequence continues at coordinate 87,361,766 of CM052898.1, read as the reverse complement.
ACCCAATCTGAGCCTATTTCCATACAGAAAATGAGTAGATTAGGCTAGATTATCTCTAAAATTTCTGCCAATTAGAAAAAGCTCTAAATATGTGGATTTATAATACTCCCCATACTCAGGGCTTTAACATGGCATGGGCAGTACATAGAGAGATCATCTAAAAATTATTGAATCCCATATTCTAATCCTAAACTATATTTAGTCAGCCTGCTTATAAGCAGCATTAAGAAAAAAAATCAAATTATAATGACCAAAGCCAAAAATTCAGGGATTCAAAGTCCTTGGATATGACCCTTTCTAGATATTGAATGATTATGATTTCTGTTCAGCTGTTTCTCCATCAAAGCAAGTAATTAAAACATGTTTAAATCATCACTGTTCTTCACACAACTCCTCTGGAAAACAAGACTCTAGTCATTCTAGGTTTCAAGGCATGTAAAATCCAAGCTATAGTAATTTCCAAAGCTTTTTTTTTTTTTCTAACTTCACTGGCCTATGAGGTTTAATTTGTTAACTTACATTATAATTAAAATCAGGGTAGTACGTCAAAATAAATTGCATAGTATTGGTCTTCACTTTTTCCTAACAAAGAAAAATACTACAAAACTCACTTTTGCAAACTAATTTTTTAAGATGGAAAGCACAGAATTTTTTTAAAACCTTGCTCCTTGATATCACATATTAAAATAGCAGTTTGCCTTTGCCTGCTTTCTTTGTTTATGATGAAGCACCATTTTACAGATGCAGTATTTTCAGACCTGCAATGACAAAAGAGTGGCTCTGCCTCAATTCTTGAACCTCAGCTTCCTCACTATTTTACTTACACATGGCAAAACTACCTTATGCTTAAATTTCAGGAAAATCCACCATATTAAAAATGTTTTTATTTATAAAATGAATTTTCACATTGAATGCAGACAGCTTACAATTTTTGACAACATGTATTAGATGTTTCCATACTTTGGGAGACATATCATTAAATAGACTAAAAGTTTCCATAAAGATGTAAGGCATAAGGATTTATGCCTTTGTCTGTTTGTATTTATTAATCAATATATTAATATTTAATAATTATGAATATTAAGTAGAAATGTCTATATGTTTCTACCAAAATCATTAAGAGTTGAACAATATAGTAAAGGCTTTTGCAATTCAAACTTCTTTTTTAGTATTATATTGATTTCAGGTATACAATATGACGATTCAACATTTCTATATATTACTCAGTATTCATCACAATAAGTGATAAGTGTACTATTAGTCCCCTTCATCTATTTTACCCATCCGCCTCCAACTCACCTCCCTTCTGGCAACCACCAGTTTGTTCTCTGTATTTAAGAGTCTGTTTTTCTTTGCTTATCTCTTTCTTCTTTGTTCATTTGTTTTGTTTCTTAAATTCCACATGTGAGTGAAATCATATGGCCTTTGCCTTTCTCTGACTGACTTCTTTCACTCAGCATAATACCATCTAGGTCCATCCATGTGTTGCAAGTCACAAGATCTCATTCTTTTCATGGCTGAGCAAAATTCAATTATACCTATATCCATAGATATCTACATCTATATGTATATCTAAATACATATATCCCATATCTTCTATACCCATTCATCTATCAATGGACACTTGGGTTGTTTTCATATCTTGGCTATTGTAAATAATGCTGCTATAAACACAGGGGTGGATGTATCTTTTTGAGTCAATGTGTCTGTCTTCTTTGGGAAAATTCCCAGTAGTGTAATTACTCGATCATATGGTAATACCATTTTTAATTCTTTAAGGAATCTCCATACTGTTTTCCACAGTGGCTGAACCAATTTACATTGTCACCACAAGTGCATGTGGGTTCCTTTTTCTCCACCTCCTCACCAACACCTGTTATTGCTTTCTTTTTGATTCTAGCCATTCTGACAGGTGTGAGGTGATATTTCACTATGGTTTTGATTTTCATTTCCCTGATGATTAGTGATGCTGAGCATCTTTTCGTGTATTGATTAAATATACCTAAATCATAAAGCACTCATGGCACACCAAAGCAGTTTTTAATTCACAGAAAAAAGCATATACTCCCCTACCACCTCAACCCTTGCCACATTACAGAGATATGATGAATCTTTAAAAAAACTAAATACATAAATAAAATTTTGGTAGTTGAACTGTCTAGTGGAACGCGTGTATATTTATATAATTAATTTTTAATCTTAATTTTACTGAACTAAATATCTTCATTTTACTGAAAATAAAGATGAAGAAGATACTCTCTGAATTTTAAACATTCTCACCAAAACAAAAAATGCATTTATTAAGTGACAGAGTGAATTTAAACATGGCTGGAAAAAAGAATAGCTGTATCTATTATCCTCTTGATTTCTTTCTTTTTTCTCCTATTTCTCCTCAACTCTAACATATATAAAGTCAAAATCCATTCCTAAGTTAAACTTAGAACTTCAACTCCATGTAGTAACTCAAGGAAAATGTCATTTATAAGATTAATAGGTATATACTTAATAAGATAAATGTTATGGTTAAATTGTGAGAAACTAAGCCATTACAAATCATTGCAATATCCACGTTAGAAATTAAGAATATAGGCATTACAGAGAATTTATTTGTTCATTTAACTAATATAAAAACATTTTTGCTCTAGTGACTTTAGAAATAAAAATGTAGGACCAGCATAAAAATAACAAATCTCACAATAGTTAAAGGTTTTTGAAGATACAGTAAAAAATATTGAGAAAAATGAGAATTTTTATTTTTAAAAGTCAGACATAAAGAATTACTTAATGAAACCTTTCAAAAGGCTTCTTGGAACTCAAATAAATAATTAAAATAGTTTTGGTAACAGCTAACTCTATGGGAATCAGAAACATATGGATTAAAGAAAAACTCCTTGAGGTCAAACTCATTAAAGGTTTTGCTAATGCAAAACTTTTGAAAAACAGCAATAAGCTAGCTGAATCTAAAACGACACAGATTTTCACTACATTGAATTATGAACAAAATAAGTTCATATTTACTCCTTTATAATACCAACTTTTTCTTTACAAAACCATATAAAATATCCATTAACTCATTCCAGAAACCTTTATTATCTATTTTATACCATGATTATTTTACACTTTGAATATACAGCAGTGTTAGACAAAATACCTGCTTCAAAGAGCCCACATTCTAGTATGAGATAGTGAAATATCCTAATGTCAATATAACATAACTTAATATTATTGTTTGTACATATAGTTAACTCAGTAGATTCCTATTGTCTACTATAAAACAAAAATCTTTAAAGAGAAAAAAAAGAGGCAGAGGTATAAACGATCTTGTTGGTACATGCATTCTACCTAAATGCAACTTACAGCTTCCGACTAAATAATTTTTTGACATCTCTCAAGTAATCAAATACTTTTTACACTTATTCGTTACTATCTGGTACATCTTGTTCTTAATTCTTGCACCTTAAAATGAAGTTCTTTGAACTATTAAACCTTTGTCAACAGTTCTGCTCCAGGCAATGTTTGAGTAGTATCAGTTCCTGTAACAGAGCTGGCTGTGCTAAATGTAGGTTGAGATGTGGAAAGAATGGCTAAGAATGAGAAAAGCCAAGTAGTGTTTCAGCTTATTTTAGCCTGCACAGGTGTTATATTGTTTGATGTGTAAGACATTCTCATGCTCACTGGTAAGCATAAAATTCCATTTCAAAGGCAAATCTAACCACTTTAAAGAGTTAGTGCTCTTGAATTTCCCAGTTGAAACTCACTTTAAAAGGGTTGGAAATATATTAACATCCTGGTCATCATTTGCAATGTGATTTTTTAAGGCTGATAATTAAAACAGGCATTTAACAAAATCCAAATTAATATACTTTTATTGAAGTTCTCTGTTACTACAATGTGCCAGGTGCTATAGGGAAAACAAAAGAAGTTTAAATAGTATATCCTTCCTTCCAAAAACTTAAGATGACACAGGCTACACAGGAGAAAAAAATGGTATAGACAGTAGCTGCCCCACTCCTCCTTACTGCCATGACACCTTGTTTATGTTTATTTGGAGGCATATGTCATAGTAAAATTCAATACTAGAGAGTAAGGTAGGATATATTTATAATTATACATCAATTCTTCACAATGTGTCAGAAATTAATTAGCACTGAATAAACCCTTTTGAACAGTGAGGAGTCCAGGTCCAGAACTAAGGTAAACTAGAATCACTGGGGAATGTTCTACAAGGAAAACAAACAAGCTATGAGGAAAGGCAGCCACAGGAAGAGGAAACAATGTAATGAGTCAGTAGCAGAGATACTTCACCAAAATGCAGACATGAAAATGAACGAGGTACATTCATAGATTAGTAAGGGCTCTGCTCTGGCAGGAAAAAAAAGTAGGGAAAGAGTCAGCAGGTATTTGCATAAATAAGTGTGACTGAATCAGACAGCCTTGCTAGCCAATCTAAGGAATTTCGACAAATTCTGGAGAACAATGTGGCATCACTTAAGGACACGAATGAAGAACTTGAAGAGGGTGGCTTTTTCACTATAACGAACCATGCTGAAATGAAGAAGAAGGAGTGGGTGGAGGAGGAGGAGGAGGAGAATTAGAGATAGCATAATGGTATAAATACAAAGGCTTAACCAGGGAAACCACAACAGTAATGGAAATGGAAGAACAGATATACCAATTAGTTCAAAGTTAGTAATCACAATTTTTGTGATGAATTAATAGTAAATAAAATAATTCAGTGGAGATTTTATTTTTAAGATGGAAGACAGGGGAGCCTAGGCAGCTCAGTTGGTTAAGCAGCTGATTCTTGATTTCGGCTCAGGTCATGATCTCACCACGGTCCTGAGATTGAGCCCTGCATCAAGCTCTGTGGGAGCACAAAGCCTGCTTGGGATTCTCTCTCTCCCTCTCCCTCTGCTCCTCTCCCAACTCTGTTTCTGTCCCTCTCACTCTCTCTGACTCAAATAAATAAATAAACTCTTTTAAAAAAAGATGGAAGAGAAGACACATTGATAGGCAGAGCTATATGATGAATATAGTGGAAAAATCCAGTATTCCATTAGCAATGTAAGAAGTGAGGAATCACTTCTGAGGAATCAGATGTTGACTTGAAGTCATTGGTGTTGAGTGAGCAGTGAACACATCCTCCTTGATCTAGGCTTTGAGATGAAGGTCTTAACTTGGCAGATAATCAAATAAGACCCAGAGCAGGAAAGTTGGGTGAGCTCTTAATAGCGTCCAAGTCAGAAAAATCAGAAAAGAAAAGCAGCTTTGCTCTTGTCTTAATAGTTCAGCTCACAGTTTAGAGTGAGACAGAAGTTTTTCTCAGGCTTCATTTTTTTCATTCTATAAGCATCTGTTAATTAATAACTATTTCTAGACATTGTGTAGCTATCAGCAAAACCGATAGAGCATAATCCTGGTTCTTGATGATCTCAAGCTCTTCTCAGAGAGATGACAAGAACATTAATGGATAAACACTTAAACCTAACGAGAAATATCAGGAAAGACTTTAATGAAGTGGTGACTATTTTTTTCTGGTTTCTGAGAAGAGAAGGAAGCAATCTGACAGGCAAGAGCTGCATCATAGTCTAAAACATGCAGTTGTGAAAAGATCGTATGTTCGAAGAAATACAAATTGTTCACTACATATAAACCTCTTCTGCAGTCTGTATAATAGGTTTAGAATATATGGTTACATAAAATATAACCCCCATTTATTCACTGTCATATCTATTTTTTAGTTATTTATAATAACTTTCAAAGGAAAGTAAATGCTATTTTTCATTATCAATATTATTTACATTTAAAATTAGTCCTGAGTCAGTGGGTTTTGATAACTGACTAAATAATTGTTTAATAAGTAATTTGTCAATATAAAAATTCACATTCTTCATATAGGACCGATATTTTTTATTTGTGGGTGTGTGTTTGTGCACATAGTCAGGCCTGGAGATTGGCTGCTGAGTGTCATCCACGGATCTCCCTGTTAGCAGTCTCCGTGGTACTTGAGGTAACGAATAGAATGAATTGATAAGAAAAGACTGTGTGGGAGTGCCTGGGTGGCTCAGTCAGTAGAGCATGAGACTGTTGATCTCAGGGTCATGAGTTCAAGCCCTACGTTGGGTGCAGAGATTACTTAAAAAAATAAAAAAGAATATGTGAAGTAGTCGTTCCTTTTTTCTAACATCTTTTTTTTTAAAGATTTTATTTATTTATTTGACAGAGAGAGATCACAAGTACGCAGAAAGGCAGGCAAAGAGAGAGGAGGAAGCACGCTTCCCGCTGAGCAGAGAGCCTGATGCAGGGCTCAGTCCCAGGACCCTGAGATCATGACCTGAACTGAAGGCAGAGGCTTTAACCCACTGAGCCACCCAGGAGCCCCCTTTTTTTAACATCTTAATTTAATTTTATTTTTTTCAGTGTTCCAAGATTCATTGTTTATGCACCACACCCAGTGCTCCATGCAATACGTGCCCTCCTCAATACCCACCAATAGGATCACCCATCCCCCCAACCCCTCCCCTCCAAAACCCTCAGTTTGTTTCTCAGAAAGGAAAAGTGAATTGGGGTAAATCAGAGGGGGAAACGAAAGATGAAGCAGCCATTCTTGAACAGAGGAGTGTTAGAATGCTGTTCAAAGAGCTAGTCACACTTCCAAATTCCTGCATAAAAGAGGAATCTGTTTTTATTGTGACTTGATAGGGAAAAAAATAACATGCTGCTATGTATTTAAAGTGACATATACAACCATAGCTTGCAGAAAGGGAAATGTTTACATTTTGGAGAAAATTTACTTGCTGTACAGAACCACAAACTACAGGTGAGCAAACAAAGTTGCAACAAGCACTCATTCAGTCATTCAGTCATCCAGCAGCTATTTACTGAATGTCTACTTCTAGGTATAAATAAAAAAAAAAAATTTAAAAGATCTCTGATGACAGGACTTAGGGAAATATCATCAATAGCAGGGAAATTGTGCTTCTGATTGATGGACTGACTTTATCTGACCCAACATCCTGCTGATGTCAATCTATAAATCAGGAAATAAAACTTTAAAGCCCAATTTAGTCATTCAAGATTACCAAAGCAGCCAAGATCTGACAGGTCAATATTTTCTTTATAGATTCGATTTTTTTTTTTTTTAAGAAACAGAAGAAGTGCTACACCTAAGTCATCCTTACATTAGGAATTCTAGTTGTATTACCATATGATTTCACTCATATGTGGAATTTAAAAACAAAACAAATGAATAAATAAGCAAAAAGCAGAATCAGACCTAAGAATACAGAGACCAAACTGATGGCTGCCAGGGTGTGAAGATGGACAAAATGAGTGAGGGGGTTGGAGGCACAGGCTTCAAGCTGTGGAATGAGTAAGTCATGGGGATAAAGCTGCAGCAGAGACAGAACGGTCACTGGAAGTATAATAGTGTTGTATGGTGACAGATGGTGGCTGCGCTTGTGGAGAGCGCAGCACAACGTATAGAGGTGTTGAATCACTATGTTGTACACCTGAAACTATAGTTAACATCATGCATCAACTATACTCAAATTAAAAAAAAAAAAAAAAAGAATTCAAGTAGTATAGGGATAACAGGCACACTGAGAAGGACCATGCAGATATTTTTCTAGATATATTGGAATAAAAGGAAGTCTCTGACAAAATTCAAAGATACAATCTTGGCCCTAAATATTTGGAAACGCAAAATATTACTTCCTCGTTAATGATCCTAAATCCATTAAGGAATGTCCTCCTGAGGAAAACAAAAAAGATCTTCAGATCTAGAAAAATAATAGTGTGGACTAAAGTATTCTTTTATCTATAATTAAAGTTATCATTATTCCCTTGGAAAGAATAAACTGAAGACTGATAACAAGATCCATTGTTGCATTTATAAATCATTAAGGCAGTAGGCCCAGGGCCATATTTTGATCTCATTTGATCTTCGTATCTGTGACACAAGTAGATGGCAGTGCTAAAGTATGAAGTATTCTCATATGAATGCCTGAGTTTTTTACCCTTATACATACTACAGCATTTACCAAAGCTTATGAATGTAATCTTTTTAAAATAAAATTTATATTCTTTATACATGTGTGTTTGTGTGTATAATCAATTAAAGTTGTGTGTTTCACATATCATAAACACATAGATATCCAGGTTTTGCAGCTCCTACCTACTAAAGTGATAACAGAGTATAGGGGAGGAAAAATGATTTACCCTCTACTCTTTTGAGTTCTTGGCTGAAATTCCTTGTAATAAGACAATTTACAAGAGAAAAACAAGTTTGCTAACATGTAAACCTCATAATACATGGGGGATGCCTAGGAAAAGTGAGTAATTCTCAAAGAGATGGCTTTAGAATTTGGGATTAAATACTATGTTAATAGGGAAAGGGGAGACGGAAGGTAGGTCTCTTGGGGGAAAGTAAATGATTTCTTGGAAAGATCAATGAGCCCTGAAAAAATAGTTGGAAGGTTATGATAGTTTGTGACAATGTGTTCTTGGGTGTGGTGCCAATTTCTACTCTCTTCCCCTGTGATAAAAGTCAATTTTGCCTGGTTAATGAAACACCCAGGGAGGGAATCTATGACAACTGAGTTCCTTTGGGAAGATGTATCTTCAGGCAGCTAAGGGGAGTTCAGAGAAAGTCTCTCCCAGCATTTGCAGCTTTTTGAGTGCCTGCAGCTCAAATGAATCAATATGCCAAAGTGATTATTTAGGAGTATGTCCTAAACTTCTGTAGTCATAGTTTGGTGTAGCATATTCTGCTACTCTTCAATACCCACAACTACTTCTATGGAGTTAAATGGTGAAAAATATTAATATCATTCAAATTAGTCTAGTCTACAAAGATTTTCACTATAGAAAACTTGCAGATACTTGATTATAATTTTCTTTTCTATAACTCCTTTAAAATATCTTTTTAGTTCACTTACACGAGATGAAAAAAACAACTTTTTTCATTCATGTTATTTTTATCATTTATGTATCTCTTAGCCCTTTGTTGTTACTTAAAAAGTAATGGAAAACTCCCAGTTTTTAAGCAGAGTTTTCAATTTTTAAAAAATGTTCACAGTAATACTCCTTTAGAAAGAGTTTAACTAAAAATCTGAGTAAGCCTGCACCCAGCAGCATTGATCCTCATGCCCTGTTTGCAGCAAATGTCTTTCTCAAACAGCTTACAAAGGCTTAACAATAATTGCCTTACTTTTCTCAGCTTTACAACATCCCATAAACCTGCCATAGCCCTGTACAAAGCGGAATAGACTCAAAGTTGACTACAATGTGTAAACTGTAGAGGGAACAGAAAAATAATACACAATTACTGAGAGATTTATGGGCATATTTAATATAAGACAGTGAATCTTTGCAGAAAGAACAAAACAGTATTATGAAGTTGGCATTATAGTTTGAACTTCACACACTATTTCTATGGCAGTTAAGATGGCATGAACAAAAGCAGCAGTTTGGTCCAGCATGGGTAATGCAGCTGCAAATATCATCCAGGGCTCCTCTTCTTTATGAGAGAATAATACATTTGTCAGCAAGTTCGCCTCAAGATATTCGAAGACATAAAGCATATCGCAGTGGTGTATTTTGTTTTATGACAAATGAAAAAATTGAACACTTGAAATATAAAGGTCTTTGGAGAAAGATCCATCTTGTTAAAACCTGCTATTCATTTCACCTTGAAATTGCAACATGGGCATAGTGAAGTTTGTTGCAGTTATGGTTCATATGACATATTCCATCTACAAAGAAAACTGCTAGTTAGCAATGATGCAAAAACTGGAATTGTGCCTTTGTATGAAATAGTACCATAGTAACAACAAATTGTCATCGACTCCTGTTAAAATACATCTAATACAGTGATTTTAGTGGTTTGAGGCAGAATATTTACTGACACTCCTGGGAGACAAATCATTTATAACTATGGATATAATAGATTATGGAGAGATCAATGATCTGAACTCAACAACAAAGCCTGTCTAAAGAATTAAAACAATAAATGAGCACAAACAAGACACAGGAAACAGTATTAATCTAGAGCAATATTTCTCTAAGTGCAATGTTGGAAATTATCTAAAAGTAAAAATGCTCTATGACTATTTGAGTAGATGGTTAGTTCATTATTAAATACGTAGTTTTATGATAGTTCACTTCTCCACAATCTCCTTCCACACAGTAATAATCCTGCTTCCCACCTACATTTCCTGCTTTTCCTGCTTGTAGTTTATCCATGAGACTCCATTCTGTTAATCAGTTCCTACCCTATCAACTGACTCATCTGCTTCTTCTCTTTTCATTATTCATAGAAGTCCTAAAATCTAACTGTGAAGATGGAAGGAAATATTGTTTATATTTCAGTTAATATACTTTCTTAAGGTTCTTGAAACTCTAAATGACTTATTAACATTCCATTTAAACTCTTGAAATTGTTACAGCTCATTGGCATTCTGAACTACTCTTTCATGTGGCTTAATCCCTTCCATGAATTCTAGACCCCCACCTCATGCCCAGTCCCCACCATTATTTCCACAGCATCTAACAAAACAGACTGAAAGTACCACAATTTAAGGAAGGATTTCTTAAATCTCATGAATAATAGCAACTATTTATAAGATTATTGAAAACACGGTTCCATCTTATTTACATAAAATAACCTATTTAAATGCCTTGGCCTCTTAGTCAAAAAAATCCAAATAATACCTAAATCATATTCTCTATTAATATTCTGGATGTTAGCAATATTTCAGTTAATATAAAGCCATCTGTACCCACAGATCAGTGAGGATTTGAAAAACTGATTATACAAATAAAAAGTCAGACATATTTCTTTCCCTAATACATACATATAATAATATTTTTGGAAAACAAATCAATTGGAATCACATATATGTAATGGTTTAAAAATCTAATAGAAATCTATTATGTGTCTGTTAATTCCACCAAAGAATTGTGACTTCATTACTATGTGTGCTTCTTTTCTTTTTTTAAAAAGATTTATTTATTTGAGAGAGAGAGAGAGAGAATGGTGGGATGGGGCAGAGGGAGAGGGATAAAGAGAATTCCGAGTCCACTTCATGCTCACAGGGAGCCTAGGCGTGGCTGGATCCCATGACTCCTGAGATCATGACTTGAGTAAAAATCAAGAGTCAGATGCTTAACCAACTGAGTGTCCCCTACTATGTTTTCTTTCAAATAAATACTTTGCTCATGAAGTTTATAGTAACTGGAATAATATTACATTGTTTTCATAAAAACAAGATTATTTTGTTTTAATTCCCAATGTTTAAAGACATTTTTGTGAAATGTATTAACTATCCAAAAATGATTATTATACTTAATGACATGCTATAGCAATGCTTAGTGAAACAAAATTATGTTCTGGATTATTTTAAAGCACTGAACACTAAAATAAGCTATTTAGGTGTTATGACTTGAAGAAATTTTCAAGGAATTGCGATATTATAAAGACTTGTTTTTGTTTTGTTTTAAAATACAAAATGTAGGAGCCTCTGATGGCTCAGTTGGTTAAGTGTCTGCCTTCACCTCAGGTCATGATCCTGAAGTCCTGGGATCAAGCCCCACCATTGGTCTCCCTGTTCAGTGGGGAATCTGCTTCTCCCTCTCCCTCTACCCCTCCCCCCGCTCATGCTCGCTGTCTCTCGCTTGCTCTCTCTCTCTCAAAATCTTAAAAAATAAAAAATAAAATAAAATATAAAATGCAGGAAACTAATTTTATTAATTATATTAATCTTTCCTATTTTCTACATGCTAATTAAAAGCTAAATGTTAAATTCCAATAATTATAAATACATTGATATTAAGTCACAGAGAAAAATCATACAAAAGAAATATCTGAAAACTAGAATTAGAATAATGGTTTACACAAATATAGGTTCACTAAGTGGACCCAATACTTTTAACAGGTTTTAATGAGATTATCCAAAAATAGCTAATTACATTATAAGCTAAATGATGTTGAGATCCTAAAATTTACATGTCTGCTAAAAGCCTGCAGGTAATTAGTTTTTTAAGCCTGCTTTATAGCAAATTCAAAATATAGGATGCTTTCCTTTGACCTCTTTAAGCAAAAACAAACCACTGAGAAAGAATACTCAAATAAGCTAAATAGTTATTCCGATTATTAATGTTACCCACAATAACATACACATAAATATTTCCAGAGACTTGAAGTTATGGAAGAAAATCTTTCTCCAGAATATGTCTCTAAAATAGAAGTGTAATAACTTCCCAAAAAATTTAACAATGGTTCATCATGCTCAAAACTGTCAGAAAATTCACATAACATTTGCCATTTAGTCTGAAACAATATTTTGAATGATTATTTTGCATAATTGTAATGGAAACATTTTTTCTCTAGCAAAGCTTATGAATGCTATATTTTTTGCTCATTCTTTGAAATTCACTGGATATAAAATTTAATTTTTATGTTTTCTTTGAAACAAGAAACTCACGCTTTCTTTGTATAGATATATGTGTTTTAAATGTATCTTTACCAGATAAATTTTAGAATATTTACACATTTTACATAACCCTTTGATATTTATAAACAATAACTACATGTATTTCTACACTTTTAAAGAACATAATTTGGGTGTAACTACTAATATCAAGGTTATTCAGCTCTAGATTATATGGCAAAGAAAAATGATTCCCCATTAAGCAAATGTAAAATGTAGTTTCTGCCTACAAAACTGAATTATATTTGTATTTTTTTAGTTTTATTCAATTAGTATCAACTTCAGCCAATATTTAAAATTTGATCATCACATGCACTTATTCACTTAACATTTTTGAATATCTATTATAGAAAGGAAGGTGTTAGGTATGAAGAGACAAAAAGGACAATTCTGTTGCCTTAGGGGACCTTATATAAAAGTTAGGGAGAGAGTAGCAACAAGTTTCAATGTTTTCGAAAAAGTAGAATAGAGGTATACACAACCTGGCATATGAATACTGTTGAAGAATTAATTCTTCCAACATCAGTAGAGAAGCTGTGGTCATCTAAACAAAGAAACTAAAGCTTAAGCCTGAGTCATGTAAAGGTATAAAGTAAAAATGTATACTACTGCTGTAGCATGAGATCAGGCACAGAAATTAACATAACCAGGTTAGTACCATTGAAATCCCTAAGGCCTCGAAAGCAGCAAACACAAAACTTTTGTGTGGTGAGACTTTCATAGATCAGAGAGCACAGAAATCTTACAGAAAAAATAGCTTAGGCAATAATGATTTAGCAATGAAGCACTACAAATCACTGAGGAAAAATCATCATAAAAATTAACTTGAGACCATATAACCTCAGAAATACAGATAACAGAAAAATCTCAAAGAATTATTTTTTGAAATGTGTGTTAAGAAGCATTAAAATAATATAAAAGTATAATACAAACAATACTGAAAGAATAAAGTAATTTAGAAAAGCAAGAAACATATTTTAAGTAAACCCAAGTTATAAGAACTTTTAAAAATTAAATTTAGGGCTATTAAAATTAAAGCCTAATTGGACATGTAAAATAGCAGATCATATACAACTAAAGAGAAACTGAATGAACTGGAAAGTAGAATCGTAATTAAGTATAGGAAATAAATCACACAAAACATAAAAGACAGATATAGAGACATAAAGAGTTGGACCCATTCAAGAGAAGACAAAAGAATAGGATGACAAGGTTCGAAACATGTTGAAGTGGAATTGGGGTGGAAAAAAAGAGCAAACAAAAGGTGAATAGGAGAGAGGCGACTCTCAAAAAATAATGACTCAGAAGGGAAGTCTCCCAAATTTATTCAATCCAGGACTATTTAGCTGGAAGAAACAGAGTATGCAGGATAAATAAGAACCAACCGATGTTTTCCAGAATAACTATAGGACACCAGGACAAAGAGTCAAAAGAAAAGTCAAATTAATTGTAAATACATAACAACTAGACTTTCTCCAGACTTCTATTCAGCCACATTAGACGCCTGAAGATAAAGAAATGGTTTCTTCAGAGTGCAGAGGAAAAATAGCAATAATGTAAAATTCTATATCCAACTTATCCATAAATCAAGAATGAGGTAAAATAAAACATCTCTAGATGAAGATTGAGAAAGTTTATCCCTCTTAGTCCTTCACCAAAAGAACTTCCAAAAAATGTGCTTCAGAAATTAATGACAAAAAAAAAAAAAAAGTGAAACGCTAAGGTAAGAAAAGAGTAGACAGTTATTTAAATATAAACATGTGTTTATTAAAAAACAAACAAATATGTGTTTATTAAATTAAGTGAGGAAACCTGGGTAGCTCGGTTGGTTAAGCTTCTGGCTCTTGATTTCGGCCCAGGCCATGATCTCAGGGTCGTGAGATCAAGCCTTACATCAGGGTCCCTGCTAAGTGTGGAGCCTGCTTAAAATTCTCTCTCTCCCTCTCTCTCTGCCCCTCCCTTGATCATGCTCTCTCTCTGTCTCTCTGTCCCTCTCTAAAAAACATTAATAAAATAAAATAAGAGAAAGAGAAATAGAGACTAAGATTAGAAAGGATTAAAAAAATGGAATGGAATGAAAATTCTAGAAAATAGCATAAAAAAAGGATTTGGAGTTAAAACATTTTATGACATCTGTATTACACAGCTGGAATTAAATAATATTAAATTTAGACTTGCTATATCAAACATGGATGATAAAAACTTTAAAAATAACTACTAGAAAGACAAAAGTAGAATACAAATCTGCTAAGTTAATATGCAGAAATGGTGAATTAAAAAACAGTTCAGTGTAATTGAAATCCAGCAATAAAAACCACACAACAATATACAAAATGAAGTAAAGATAAATATTGGCATGCAAACAAGGGTGACATTGTTCAACCAAGAAACCTCCCACTAAAAGATTATAGTTTAGGGAAAGATGCTTTAACTCTTTAACTAACATAGAGGCGATACTTTCTACATCTTGGGATAATATATTTTATAGCATGCAAAGTAAGATCAGTATACTTGCTATAACACAATTTAAAATAACAAAAATAAAAAAAAATTAGGAGGAAATCTTAGTCTATTTTATGTTATTATGTGGAACACTTATTAATGGTTTGTTGGCTGTTATTTAGCCGTATTAATTTACCCCAGACATGAACACTAGAATTTGTTGCATTTAATAGATGAACAGAAATTAAGGTAATGAAGAACTCACTGACTTACAAAGACACAAGATGATAATTAATAGATCACAGACTCAAACCTAGTTCTTTCAACTCCAAAAAGGATTTTTTAACTGGAAAAACATATTAATACATATTATCGAAGACTGCATAATCATCTGACTTCCAGTTTCACCTTGAATATGTAAAAGCTTGGCAGACGTCATTTCCATCCTTACAACAAGAGAGAGGTGGAAAAATAATCAAAACAAATTATTTTTCTTTGACTCATTAGAGAGACAGGGAACTTATATCCCAGAGCAAATAGCCATACCAAAATCTGGAAATACAGGCATATCAGAGTCACAGACAAAATCTATTATATGCATACCTGGACCAGAAACTGCTGGAGCCATAAAGTGGTAGGAAAATGTAATTGGTAATTTCAACAAATTGTGAAGACCGTGAATGGACTAGCCTTAAAGTGAAAGTCTCCTGGGGGCTAGAATCGTGGGGGGTCCATATACACTCAAGGGCTTTTATCTCCAGATTTTCAAGTTGAGGATCTGAGAAAAATTGTTTCCTGGCTCTGGTAAAGAAAGAAGAGTAATCATTGTGAGATGTGCCCAGAACATTTTTCATATTAAAATAACAGACTCCAGGGCAAAAGACTGATAAAGCCTTATCTCAGTTGGGTCAAAAGGCATTGTTCATACTTAAGCTACTCCTAGACTTTGTGTCTCACTAAGGGAAGGGGAGAAGCTATACCACTGGGGAATTGCTTGTGGAGGTCAAAGCCCAGAGACGCAGACCTACTAAAAGATGGATATTTGAGCATAAGTTTACTTGCCCTCCTCCACACCCTACCTTCAAACCAATAGGGCCCTAAGATACAGAGATTTACAGGTGAAAGGGTGCAAGATGCCCACTTTCCCTGATAAGGGGTACTTAAGGAAACCCAAAGACAATAGGGGAAACAAAACAAGGGCATGAGGGGAATCTAAAGCCCCTGGCAAATACAATTATAGCAAACATTAAACACAGTCTCACACCTAGCCAGATGAAAATAAATCCTCACTTATTTACTTCATTTCCTATTATCCAACTCAGCTCATCCAGCTATCAATAAAAAAATTACAAGGCATACCAAAAGCTAAGAAAAAGCATAATCGAACCTAGCAGCAGGACTGGACTCAGACATGACACAGAAGTTGGTCTTATCAGATACAATTTTAAGTAACTACGATTAACCTATTAAGGGTACTGTTGGAAAAAACATCATGCAAGAATATATGGATAATTTAAGCAGAAAGATGGAAACTCTAAGAGATCATTTTAAAAGGAAATGAGAGGAACCAATACACTGAATAGAAATGAAGAATGTCTTCAGCAGTTGATCAGTAGACTAGACACAGCACAGGAGAGAATTAGGGAGTCTGAAGATAGATCAATGAAGTATAAAAAAGAAAGGATTAAAAAGTAAAATGAAGGATCCCAGAATTGTGCGACAATTTCAAAAGATGTAACATATGTATGATTGGAATATCAGGAGAGAAAAGAAGAAAGCAAAAGAAATAGTTATAGTGATAAAGACTGAGAACTTTTCAAAATTAATGACAGACATCAAAGAGAGAACACCAAGCCAGATAAATACCAAACCAACTACGTTTAGGCATACCATATTGAAACTGCAGGAAATCTTAGACAAAAAGAAAATCTTGACACAAACTGGGAGTGGGAAGTCATCACGTCTAGAGAGAAAAAAGGTGAATTAGAGAACACTTCTCACCAGGAACCATGCACACAAGAAGAGGGTATATAAAAATTTTAAGATGTTGAAAGAAAATTAATTAATTAATTAATTAAAATACCAACCTATATCCAGCGAAATTATCCTTCAAAAGTCAGACAAACAAAACTGAGTCAATTTATGGCCGGCAGAATATCCCTGCAAGAAATGTTAAAAAAGCTTTTCAGGAAGAAGGAAAAGATACAGGTAAAAAGCTAAGATCTACCTCAAGAAAGGAAGAATGTTGGAGAAGGAATAATAAGGTAAAATAAAAGCCTCTTTTAGTATGTTCTTGATAAATTTAGAAAATAATAGTTTAAATCAATAAAAGTAACTATGGATTGGGTGATGTAATATATAGATAGCTAAAATAAATGAGAGCAAAATCACAAGAATCAAGAGGGAAGAACTGGGAAAACACAGATATAAAGTATCTTCACCGCTCTGAAATAGAATAATGTTATTTGAAGGAAGACTTTTTACTTAGGACTGTATATTACATGTCAAGGACAACTAATAACTTTTAAAAGTATGATTGATACACTAAAGGATGGGATAAAATAGAATTATACAAAATGCTAAGTTAAAATCAGAGAAGGCAGAAAAAAGAGGGAGAAAAAAACAAAGAGCAAATCTAACAAATAGAAAATAATTACAAAAGGGTAGATATTATTCTAACCATCTCAGGAAACAGTTTAAATGTGAAGAGCTAAATATACCAATTAAAACGTAGAGATTAAGAGAGTAAAAAGAAAAAGATGCGACTACATATTCTTTACAAGAAATCCATTTAAAATATGAACATTCAGATGACTTAAAAGTAAAGGGATTGAGAATAGGAGAAATGTATGCCATGCTAGAATTAATCAAAATTGCTAGCATATTAATTTTAGAAAAAGAGGTATTTGAATGAGCAAGATTTTCAGGGATGAAGAGGGAATTACATAATGATAAAGCGTCAAATTACTGAAGAACACATAAAAATCCTAAACATGTATAAACCTAACAACAGAGCAGAAAAAGATGAGACAAAAACTAATAGATTTAGAAACAGAAAATTCCACTATTGTGTAACAAGGAACTGGACAGGTCCAGTAGGCATAAAATCAGTATGAACATAGTTGAACTGAACAGCACTATCAATCAATTGGATAAAATTGACATAAAGAATACTTCACCCAACAACAGTGAATTACACATTTTCCTCAAGCTCACATAGGACACTCACCAAGACAGATTAATTCTAACTTGTAAAATACACCTTAAATTTAAAAGACCAGAAATCAAAAGAAGTATGTTCTCAGACCACAAATAAATGTAACAGGAAATAAATAGAAAAGAGATAGCTAGAAGATCTTTAGCTATTTGGAAATTAAACAACATAGTTTGAAATTCACAAGAGTCAAAGAAGAAATTTCAAGAAAAATTAAAAATTATTTTGAAATATGTGAAAATAAAAATAAAATTTATAAAATTTGGAAACAGCAGTAGAGTTTAGAAGTAAATTTATAGTATTAAATGCATATGTTAGAAAAAAAAAACTATATCTAAAATCGATAACCTAAGCTTTCACCTTAGAAACCTAGAAAAATAAGAGCAATTTATGCCCATTACAAGCCTAAGAAAATAAACAATAGAAATTAGAACACGACTTAATAAAAGTGAAGGGGCACCTGGGGGGTTCAGTTGGTTAAATGTTCTATTCTTCATTTCAGCTCAGGTCATGATCTCAGGGTTGTGGGACAGAACCCCATATTGGGCTCTATGCTCCGTGGGAAGTCCGCTTAAGATTCTCTCTCTCCCTCTCCCCCTGCTCATGTGCACTTACTTGCTCTCTCTCTCTCTCAAAGAAAACCTCCAAAACTAACTAA
>CM052898.1:87318693-87342461 GCA_028534135.1 Potos flavus | reverse complement strand
TGAGCATGTTTATGGCAGGCTAGAATAAGTTCTGATGTCCAGTAGGCGAGGTGTATTAAATGCGTTTTGACTTACAATGTTTTCAACTTACAATGGGTTTATCAGGACATTACCCTGTTGTAAATTGAGGAAGATCTACATGTGTGTGTTTATAAACATTCAACTGCTTTGGATATCACTTAGAAATGTGCGTTCCTCGTGGATTCATTCTTTCCTCCTACATTATTGTGATGTCAATTCCACTTAATGCTACTCTTTGACAGACCCTCTCATGGTCTCTTTCTAAACTACTTCAGTGTCCTGCTAAATAGTCCCCTCTACTTCCGTTCATTTGCCTGTTCAAACTAATCCCCTGCTCTGCTCAAACACACACATAGATATGACCATATCAGTCTTCTAATTAAAAACCTTTACTCCCCTATAAGCTAAAATTCAAATACTGTAACACCATCAAACTGAGTCCCAACAAACATCTCCAGATATAACTGTGATTATTATTTTGTCCCTTTTAACTTTCTTCCTTACATATGTTGAACATCACAGATACAACCCTTATCTATCTGATGGATATTAACTGTATTTTAAGCTCTTTCCCTGGAAGGAAAATCTTCCTTCAAGGCAGTAGTAAAGGTTTTCTCGTCTGTTCTCCCTCCAAATAGTTTATGGGTTAATTCATTCAATTCATTCAATTCAATCTATCAGTTATGCATTCACTATTTATCATGAGCCTACAATGGGTCAGACACTATATAAAGTAAGATCTAGCAAAAACTATAGTTTCAAACAAAAAAATATGAGGTCTCTGCCTTCTTGGAGCTTAGAATTAAATAGAGAAGAAAGACCATAAGCAAATTAGCAAACAAAAAAATATATCACTGACAATTATAAGTGCTATAAAGAAAAAGAACAGGCTGAGAGAGACAAAATGGGGCAAGAGAGAATCCACTTTAGACTGGGAGAGTTAGGCTAGTACAGGTTTGCGCTGCATGAGTCAGGAATAAATGCCATGAGGAAAGCCAGTTCAGCTGGAGCACAATTCCAAAAGGGAAGAATGTCTGAGATTAAGTTAGAGAAGATGCCGAATCTGAGGCAGAAAGACCGGTAGATGTTAGAGTCTACCTCAGTGTTGAAGGGTCTCATTGGAAGGTGATAGAAGACACTGAAGGTCAAAAAGAGAGATTTTTTTTTTTAACCCATCTGGCTGCCATAGGGAGAACAGGCTGAATGGGAGCAAAATTAGAAGCCAGCAACTAGTCAGGAGGCAACTGCAGTCCTGTAAGATGAAGATGATGCTAACTTTGGCTACACAAGTTCAAGACAATAGAGATAAAAAGAAGGGGCAAAGTGGAATTTACATTGAACAATGAAAGTTTACCGAATTAAAGTGAATGCAGAGACTAGTAAACAGACCAATTAAATATAGAGAAAGGGAATGAAATAAGGGATTGCCAAGTTCATTTAAAAAAATTGTTTAAAGATTGCTTATTTATTTGACAAAGAGACAGAGAGAGCACAAGCAGGTCAGCTGGCAGGCAGAGGGAGAGGGAGAAGCGGGCTCCCTGCTGTGCAGGGAGCCCAATGTGGGACTAGATCCCAGAACTCTGGGATCATGACCTGAGCCTAAAGCAGACACTTAACTCACAGAGCCACCCAGACGCCTCCCATTTTAAATATTTTTGAGCCTCAGAGATGTCAAGCAGAAAGTATAAATACACAGATGGAACTTCTTTGGTCTTTATCGTGTTTGAACAAAAAAAGCCATCAGAAGCAAACAGGGAAACAATGCATGTTTCAGTTTATGAGTTAGACTCACAGTGTGCCTTGTGCTGAGGAGACACATAGCCTTTATGAGCACTTGAGACAGCCAGGAAGCACTTGCTTAGACAAGGAGGGTAACGTATCCCTAAAGTAAAAGGGCTGTGTGTGTTTTGATTGAGTTAAATCAGTACAAAGCTTCAGAGCCCAGCTAGAGGGAGAAGTAGATAAATTATCCAATGGAGAGGATTCCAGAAAGCCTTTAAGAAAAGCTTATAGTTTAATGGAGTTGTTCAAAGTATATCAGAGAGCATGTGCACATGTAGTTCTAAAATGTCCTTGTCGGAAGCCCACACTTTAAGGTTTATTTCAGATTAGTTGTAACCAGGGTTGCTGGGAAGAAACATTAACTGTTAAGTAAATAAATTCGACTGCCTCACTCTGGGCTATAATGAGGAAGTTCACGTGCAAGTTCAGTCTTGAAGGTGAGCTGCCACAATTTCCAAGCTATTTGCTTTTTCTTGGTTCACATTGTCATCTACCTAAGGTGTATCCCTTCATACCAGAAATCACAAGGATCTCTCTTACCTCTGTTTCACTTCTGAAGCATGACTGCCTATCTTGTTCATGTGCTTTCCAATGTGCCCCTCCCTCACTTGAGTGAATTTTGCAAATAACCATGGCCTGTATTTTAATTTCACCATCTATATTTGGTAAAACTGAATCCAGTCATTTCCTCCTAAGGCTGAAACGAATAGACAGATAGAAGTTTAATTTCATTTGCTGGAGAAAATTGTTGCATGTGCTTTTTAGAGCATTCCTAAGAAACAAGATACATTAATTTAAATGTTTTATAGTATTGTATATTTTCTTAGAAAATATGACTTTTCAATCACAAGTTAACACTTCAGTCAGAAAGGCTGTATAAATCCTAGTTACTAAAAATAACAGTGCCTTTATCCAAATAGCAGGTGCATAATTATGGAAAAACAAAGAAACTATGAAGTGTTAGGACCAATCATATCTTTGATGATAACTTCAAATGTCAAGTATGACTGTCAATGAGAAGCTGAGAGATTCTCTGCCTTTTGATCAACAAGCCTGCCAGGATTAGGGTTGGTTCACTCTTTAGTAGACAGACAAGCTAATGAAATTTAGGGTGACTTATCCAGATCCAGATACCCCAAAGCAGCTGGTTCCTGTTCAGCTTCAGACTGATCAGGCTCCTTGCAGACATTTATAGGGCATTTATTGGACAAGAGCACAGGTGAAAGCCCACATACTAGAAACCTAAATAAACAAAGTTACCAATTAGGCCAACAAACTCCTTAATAATTATGCTCTGCCTCCTATCTTGATAAAATACATCGTCATAATGTCAAAATTTCTATTTTTCTTCTCACCTTTTACTCTTTCCTGAGCTTTACTTGCATATTTTTTCCAACTGCACTTGTACTCATTATCAGTGATTTAAAGGATTAAATATAAAATGTACCTGTATTCAAATGGCAAAAATCTGAATATATTTTAATCAAAAATTAATATAGCTAATTTAAAAATTGTTTTAAATCAAAATTATTCTTAATGTTTAAAATATTTTCTTCCAAGATATTCAAAATTTCTATTCAATTTCATAGGCAATATAGAAATTATAAGTGAAAAAAATAAAAAGTTAAGGAAAATTATCTGAATTTTAATATCATGTAACTAAGACTAGATTAAACATAATTATTTCAGAAAGATTAAACTTTCTGTGATTTTAACATTAATTGTATATCTAGTTGCCAATATAAAAATCAGAAATACTCTTTATGTACAATTCAGGGGCTGCCAAACTTTTTCTATAAAAAAACAAGTAGTAAACATTTTAGGTTTAGGGCGATGCAACTACTCAGCTCTGTCACTGTAACATGAAAGACAGAAGGATGGTACAAACATGAATGAGAATGGCTGTGTTACCAAAAGAAACACTTCCAGGCATAGACAGAAGGCCAGATTTTGCCTGTGGGCCATAGTTTGCTGAACCCTGATTTAGAATTACATAAATGCAAATTTAAGAGTGATTTGAATTGTTTAATATTGGAATGTTTCTCCAGGCATCATATATGACTGCTGAAATATCATAGTAATTCGTGAGGACTTTCATAACCACAAATTGGAACGTAAAGAGTTAAAAAGGAAATATATGGGAGAATCCCTTGCGATCATATTACTGAAATTAAGGGGTTGACAAGGTAATTAATTTGACTTTTCTCTTATAAGCATTTATGCTGTTCAAATCCTTTTAGTCTGTCTCTGAGGTAGGGACAGCACAACCTGCAAACCTTCATGGTATTACAAGCAAGTTAACTTTGGTTTCAGGATGTATTCTAGAGAGAGAGGGTTTTCTCTCAATGGTGTGGGTCATGTTACCGGTAAAATTGCGCTAACCCTAATAATCAAATCCAGAGTGACGAAAGTTCCCATATGTTGGTTAGTAAATTTGTGTGTATATGTGTGTGTCTCTGTGTGTGTGTATTTCCATTCTCATCTGCAAGTGAACTCTGCAGAGATTAACATATTTCCAGGAAACAGCCTAATGGAACTTTGACCGTATCTTGGTTCTTCCCCATGTTACCTGTGTGACCCAGAGAGGGTTTCTTAGAATCAACGGATTTTAAAAACAACTTAAACATCACTTGTTCTGATTAAATGTATACAAAGACCTTGTGTTTGTTCTGAAAAATAATAAGAATTCAACACCTATTTGTTGAAACAAATACCTCCACTCTCCAGTTCATCTTTTAAAACCTGACAGTTTAGCTTTCTCCAAATATCATGGGTTTCAGAAGAGCGGGGTGGAGAAAATAAACATGAGACCATAACTCTAACAGAAATTCAGGCTTTTTCATTTGAAATGTAATTAAGCTTACCTGATCTGAAACCAGGTGACATGATTTCATTGTGTGGCATTTTATGCACACTTCTCATACCACTCTGGGCCTGTTCTAGTGTACTTCCACTGATGTCTGTGACTCAAACTGCATTCCAAAATATCATGATCTCAGACAGCTGCTCTGGGTAAAGAAGCACAGTGATAACCACCACAGGGTGGGGCAGGACGTATGGGAAGGACACCCTAACAACTGAGGTTTTCCATTAAACACCAAAATGTACATAAAATCATTTAAAGTTACTCATGAGATGAAACTGAGTTTAAGTAACAGATGTTCAAACATAGCAT
The DNA here is from genome assembly GCA_028534135.1 of Potos flavus. Taxonomy (NCBI): domain Eukaryota; kingdom Metazoa; phylum Chordata; class Mammalia; order Carnivora; family Procyonidae; genus Potos; species Potos flavus. Next base: position 87,337,483 of record CM052898.1, on the reverse strand, counting down.
GTGTCCAGATTAAGACTACCTTTCCGGGACGCCTGGGTGGCTCAGTTGGTTAAGCGGCTGCCTTCGGCTCAGGTCATGATCCCAGGGTCCTGGGATCGAGTCCCGCATAGGGCTCCTTACTTCGCAGGGAGCCTGCTTCTCCCTCTGCCTCTGCCTGCCACTCTGCCTGCTTGTGCTCTCTCTCTCTCTCTCTGACAAATAAATAAATAAAATCTTAAAAAAAAAAAAAAAAGACTACCTTTCCTCTTGAATCTGTAGTTGTAATACAAGAACAAGATCTCACTGCTGATAATGGTGGCTACCAGTTCCAGAGACCCTCTGCCTGGAAGCTAAGCAAAGGGAACATTACTACATGCCGAAGATCAAAAACTAGTTGCCACCTCATTCACTGTCTTCTTCAATGGTTTTTTTTTTTTTTTTTAAAGATTTTATTTATTTATTTGTCAGAGAGAGAGAGCACAAGCAGGCAGAGTGGCAGGCAGAGGCAGAGGGAGAAGCAGGCTCCCTGCTGAGCAAGGAGCCCGATGCGGGACTCGATCCCAGGACCCTGGGATCATGACCTGAGCCGAAGGCAGCCGCTTAACCAACTGAGCCACCCAGGGGTCCCTGTCTTCTTCAATGTTAATAACTATCAGCATTAGGATCAGATTAGGAAAATGAGGTTCAGAAGGTTTCATTTATTTATGTAAAGATAAAGGACACTACTCTAGGTCTGTCTGAATCCGAAACCCATCCCTCATAGCCCAGGACTATAAAGCAATTACTGAACTGAATCAATAAGATTGGGTTATAATTGTAACCTTCAGCTGCTACCGAGAGCAGACCCAGTTTCAAACTCAGTGTGAAGTAGTGGTCAGAGATGTTCTCTCTATCCCTTCTAGTACCTTCCCCATCCCTGTGATTCTGTGGTCTCATTTCTTCCAGTTTGCAGCTCGTTCCATGCAAACAAATACAGATTCTAGGTTGGCTTGCTCGGTGGAAGTCTCACTGAACTGTTACAATATGTTACTCCTTCCTGACTTGTAAGTAACCAGTAGGTTGCTCCTGGCTCATTTTTATAAATAGTTCCAGAAGATATTTTAAAAATTCCTTGGAGATACAAAGAGACAAATTACTAATAGTGGAATTAAAGGAATAGGGACATGATATGGGGATAAAATTTGTGAAAGGTGAGATTGCCTGAAATATCTGTATTTTATTCGTAAAATGCAGCGCACTTGTTTACAAGGCAGAAATGCAATTTTACCTTATATTAGGCCACTAGCACATGTTTTGAGGACAGAGACGAGTTCCCTGCCTTGGTATCTTAAGAGTTTGACATTTTTTAGCACTATGAATTGCATGTGCCCCACTCCCAGATGCCTTACTGTTATCTGTGACCTTCTCACTGGAAATTATGTAACTCTTCTAACACAGAGGCTGCTCAAATTAAACAAATCGGTAACTAATTACAGTCATTTGCAAGCAAGGTAAACCATAAATACTATACCTGCACATTAAAAAGTTAAATACCAGCAATAAAAATTTCTGCCATTGTTTCCAGTATTAAAAAGAAAAGAAAGAAGCTATGTGATCTGATGGTTAAGTCGGATTTTGGATTTAATATCTATTAATTCCATGAGAGGCAGCACTATTCCCCAAACTAGTGATGATCAGATAGATAATGTGACAAGTTCTCTCAATTGTGTCTTTCAATTTGGGAAAGCGTGGCCTCTCACATGTCATTACAAAGGGCACCTTTAATTCCCTCTCCCACACCTTCTCGGTATTTACATTAGTAACATTGCACCATAATTGTATTTTATAAAGCCCAAGACTCATTTAAATGCCTGAAAATTATGCCAAAGGGATTTCATTTACCACTGGCTGTGTAGGGGATAGAGTTATACAACCCCTATTAATGCTAATGGGACTTCATGAATAAATCTTCAAAATTCCAGAGAAAAATGTATCCCAAAAAAAAAAAAAATGAAATGAAGACAATAGGCTCACCAGAGCAAAATTAAATGGCAGTTTGATTTTCTGAGCTAATGCCTCATAAAAATAGAAGCCACTTGCACTTAAAATCATTTAAGAATAGTGATTTCTTTAGTAAGAATTCACAAATCTCTTTGACAACTTAACTCATAATTTGCACCAATAACAATTTTTATTATTGGCAATTACCTATACCTTTCCGTTATGGAATGACCTGAAAGCCTTTTATATAGTATCCCAGTTCCTCATAATTGTCACTGAATGAGGATTTAGATGATAAAATACATTTTTAGAAATAAATCACCATGAAATTATATGATTGCAGTATGAGTACTACATATTAGAAGGTACTATCTATGTGAACTTTCATAGATACTAGAAGAATGAGACATTTTTATATTGCTCATTGGCAAATGGTGTAGCAATTTTTTAAAAATACGGCGGCAGTCTTTTAAAACTAAAATACTATTATAAATATTAAACAAGTCATTCTCATCAGGTTTCTTATATGTTAAAAAAAAAACCCTATAAACTGCTAAGATTTAAACTTTTTATTTTGGATGATTATTTATTTATTTAATATAAAACTAACATATTTTCATGGAGTAACTGGGGCTTTTTCCATAAATGATTTTGGTATTTCATTATTTTAACAGAGTTGTCTCCACATACAATAAAAATGGAAATATAAGTTTATTCAAAATCAAATTTATGCATACTAGCATAATCATATTTTGTTGAAACTGGTCCTATATAAATTTATTAGCCTTTACTAAAATTATATTTTATAAATATGTCAACACAAAAATGAGTGACTTTTGAATATATAATATCTTTTGCTAGAAAGTGTTTGAGTCAATTAATATCTCTCCAAATAATGGATGGTTTAGTATTTCAATTCTTAGGACTCTTATGTAGACGATCCATTTTCCTAGTCAAATTCCTTTATGAGACAGGGGTTTACTACATAATGTACCTCAACTTTTTTTTTTTCCTTCCACCTATATTCTTTTGGTAAACTCTTCCAGACTTAATTACTCCCATTTGTAAGTGATGAAATGTGTAAGGAACCCACTTCAAATGTTGGCCCGGCTATGAGCATGGTCTTTCCCTTTACTTGAACTCAGAGTTAAGACTCTTGGTTCTTGTTTTTTATATTCCAGTCCCAGAAGTAGTTTTTATTGTAGAAGTTATCCCCAGACCATCTTATGCTTTCTAGCCCTGGTCTATAGCCAGGCTCTAGCTTCTCCAGGACACTACATGATATGGATTTACCTGTGTATTAAACTACAAAGCATTCTCTCAGTAGTTTAAAGGCATTTTATTTTTAGACAACTGGCATGACATGTTTTTCTTTCTTAAAAACAATGCCTCAGTGAAATAAGTCAATCAGAGAAAGACAATTATCATATGATCTCTCTGATATGAGGAATTTGAGAGGCAGGGCGGGGAGTCGTGGGGAGTAGGGAGGGAAAAAATGAAACAAGATGGGATTGGGAGGGAGACAACCCGTAAGAGACTCAATCTCAGGAAACAAACTGAGGGTTGCTGCGGTGGAGGTGGGTGGGAGGGATGGGGTAGCTGGGTGATGGACATTGGGGAGGGTATGTGCTATGATGAGTGCTGTGACTTCACAGACCTGTACCCCTGGGGCAAATGATACATTATATGTTAATTAAAAAAATGCCTCTGCTCCAAATAAATCAAGGTCAAAATAAACGAAGAGCTCAAGATGATATGAGTCCCATTTGTCTAAGTCCTGTTGTTGTGTTGATGAAGAGCAGCGTCCAATCATGACAACAGGTGATACATCCAGTGTAATAGCCAAATTTGTTAACATTGTTCTATTGCTAAATCATCCTTAAAAAAATCATATACGGAGTCACACCATCCTCGTGACAGTCCAGCAGAGCAACCATGTCATCTGGATTCCTGTTTTCAACAGTAATGAACTGGTAGTTTTTGAAATTAGCAAGGATGTGCTTGAAAGCAAGCAAGGGACTGTGTTCTGCAGTCCCTTTCATAAAAGGTCTTACACTTTCTGGCCTCTGTTCTTCAAGTTTGCTTTTGATTGATTTCACATAGTCTTTGATGTACTTCTTGGAGGCTTCTTTTGCGAAGCTGGTTTCCATCACTTGCAGGAAGTGCAAATGATGGTTCATAACAATATCAATGCTAGTGATTACGTGCCTTTGGCCCCTTCACCCTTGGGGCCTTCAGTGGAGACATTTCCACCAATAAGTGAGTCAACAATGTTACCCTCTCTCTTACTAACCATCTTCCCCTCCTCCTCCAGGCACAGCCCGTCGGCGATCTCCCGGATCTTGTAGATGTCAGAGAACATCTCCTCATGGCTAATGAGGTCCCAGGAGATGATTATGACTGTGGTTTGAGAGAGACTACAGTGGCGCTAGCTTAGCAGGAGCCCGGAACCCTGAGTGAGCTTGGTGCAGCTGGAGCAGCACTTGGGGGGAGAAGAAGGGGACAGAGAAGCAATGCACCTTGACTTTTAAATGTTATCTGTATCAACTGATTAATAAATAACTGATTAAAAAGGTCAGGTACAGAAGAGCTTTATTAACATATATCTGTCAAGATGAGGTTTTAATTCTTTTAAATAACAAACGTAACAACAAAAAATATTTCAACTGTAAGAACACAATGCACATACGACATATTTGGGTTTGTATTCTTTAAAATACTATTTGAACTTCTTTAACATAAACTGAACTTAGCACTGGCTGTATAAATTAGATTTGTTAAAATTCAGCATCATCACACTCACTGACTTGCTTCTTAATATAAAGCAAAGCAAGTGGGAGAACAGAGATGTCAGAGGACCTCTGGAGCCATCATCAGGGAATGCTTGCATTTAAAGCTCAAAATCTGATGACTTCCAGACACTTCGCACCCTAACTTTCCATGGGCCAGACTGGTTGATAATACAAATTCAAAGGGAGGGAAAAAGCATCATATGCAAATACCATTGTTAAAACACATATTATCGGGGCACCTGGGTGGCTCAGTGGGTTAAAGCCTCTGCCTTCGGCTCAGGTCGTGATCTCAGGGTCCTGGGATCGAGCCCCGCATCGGGCTCTCTACTCAGCAGGGAGCCCGCCTACCCCTCTCTCTCTGCCTACCTTTCTGCCTACTTGTGATCTCTCTCTCTGTCAAATAAATAAATAAAATCTTAAAAGAAAAAAAAAAAAAAACATATTATCTGATATCCAGAACAGTATAGTGAGAAGAGAAAGGGCTTTAGGGTCAGATAACCTAGCTTGAATCTTAGATTAGGTATTTAGGACTGTGTCACCTGAAGCATGTTCCTATAATGGCTGAGCTTCAGTTTCTTCAATTTATGTATCAAATAAATAACATTTCCCTTATAAAGTGATTAAATATAGAGCTTATTTGCTAAAAGCTTCTGGCTTAGTAAGTAACCAATACATATAGGATTTTTCAAGCATGTGTTGATTATACATGGTACACGATGGCTGCTGGACAGCCTCAACTTCCTTAAATGTAAAATACATAGGAAATTGAAATTAGCCCCACGTGAATTCCTAAAGTTTCAAAATCCTTCACCTTTATTTACTCCTTTTACAATACCTTGATGCATTCGGTAAGATTAGCACCTGGTTCACCATCATACATGGCAATCCTCTTTCTGCCACTTCCAGAATCTGATTTCTCACCTTGGCTCTGAATGGCACCTCAGATAGCAAGAAGGATAGCCACTTATCCTGAAACTCCTCCATAAGTACTTTTGGCATGATCAAATTGAATGCTTATTACACTCAAGTTGTTGAAACAAAACACTACCAGGAGTGGAATGGAAGAGCAAAATGCTGAACTATTTTATAGAAAATAGGGATCACCGCTCTATGCCCCAACCCTCCCTAACCAAAAAACAAACAAAACCCCAAAACAAAAACCATCCTGGAACCCAAGACACCATACACTTTAACAGTCCAAGTGTGTTCACTAGCTAATAACTTCCTTGAAACCTGGCTTAACTAATGCAGAGCTACTTCAGTTTCAGGGAAGAAACCAACAGATTGGGTCTGGAGTTAGCATTGCTTAGATAAATAGAATGTGCACGGCAGCAGTTCCAGCCTGTTACCAAGGCTCTATCCATACAATGGACCTCACTTAGGTCACTGCCACTAGTGGTGGTCAATACACAAGAATCCATCTCCTTATGATCCTTACTTACATCACCATTCCTACCTGTTTTATCATTTCTAAGTCAATTTCATCACAAGCAGGAACATTTGTGTTGTTATTATTAATTCAACTGTTTTTGAAGGCAAGTATGGAACTCCGAAATACCAGAAGGAAATAAGTGTGTGTGTATATTCATATATATAAAATTTCTTCTGCATCTTTCATTCTGAAGAGTTTGCTTTACAAACCAATTTTTCAGCTTTGTCATGAGCCTCATTCCCCTTTTTCCCAAGCAAAGATAATCATAACAAAATTCTTCAAGAACTCTCCCCATGCTCTCTTTGATGTAGAAACAGTCCAGCTGCAATTTAGTCCCTCTTCCTTTTATCTCCTGGGAAAAGGAGAAGCTGGCTGATTTAACCAAGTCCTAGCCTTCTTCATAGAGGAAAAAAATGTGTCCTACAGGATGAAATTAGTGGTGAGGAAACCTATCTCTGAATGCTAATGCAAGCTTTTGTCTGGTCCTTCTATGCATCCTACCTAATTTATATATGATAAAGAAATCTATAGTATGCCAACATTGATTTTTAGATTCACCAGAATAGGAATATCTTCTTTACTGTGAATGTCTTAATGCAATAAGAAACTTAAAGAGATCTGTCATCTGGAGGTCACTGCTTTCTTCACACAGATCATTAATATTTCTAAAGAGATAGTGGCCTAGAGCTTGACCAGACTCATACAAGAAAAGCTTTCAAAGGGTAAAACAGGGGCGCCTGGGTGGCTCATTTATAAATAAATAAATAAAATCTTTAAAAAAAAAAAAAGGGTAAAACAGTTGCTTTATACATTAGCACAACAATAGGTGATGGCATTTGGTGAGAATGTGCAAGCATTAGGCCAGGAGCCCTGGTGGTAATAAACATGAGCAATAGTAAAAAGCAATCATGTGCTAATCTTCTTTTCAGTTTCCTAATCATTTTCTCAATGATGCTTTATGGATATAACTTCATTTTGCTATTTTTAACTTGCTTTATCTATAAGAGAAATGCATGTCCTGGATCATAAAGTCCAGTCAGTCCTGAAGTCCATGAAAATGAAAGTTTACTACCTTCCAACCAGAGACACTTTTAAATAGTCTGTTTCTAGGACTTGAGATAATTATCTCAAGAAGTATAAGGGTTACCTGTGTACATCTATTAAACGTGATCTATCCTTTCATAAAAGTTGACATTTATAGTTCCATCCTTTCCTTCTATATTTGCTAACAATATAAATTCATATTTATTTATTTATTTATTTATTTTTAAAGATTTTATTTATTTATTTGACAGAGAGAGATCACAAGTAAGCAGAGAGGCAGGCAGAGAGAGAGGGGGAAGCAGGCTCCCCGATGAGCAGAGAGCCCGATGTGGGGCTCGATCCCAGGACCCTGAGATCATGACCTGAGCTGAAGGTAGAGGCTTTAATCTACTGAGCCACCCAGGCATCCCTTTTTTTTTTTCTTTCTCTATTATAACCCTTATATTTGTATAGAGCACACATAAATGTCTATTTCTTTACTCAAACACTTTTAGAGAGTATGTTGACTTCTAAAAGAAGGGAAAGACAGGGAGGAAGTATATTAGACTTATTTATTTTACATATTTTTTATTAATACATTTGCTTGCTTATTTGTTCTATTGTATACTCTCTTAATAGAGATCTTCACTTTATGCTTAAGGCCCTCTAGCTACTTAATCATGTATTTGCTATAAAGAACCCATTTTTTAAAGATTTTATTTATTTATTTGAGAGAGACAGAGATAGCAACAGAAATAGCGAGAGAAAGCATGAGCAGGGAGGAGAGGGAAAAGGCGGCTCCCCACTGAGCAGGGAGCCCCAGGCGGTGCTCAATCCCAGAACCTTGGGATCATAACCTGAGCCAAAGGCAGAAGTTCAACTGCCTGAGCCACCCAGATGCCCCAAGAATCCATTTTTAAAAAGCATTTTTCTGAAAATCTAAAAAATTTCTTTCCTGTTTCTTTTGGAAAGAGAGCGCACTCAAGTGGGGGAAGGGGGTGGGCAGAGGGAGAGGGAGAGAGAATCTTAAGCACTCTCTATGCTCAGCATGGAATCTGACACAGGGCTCAGTCTCACAACCCTGAGATCATGACCTCAGCCCAAACCAAGAGGCAGAAGCTTAACCGACCGAGCCACCCAAGCACCCCTGTCCAAAGAATTTCGATTTTAATTTACACTAATAGCTTTTCATTTTAGGATTATCCTTACTTTTGTTCTTCTATGTTAAGCCGTTTCTTTGGATGTGTTGGACTCTTTATAACAGCTATAATACCTCGTAAGTAAATATACAGAAAAGGCCTTTGAGAGGTACAATGTCTGAGCTCGTGCATGTCCAAATTAAGTTTATTTTACTCTCATGCTTCATTGATCATTTGACTGATATTCCGATTTCTGTGTTCAGTTTGTCCATTTGAGTCCATGTGTTTTGTGTTGTTGTTTTTCTCCTCTCTGGTTGATCTTGGTCAACCATTTACATTTATCAATGAAGAACTCTGTTATGTAATATTCACTGATAGGGTGAGTATTCTCCCTAGCATTGTATTTTATAGTTATTCATATTTTCTTTTTAAATATCTTCCACTTTGGAATCTCAACAGCTCTTCAATTACTTTTTTTCATATCAATATATGTGTTTATGACATGCTCTTTTTCATTAGAAGATTTTGTAGAAACATCCATATTGCTTTTATAAATAGCATCTTCCTTTCCGTTTCTACCGGGTCTACACCCTGTTATCAATATTCATCACTTCCTACAGCAGTTTCAAAGTAACCTTTTTTACTGGTCTTTTGCCACCAGCCAGCATCTATTTATCTCAAATTAGAAAACAGCCATTTTAGCAAATAATGCATTGAGTCTGCCATGTTCGTTTCTGTAGTGAAATAAAGCGAGCAGATGAGAAACGCCATTTACTTTTCTCATGTTAACTTAAATACCTTTGAGATCCCTTGAACTACATTAGTAAACACAGATCACTAAGGGATATTGACCTGAGAAGAGCATATCATTGTTTAAAGCAACTGCCTTCAGACATCATTTCAAACGGGAAAGATTGGCTTTAAAAATGAAAATCAGTATATCAGGAAAGGTGCATTATAGCTGCCCAGCTAACCAATTGTCTTCCATTAGAAAGAAGTAGAAAAGAACTAGATGCTCAAGTAACTGCTTCAGTGCATTTGGTTCCTGGTAGCCTCAGGAGGTGTTATAATTACCCAGTTAGGGGTGTTCCACTGGAGGACTACGTGTCCTATTCAGGTTTATTTCCAAAGTAATTTTTGGATTTAGAAGTAGAATAACTCAATAAGAGTTGTTCTCACTGGGAGTCATTCCAGTTTCCCCTAAGCTTCCATATAAAGACAGGATTTGAGAAACAATGAATAAGATAATCCTTTTAAATCTTTCCCTTGATTGGAAGCAGTTCAATTTATTCCAAAGGCAGATTACTGTGAAAGAAATTCTAAATTAAACTTATTTAATATGTCTTGCTCCTGGGACCTCTAGAAGTATTTTGGGATATTACATTTTGATATCTTGGGGAATGTATCATGTTGTTTTAATCTGTCCAACATCTTTTACTCCTTCTTTTAATAATGACACCTCATTTCACTCGGGGAACTGGTTCTCTCCCCTTTCTCCGGGACACCTCCCCCTGCCCCCTGCTGTGTGGAGGGTTCCAGCTCTACAGCCTCTTACCCCTGCTCAAAGGTTAGGTAAGTAGCTGAGACTGTGCTACCATCGTGTCCTTCCACTTTGGGCCAGTGCTGCCTTGTGATCAGAATCTTTCCTTGGGATTTTTATAAGTCTCCTTTGGTTAGAGATCTACACCTACATGAACACAAAGCATGCCAGTTTGGGAGACTGAAAACAGTACTAAAAAAATCTGAGGTTGAAAGAGGCTGTGCTGGCAGTAAGTGGCCTCTAGGCTTCTCCAGCTCTTGGAGTCTCTGCTTCTTCCGGTTCATTCCGGAACTTTCACTGCATGAATTATCCCAGTTTCCCACCACTACATCCTATATATTCTAAAACTGGTATGATTTTTATTTTATTTTTTTTTAAGATTTTATTTATTTGACAGAGAGAGAGATCACAAGTAGGCAGAGAGGCAGGCAGAGAGAGAGGGGGAAGCAGGCTCCCTGCTGAGCAGAGAGCCCAATGCGGGGCTCGATCCCAGGACCCTGAGATCATGACCTGAGCCGAAGGCAGAGGCTTTAACCCACTGAGCCACACAGGCGCCCCATAAAACTGGTATGATTTTTAAATAAAAACTCCTTGTAACATAGGAATTGTATTGTTAAGACATCTCACATGTCAAAAGGCAGCTTGGTAGAGAAGAAGGTGCCTGAGCTTAGAATGCAGATGTACGTGGACTAGAATGCAGACTGCCACCGCATCACCTTCGCAAGCTACTTCTCTTCTATTTGATTGTCTGCTAAAAAATGTGTTAATGCTTATTTTAAAGAACAGTACATTTCAATGTACTTACAACTGAAGGATCTCAGTAACATCACCAAGTAGCTATGTTCTAAGCACCATGGAAGCAAATAACAAAAGGACAATTATTACCATAAAGATGATTACAAAAAAAAAAAAGATGATTACAGTTCAGGAGTTAGGGAAATAAATTATTTCAATATAATCAAAGTGCTGTGAGAAAATAAGTGAAGCACTTGACTCACTATGGAAATAGAATCTGAAGTCCACATGTTAAAGAGTTTGCCAGATAACAAATAGCATTATAAGCACACACTGACACAGAAAGCAATAGGATATGGGCTTGCGCGCGTGCACACACACACACACACAAGACACTCAACTACTCTGTGCAAGAAAGAATGACTAGAAATCATAGGAAGAAATGGGAAATATACCAATCATCAGCATTGAGGTTCCTATTTAGCTTCAGCATTTAGCTTCCTATTTCCTATTCTTGGAATGGTTTTTTAGCCTTCAGCTAGGATGTATAGATCTCAGTCCACAAATCTAGTGCAAAAACAAAAAAACAAAACAAAACAAAAAAACAAAAACAAAAACTCAAACGCCCCAAAAAATCCAACAAACAAACAAAAACTAAACTCACACCACTGCATTATTTAAATTAACTTAATTTTGTCTAAGAATTCTCATTTTGTTTTGCAGGTGGGAAATTAAATTTCATTCCCTAATTCCCAATCCCTGCTCAGTCCCTTGTTTTCTTCAATCTGGGATATACTCTGGTGTCTGTCTACAAGGTTCCTTCAGGTCCACCTGGCTCTAGCTCTTTTGCCTTGCCTCTTCTCTACTATGATGGGGACATACTAATCCTTGAGGAATCATTGCCCTGAGGTCCTACCATTTTCTCACAGCAATGTCAGTAAGTCTTGCTATGGAAGCCCCAAAATTTCAACTCTTCATAGATTCTAAGAATCTCTTTTATATTCAGGAAAAGCCTTTTATCTATTTTAAGCATGGAATCTTAGCCACATACTGAGGTCTACATTTGCAGAGAAGTGAATATAGATCAAAGGAATAGCCTCTGTCTGCAGTAGGTTTCATAATTCTCAGAGGGTGTGGAAAAAGTAACCATTACAATACATTTCCAGCATTAAAATTATTTTACTAAATATTTACTGAGAGCCTAATATGTCCCAGACATTCATCTACATGCTTAGATTCTAAAAGTAAAGACAAACAATACACAAAGAAAAGAATACATTAAAAATTATAGAGTGTGATAAAAGGTGGTAAGTGTTATGATGTAAAATAGAGCAGGTAAAGGGAGGTAGATGAGTGAATTTCATTTTTAAATAGGGTGGGCATGATAGGCATGAATGATTGAGATTTAAAGGAGGCAAGGCAGTTAGCTATGAGGTTATCTGAGGAAAGAACATTACAAAAAAAAAGGGGGTCTAAGTTGGGAAGAGCAGCAGTGTGAGGAACAGCAAGAAATAGTGGCTGAAGCTGAATAAGTAAGAGGCAGAGGAAGGATGAGATGAAGTCAGAGAGGTACCAAGGGCCAGTTCACACACTACCTCTCAGGCCATTGTTGAAGGACATGGTTTGAAGAACGATTTCTCATTGAAATGGGAACCACTGAAGACTGTGGAGTATCTCTTCAATCTTTAAAAAACACATAGTTGACAGAATGCCCTTCCAACTTACTGAAAAGTATTTTTAAAGTTAACACAATAAAACTCAAATAAAGCCTAAGGATTATAAAAGCACCAAGTCTCTGTTTTCTAAACATAGAAGGTGATGAAATAATTTAACAGCACTTCTGAGTAACTTGAGAAAGGAAGCTGTATGTTGTCCCCAGATGAGGTTTTCAAAGGGCCCACTGCAGGCTGAGCCCCTATGCCAAACAGCAACAGGGAGAGTCCTTAAATTCTAGGTGCAGTTTACCTTTAACCTTTGGAATCAGCTGGCAAATACAGATGAGCCAGAGAATAAGCCAGCTAAGAGTTATTACCGTAATTCCTTTCTATATGCAATACATTTAAGAGTGTTATGAGCAATATCATCAAAAATCATACAGTCGGATGTCAGCCTCAAAGGGTCAGGAGCATTTTAAATATTTATAAAAGTAAGAATTAGATGACAATCTGAAACTGTGCTCAACATGCATCTTTATTTCCAAATGCGGGAAATGAGAAGTAACTATTGTTCAAAACAAGCATTATGATTAGTGGTTGATACTTACTGCTTTGGGTTGTATCTGTATTTATGTGAAATACATAGAGAATATTATCAGCTGACTGTGAAATTGGTTTATGTAATTTTTACTTCTGCAATTTCTAAAGAAACTGAGCTATAGCTTTGTTGTTACTACTGTTATTTCGTTCCTAAAACTAAAAAGTTGAGAAAGAATTTCTACGTAATTTTGTCTAGCATTCATTTAGCTTTTTTTCAAATATTGTTATTTAACAGTGTTTAAATTATCCGATCTCCAACTAAATTGTAAAGAGCTCAAAATAAGTAGTTCCAATAATTGTTTATATCACCTAGAGAAATTTAACAAAACCTGGGACAAAGATGCTGGATAAATGTGTTAGTGTAACTTTTAATATCCACACTTAAGACTTGGAAATATGTGAAATGTTGTTTTTCCTAGTACATTGTCATTTTGGGGGATAGTATAAATCTGAAAAATCTACTACATATATTGGTAAACCTTTCCCACCATGAATCTTCGTGCCAAACAAAGGAGGTAAGATCATCTTGCAGAGGGCAAAATCACAAAAGAAAAAGAAAAGTTAGTAAAAACTAAGAAAAAATATTGTTCTTTTTTTTTAATGGTGTAAAAAATGTCAAAGAAGTCTTTTAGACAGAAAAGGTAAAAGTAAGTCAAAGTACAGATACAAGCACCAAAAATAAAGAAAAGAGTGTAAGCCAATTCTGTTTTATTGAGAGAAATTGTTCACTGTCACCTTTCCATGGCAAAATTGAGATGAGTGGTTTCTGGTATCACAACACTTTTAGGAATTCATCTTTTACTGTGCAACCTAGTGGTAGTTAAAAATGAGTTCCATTTTGTATTTAAAAACATAATTTCTCTACTCTGTGTTTTTTGAAGATTTCTAACCCAAGGATGACAAACGTAACAGTGCTGCTCTAAACAAGTATGTGATCTGGCATCTCACCCAGTTCTCTCTGGTCCTCTAGGCACTTCCCTTTTCATCATATTTTCTTGACTTCTATAGAAAGTTATGAAAGTTATGATGCCAGCGACCACAGTGGATAAAGTTTGCAAAGAACCATGGTGGCCCAGGTCACACAGGAAAAGTGAAAAGGGATGATGTGATGAGCTAGATATGTCACAGTTTAGAGGGAAGAAAGGCACCAGAAGAGCCCAAGCTGTTCCAACCTGCCCCTGTTTGAGTCTTCCCACAGCAGGGACCAGACCCTGCATGAGTGAGCCTTCAGATAATTTCAACCCCACCATCTGAGCCATCTGAGCACACACTGAGTGAAGCACAGACAAGCTTATCCTTTTCAAGCCCTGCACAGAGTACAAATTCATGAGGAAAAGAAATGCTGTGAAACCATTAAGTTTGGGGATGGTTTTTATGCAACATTAGGCACTGGAAACACAGGGAAACAGTGATTTAAATGACTATGGCCTTTACTTCAGAAATAATGAAGGCCAAAAGACATTTGAAAACTTATTTGAAGTGTTTAAAGACAAAACTATCAACCCAGAATTACGTTTCTAGGCAATACATTACTCAAGAATGTGACAAAGTAAAGACAAACTTAGGTAAAAGAAAATCAACAGAATCTGTTCACAGCAGAGCTGTATGACTAGAAATAGTAAATATACTTCTTCAGACTGCAAGAGAAACTCAGATCTTCAGCAACAAATAAAAAGCACCAGAAATTTAGGCAAATTTGACTGTATAAAATAAAAATTACAGGATTTTTCTTTTGGAGATATAATACTTTGGATAACCACAAAGGATGATGGAGGTGGGATAAATGGACTATAGAATTGCAGGATTTTTACATTTTACATTAAAGGTTACAATATTACCTGTAATCAGGCTGTAAAAATCAGAGGATTTGTATGTTCCCTGGAGGAACAAATAAAAGTCATGTATAGCTAAGAATCCAATAGAGAAAATAGAATTAAAAAAAATATATACAAAACTAAGTGAGAACACAGTGCAGAGAAACAAAACAGAAGTGAGAAGCTAAGTAAAAATGATAAATAATAAAATGTTAAACCTAAACATAAACATACCAGCAATTATATTAAATGTGAATTATTGATCTAATTAAAAGTAAAGGCAGCCAGAATGGATATATTAAAAAGACTTAAATATATGTTGTCAATGTTTTCTTTAAACATAAAATCCCAGGTAAACCAAGCATGTGTATGTGTGTATACATACATAACACGCAGTTGACCCTTGAACAACGCAGAGGTTACGGGCACTGACTCCCACCGTGCAGTTGAAAAATCCACATATAATTTTTGACTCCCCAAAAACTTAGCTACTAATAGCCTACCATTGACTGGACACCATATTGATAACGTAAACATTTGATTAACACATGTTTTACATGTTATATGTACCATATATTGTGTTCTTACAATAAAATAAGCTAGAGAGAATGAAATGTTATTAAAAAAATCATGGGGCACCTGGATGGCTCAATTGGTTAAACAACTGACTTCAGCTCAGGTCATGATCCCAGTATCCTAGGATCGAGTCCTGCATCGGGCTCCCTGCTCAGCGAGGGGTGGGGGGTGGGGGGTCTGTTCTGTGCTCTCTCCCTCCCTCCCTCTCTCTCAAGTAAATTTTTAAAAAAAGAAAATCATGAGGAAGAGAAAATACATTTATAGTATGTTATTTTATTTATCAAAAAAAAAAATCCACATATAAGTGGACCCACACAGTTCATACCAATCTTGTTATATATGTGCATACAGAGAGAAAGAGAGAGATCCAATCAATCCTTATAATTCACTGATTCTGTATTTGTGAACTCTGCTTCTCACTAAATTTATTTGTAACTGTCAAATCCATACTTGCAATGCTTTCATGATCATTCATAGACACACAGACAACAGTGACAAATTTAGTCACCTTATGCTCCTGTTCCCTGTTGACGTAAAAACACAGTGATTCTCTGCCTCCTTATTTCAGCTCTCACACTATTAAATAAATGGTAATAAAAATACAGCATATTTGAAGGAGCATTTGGGACACAAAATATGTTTAAATGATTATTTTAGAACAAAAGAAAGTTCTAAAAGAAGTTTAAAGTATTATTTCAAGCTGCTTGATAAGAAGAGTATAGTAAACCTTAAAAAGTAGAAAATAAGATATAATAAAGAATATAGAAAGAAGGAATGTAAGAAAAAATAAATACATTAATAAATCTGAAAGCTGCTTCTTGAACAGATCAATACAACTGATAGACTCCTGGTTAAAGAGATTAAATTGAGAAAGAGTGAGAGAAAGAGAGAAGATAAATTACCAAACCAAAACAGAGAGGTTATCACTAGAGATCCTTCAGTCATTAAGTGAATAACAATAATCTATCATAAGTAACACATTTGATATCTTAAATAAAATGGGCAAATTCCTTGAAAAAGATAATTCCAAACATGACACAAATTAATCTATAGGCCCACACAATTTCAACTAAAATTCCCGTAAACTTTTTATAGAAATTAGCAACTTGATGCTAGTAATTTATAGACATGCAAACAATCGAGAAAAGCCTAAATAGTTTTGTAAAGGAGAACATAGAAGACATATTCCTTGACTTCCAAGACTCATTCCATACTTATAGTAATCAAGAGAATGTGATTTGGATAAATGGGATAAAATAGAGATGCATGAAATAAGCCCATGCTATAAAGTCACTTGATTTTTCAGTAATGACACAAGGGCAATTTAATGGAGAAAAGGGTAATAAAAAAGTAAATAAAAGTAAAATAAAGTAAAAAAAAAATGCTATATCCATATAGAAGATAACACAGAAGAAATCTTCACAAGCTTGCAGTAGCTATGGAATTTTTAGGTGGGACACAAAAGCACACACCACAAAAGAAAAGATGATACGTTAGAATTAATCAAAATTAAAATTTTTACCCTGAAGAAAGACAATAAAAGAAAATTAAGAGATAATACACCAACTGAGAGAAGTTTTTGCAATATACATACCAGAAAAAGGACTTGGTTCCTGAAGATAATCACAGCTCAATAAAAGGAACCAAATAATAAATCGGCAATATACGAGAAATGTCATTACACAAAAGATGGCATATAAATAGCCAGTAAGTTTATGGAAAAATTTTCCACATTATTTTTAACCAGGAAAGCGTAAATTAAACTACGAAATGTTACTGTATATACAATACAACAGATAAAATGAGAAAAACTGGCAATACCAAGTGCTGACAAAGTTGTGAAAGAGTATGATGCTACTGACCCCACTGAAAACAGTGGCCACTTCTTTATGAAATGATCTAACAAGTCCACACCTAGGTATTTATCCAAGAGATATAAAAAATGTAAACAAATATTTATAGAAGCTTTACTCACAATAGTTCAACACTGGAAAGAACCCAAGTGTCTTCCAATAGGTGAATGGCTAAAACAAAATGTGATATACCCAATCTATGGAAAAGTACACAGAAATAAAAGCAATGGACCACAGATAGATGCAGCAACATGAATAAGTCTCAAAATCATTATTCTTAGTGAAAAATTTCAGACAGAAAAGAATACATACTGTATGAATTCATATATGCGTACATACAATTTTTTAAGAAACAAAATGTAATCTATAATGACAAAATGCAAATCAGTCTTTGCCCAGAGCTGAGGACAATGGGATTAATGAATTGTAAAGCATCTCAAGGAAACTTTTGGGGATGACAGAAATACTCTATATCTGACAGAAATACTCTATATCTGTGTTGGTTTCACAGATACATAGTTCTATGAAAATGGCTGCTGTTTGCTATTTGTAAATTATACAAATAGAGTTGATTTAAATTTTTATATACAGTATACATACAATGAAATATCATTCAGTCTTAAAAAGAATAGAAATTCTGACATATGCTACAGCAGCATGAATGATCCTGGAGGACATTAAAGTGAAATAGGCCAATCACAAGAGAGACAAACACTGTATGATTCCACTTATAGGAAGTACTTAGTGCAGTCAAAATCATAAAGATAGAGAGTAAAATGGTGGTTTCCAGGAGCTGGGGGTAGGAAGGAGTGTGGAGTTATCGTTTAATAGGTAAACAGTTTCGATTTTACAAGATGAAGAGTTATGGAGACAATCAGGGGTGCTAGCTGCACAACAATATGAATGTACTTAATGCCACAGAACTATATATTACAAATGGTTAAGGTGGCAAAATTTATATTATGTATATTTTACCAGAATAAAATTGGGGGTAAAAATCATGTACAGCTACAGGCACAAGGAATAAAATTATTACAACTGAATACTCATCAAAATGTTGCCCATTACTGCATTTCAGAGTACATTTCTGATGAGAGAATTTCCATTCTGTGCATCAATGAGAAGTGAATCCTCTGCTTACATTTTACACTTCTGATTATTAACTACCTAATTGATGGCTCCAGACATCTGAAGCCCTGTTTCTTACTCACTACCTATAAACTTCTTTTGCCAGGCATGCTCAAACATTTTGATCCTACACCTTTTCAACTATGATGTCTATTTTGCCATGATATCAAGTGAGTTATAGTAGATGAAAATAGTGTTTCTAGAAGCCATGCCCACATGCAATGACTAACAATTATTTATTTACACAGGCAAGTGATTATGAACACATAAGTATATCCTATAAACCCAACCCCAAAATCCTCCACTTACCTTTGCCTTTGTCAGAGTGACTTTTTGATACTACCAGACATAAGGAAAGTGAAAAAAAGGACATCATAGTGGGGAGGTAAAGTAACCTCAGCTAATTATTGTTAAATATCCTAAATGTATAGTAATTATTATTATTATTTTACAATTTTGTAGCTATGGCAACTTACTCCTAGTTCCACTCAAAATTCCTCAGAATGGGACTCTGGATGTGATGGATCTTGAAGTTTAAGCTTCA
>CM052898.1:87293653-87318193 GCA_028534135.1 Potos flavus | reverse complement strand
AAAAAAAAAAAAAACAACTAAGTGACATAAGCAATAGGGGAAATCTGTACTAACTAAAGCCTATAGTTTACAATATTAAGCTTTGTTATTTGCATAGTTCACAGTATCATATATCCATCATTAGAGCAGTATACAGAATAGATTATTAGTGTGCTAATAATCTTTGTGACTCATCTATTGATTTCCTGTCCTCTCAGTCCTTGTCAACCACTGATGATTTTACTATCTCTACAGTTTGCTTAAACAAATGAAAATGAAAATACAACATATAAGGACTTGTGGGATGCAACAAAAGCTGTTCTAAGAGGAATATTCATAGCAATAAACACCTACATTAAGAAGCCATAAAGATTCCAATAAACAATGTAATCTTATGCCTTAAGGAACTAGAAAAAAAAGGACAGATTGATCCCAAAGTTAGCAGAATTAAATAGTAAAGATCAGAGAAAAAAAATAAATGAAATTGAGGACAAAAAAACAATAGAAGGGGCGCCTGAGTGGCTCAGTGGGTTAAAGCCTCTGCCTTTGGCTCAGGTCATGATCTTAGGGTCCTGGGATTGAGCCCCACAACGGGCTCTCTCCTCAGTGGGGAACCTGCTTCCCCCTCTCTCTCTGCCTGCCTCTCTGCCTACTTGAGATCTCTCTCTCTGTCAAATAAATAAATAAAATCTTAAAAAAAAAAAAAAATAGAAAAGATTAACCAAACTAAGAGTTGAAATTGACAAACCTTTAGCTAGGAGAAAAAAAAAGAAAAAATAAGAATGGAAATCAACAAAATTATAATGAAAAGGACACGTTACCACTGATACCACAGAAATTCAAAGGATCATAAGAGCTTCTATGAACAATGACCTGCCAACAAACTGGACAACCTAGAAGAAATGAAAAAATTCTTAGAAACATACAACTCACCAAGACTAAATCAGAAGAAATAGACAATCTGAGTAGACCAATTACTAGCAAAAAGATCAAGTCAGTAATCAAAAGTCTCCCAGCAAAGGGGCGCCTAGGTGGCTCAGTCAGTTAAACATCTGACTTTTTATTTTTTTAAGAGTTTATTTATTTGACACAGAGAGAGAGAGATCACAAGCAGGCAGAGAGGCAGCAGAGAAAGAGAAGGAAGCAGGCTCCCTGCTGAGCAGAGAGCCTGATGCGGGGCTCGATCCCAGGACCCTGAGATCATGACCTGAGCTGAAGGCAGAGCCTTTAACCCACTGAGCCACCCAGGCACCCCTAAACATCTGACTCTTGATTTTGGCTCAGGTCATGATCTCAGTATTGTGGGACTGAGCTCCACATCGGGCTCCATGCTCAGGGCGGAGTCTTCTTGTCCCTCTCCCTCCCCCCACTTGCTCTCTCTCTCTCTCTAAAATAGATAAATAAAAATCTTTAAAAAAAAAAAAATAAGCCTCCCAGTGAAGAAAAGCCCAGGACCAGATGGCTCTACTGGTAAGTTTCACCAAACATTTAAAGAAGAATTAACACCAATCTTTCTGAAACTCTTCCAAGAAATAAAAGAGAAGAAAATACTCCTAAACTCATTTTACGAGACCAGCATTATCTTGATACAAAACCAGAAAGGGACACTATTAGAAAAGAAAAGTACAGGTTAATACCCCTGATGAATATAGATACAAAAATTCTCAACCAAATACTAGCAAACTGAGTTCAGCAGTACAGTTAGAGGATCATACATTATAATCAAGTGAGATTTATTCCTAGAATGCAAGAATGGTTCAACATAGGAACTTCAAACAAAGTGATACATCACATTGGTAGGATGAAACAAATGAATCATGTGGTCAATGTAAGAAATACAGAAAAAGCGTTTGACAAAAATCAACATCTATTCATAATAAAAACTCTGAACAAATCAGGCATAGAGGGAACATACATTGACTCACTGAAGTCCATATATGACATACCTACAGCTAACATAATATTCAATGGTAAAAGTTCAAACTTTTTCCTCTAAGATCAGGAACAAGACAAAGGTACCCATTCTTACCATTCTTGTTCAGCATAGAACTAAAAGTTCTAGCGAGAGCAACCAAGAAAGAAAAAAAAATAAAAAAGTATCAGAATTGGAGAGGAAGAAGTGAAAATGTCTCTATTTGCAGGTGACATGATTTTACATAAAGAAAATCCTAAAAACTTAACCCCCCCCAAAAAAAAGTTGACCCAAAAAATGAATTCAGTAAAGTAGCAGCATAAAAATTAATAAAAAATAAATGGCATTTCTATACACCAAAAACAGATTTTCAGAAAAGAAAATAAAGAAACTGATTCCATTTATGGTAGCACTGAAAACAATAAAATACTTAAAAATAAACTTAACTAAGGAAGTGAAAGATCTTAACCCTGAAGACCATTAGACATTGATGAAAAAATCAAAGAAGACACAAATAAGTGGAAAGCTACCCTGGTCATGGATTTGAATTATTAAAGTGTTAAAATATCAATACACCCAAAAGCCATCTATAGATTTGATGCAGTCACTATCAAGATTCCAATGGTATTTTTTTACAGAAGTAGAAAAATTTTCTGCTAAAATTTATGTGGAACCACAAAAGACCCCAAATAATGTAAGAAATTCTGAAAAAGAACAAAGCAGGAGACATACCACTTCCAGATTTTAAGCTATACAATAAAACAAACCATAGTCATCAAAACAGTATGGTACTAGCATAAAGACATAAAAATAGACCAATGTAACAGAATTGAGAGCCAATAAATAAACCCAAGCATATATGGTCAACTAATATTTGACAAGGGAGCCCAGAATACTAAGTGAAGACGATTACTTCAATAAATAGTGCTGGCCTAATTGGATATTCACATATAAAAGAATGAAACTAGACCTATATTTTAATACCACTCACAAAAATTAACTCAAAATAGATTAATGAATTAAATATAAGACCTGAAACCATGAAACTCTGAGAAGAAAACATAAGAATAAAGCTCTTTGACATGAGTCTTGGTAATGATTTTTTTGATATGACATCTTAAAGCACAAGCAACAGATCAAAAATAAACAAGTGGGACTGCATGAAACTAAAAGAGGTTAGTGTCCAAAATATATAAATTACTTATACAACTCATTAGCAAAAACCAAATAACCCAATTTTAAAATGGGCAAAGGACCATACAAACCCTGTTGGTGGAATTGTAAACTGATATTGTCATTGTGATAAACAGTAGGAGAAACTTCAAAAAATTAAAAATAAAACTACCATATAATATAGCAATTCTACTTCTGGGAATATATCCAAAAAAACCCAAAACACTAACTTGAAAAAATATCTGCACCCCCATGTTGATAGTAGCTTTAGGGACAAAACGCAAGACATGGAAACAACCTAAATGTCAATCAATGGATGAACAGTGAAAGAAGTTGTGGTACACACACACACACACACACACACACACACATAGAGGAATATTGTTCAGCTATAAAAAAAGAAGAAAATCCTACCATTTGTGACATGGCTGGACCTGAAAGCATTATGCTAAACAAAACAAGTCAGACAAACAAAGACAAATATTGTATGATCTTGCTTACATGTGGAATCTAAAAAAAAAAGAAAACAAAACAAATAACAACAAAACAAAACAAAACAAAACAAAAACTCAGAGGAAAAGAGATCAGACTTGTGGCCATGTTACCAGAGGTAGAGGATGGGAAGTGGGGAAATTGTTAAAAGGGGTCAAATGGTACAACTGTCCAGTTATAAAATAAATAAATCCTCAGAATGCAATGTATATGATAATGACTATTGATGACACGGCTGTATGATATATATAGAAAAGTTGTTAAAAGAGTAAGTCCCAGGAGTTCTTATCTGAAGGATACTTTTTCCTTTTTTTTTCCTTTTTATTGTATCTATATGAGAAGATGGGAAGATAGATATTAGCTGAACCTACTATTACAGTCATTTCACAACATATGCAAATCAAGACTTCATGCTGTATGCCTTAAATTTATACAATAATGTATGTCCATTATTTCTCAATGAAACTTGGGGGGCGGGAAGTCTAATTAAATAGCATCTTTAAATTTAGTTGGAGAGATGCAGATACTGACTGGGAAGAGTTGATATTTACTCGAAAGTAGACTTCCCTTTCTTTTATAATTACAATTAATCTATTCCAAAAATCTTTTGTTCCATGGAAGACACCATATTTTAGGTAATTTATCTTTCTTCTGCCTCAGACTGATGATGTATTACATTAATACATCATTAAAGAGACAGCTTTCAGAAATGATGTATTAGTACAACACATCGCTGGAGAAATCAGTAAGAATGCACGACTTATTAAAATTCACACTAATCTTTGAGGAAGGGAAATTTTTGTTGTTGTTGGTAAGTGTTTCTTAAACGTGAAGGACCACAACAGTGCACATCTGATTATCAAGTGGTTGAAAATTAATGTAGACCAAAAAAAAAAAAAAATCACAAAGTGCAATTAATTAGATTATGTGTCTTTGGTAATAGTCCAAGATTGTTAGGTGGTCCTTCTAAATGAAGCTGATAAACAAAGGCAATCAACCTTAACCAAAATATTTTTTTAATCTCTAATATTTAATTTACTATCTGTCATTCCTTAATAAGATTCAGATGAAGAAAAGATTGCTTTATCAACTCCATCCCTTTAGCATCCTTAATGTTTCATATTTGTAAATCTCAGGCCTCATGTGACAATTCAATACATAAACTATCTTGACTTACTATTAAATTTTATTAACAAGAAGCTAAAAAAAAGCACTGAAATCGCCTAGAAATTTAGATTAGTTTTGCTTGACTCTTATAGTTACCAAGCAAAGTCTTTAAGAAGAGGTGCTGGATACGTGTAGCATGGTGGTTAAATGATAAAGCCCAGTTAACTAATACTCATAAAGCCAACTCAAGTAAAAGAATCAACAGTCAGAAAAAAAAATTTAATTCTCTACAGCCCTATCTGTATAGCTGAATGTGTCTTCAGTTGTATGGTTCTCATTTTCCTGTCCACTGGTCATTAAAGGCTTTTAAGAACTGCTAAATTTTTTGTTGTACTGTGTATGGTAAAGTGCAAAGAAAGCGTAAGAAAACGACCTAATTAAAGACCTCCTCCTTTCTGTTCATTTAATATCCCCCTCACCATCTCTTGCAAATTTTCATTAAAATTTCACACCAATTCAATCTTGTAGGTGAGTTACAAATCTTTTCTGAAAGGAAGAAGCTGACTTCACTTGGAAATAGAACTGCTTATAAAAGCTGGGATAGTGAGTTTTGTTTGGTGGGATGTTTTAAATCAACCATATATATTAATTGACAATTTAGATTCAAATAAGTGCTCCTTGGAATTTCTATATGTTATATTATCCATAATACTCCAGATGGAAAAATTACATGTTTGATAATGAAGAATTTAAAGAAAAGTAACCTTTACTTACATACAATTCTGCATTACTTTCAAGGGATCATTAAAACAGCATGATGCACATTAAGACTCAAATATGACCTACCTCACCTTTAGATTTTACATACTGTGTAAGAAAATCACTTAATTAGCAATTCTGAAACAACCTTCAAATTAGAGTTTACTATAATTAGTGTCATTCTAAATATGCACATTTCTAAGCTTTTTATTTAATTTGAAAAGGCTAGAGAAGATTGATGGACTTTTTATTCTATTTTATGAAACCATTCCTTTCAGGGAGTAGATAGAGGAGAATTTTCTGTATGTCTTAGAAAATTCTTGCTTGGCTCTCAACACAGGCTCTAGTTACAGTGTCCTCAACCCAAATTGTTCAGGGCTTTTTTTCTTTTGAAGTGCTCTTTTGTGTGTACTCCTGGTGTGGCCTGTAGCTGGCTTTCAAAGTTAGCTTCCAGGCCCTCATGACACTTTCATCTCTTTCACTGTAGACACCAACTGCGACTAATCCCAGGGTTTGCCTCAGCCAAAGACCTCTTTCCCAGATTGTCACTGTATTTCAGCAAATTGTAACTAAATGAATCAAGCAGATGAGCTTCTTCATCAAAAAAAGTGTTAATTCCATACAGTTAAGAGCCACATATGGAAAACAAGTTACAGACAGAAGAGGCAATTTACTTCCTCAATGGAAAAGATGTTTCCTTAAGAGTCTGGCTACCAAACCCTCGTCGAACAGAGAGGATGCTTGGAGTAATTCTGTTTGTTATACAGAAGTTAACAGTTACTTGTTGACGGTACAGATTTTATTTAAAAGCCTACTAAGCTGATTAATCAAAATTAGGAACTATCTCACTTAAAATCATATTTTTTAAATGTTGAATACTTGCAGATAAAAAGTTTATTTGGCCAAAAAATATATTTTAATACATTTTAAATGATGTCTGATAGTGTTTGTACACTGTTTTCCTGAAATAGTATTGAATCTGATAGAATAACGATGTCTGCAGTAAATCTCTTTCTCCGACTTACTGACTAAAGAGAACTCAGCCTTCTGTCTGGAAGAAATCAAATTTAACACAGTGCTTTGATATTGTAGGTGATCTAAACAAAAGGTTTCTGCAATTTCTAAGTCTTCTGGGATTACAACTTATGTTTAATGTCCCTCTCCCAGTTTATCTTCATAAATGGGATCACCAATCCCTTTGACTGACAGTAATCCTAAGATTCTAGATTTGATGGGCCACAAAAGGTAGATTACTTCTGTGACAGTTACCATGTTTGACAGAAATGCACATATTGCATTTTGGAACACCCTTAAAACATTAAGGGAAATAGGATCAAGTTGAACATTAAAAGGTAAAGAAGGATATGTGTGTGTGTGTGTGTGTGTGTGTGTGTGTGTGTGTGTATGTGTATATGTATATATAGAGAGAGACTTGCTACTTGCTACGGCCCACGTAATTCACATTCATATCATGCTCCGTCAACATCCAAAATGTAAATATCGTCAGCCATCTATCCCTTCTTATTGAATCTTATACACATGAGTCTATGTTTCCTTTTTTCTGACTCATACTCCCATTAATTCCTGCCCACCCACATTTGTCTTTGGTGTCCAGTGAGAGCCCATTCCATATCAGGATCCCACTCGCTCTTTATCATGCATTTTGCAAACTCCCTTATTTCCTTAATAAAGCACTACAGGTTGTCTCATTATTTTCAACCCCATGTAGATAAGAACCAAGCAATAAATTATCCCTCCTCCTCCAAAAAGCAAATGTATTTAAGGCTCCCTCATTTTCTTCCTGCTCTCTGCACCCCTACTTTCAGTCCATCTGCTATCTTCTCGTTTTCCTCACGTATTCAAGATTCCCTTGCCTTCTTTTACTCCTTAACCATCGTCCAAGCTCTAGCAGTTAGGATCTTCAACATTCCGGTGAACAACCATCCAATACCCTCACTCCTCAAGTCCATTTCCAGTGGTCTGCATTCCAACTGCATCTCAGTTACTCTCAGCCCTTGCTCTACGTGTCACCCTTCCCAGGAAACGTGGGACCACAATGGGGGAGAGCTAAACTCATTATCATATTTCATATTATCATGATCCTCTGAGGTCAAACTTCAGACTGTCGGTTTCTCTTAACACCCACCCCTCAGTCTATCTGTTCCTCAACTTCATTGGGACCTCTATTCCCTACACACTCCATGGTTTCTATTAAGCTTATTTTGTTTTCTCTTCTTTTTTAGTTTTCTGGATAGGTCCCTTTGCCCATCGCTTGAGCCATTTTCTTGGCAACTTTTAAATTTCTATACTCCTTTGTCCTTCTGCAAAAGTGTTTAAGCAGCAACATTCAAAAAATTGTTTTTTCCTTCTGGGCATATTTGCCTTCTTCTAGCCCAATGATTCTCAAACTTATAGGTCTCAGGATGTTTTTTTAAAATTAAACATTATTAAGGACAACTAGATATTTTGTATATTTATATATATCAATATTTACCATATTAGAAATTAAGACAGAGAAATTATGTCTTTCTCAATACACTTAAAATAATAATAAACCTGTTACCTAGTAACAAAAACATATTTTAATGTAAAATTAACCATATTATCCAAAACAAAACGAAACAAAAAAACAGTGATAAGAGTGGACTTGTTTTACATTTTTGCAAATGTCTTCAATGTCTGATTATATAAAAGATAGCTTATAGCACGTGCCAATTTGGAAATAAGTGTTTTTGCTGTCCTACAGGTATGTTTCCAGCTTATTAGTAATCCCTTTCTACTCTTACCTAACTCAGCAGGTTCATATTTCTTTTCAACTCTGACTCACCATTGCAGATGATTTTTGAGCCAATATAAACAAATTTAAAAAGAAAAAAAAAAAGAAAAAACCCACTTCTTTATTTCCCTTTTAGCACACCTTCATGTTTGTTTTTGTTTTTCCTGAATTAAGACACTATTATCCTGTTTGAGAAAAGGAAAAAATACTTTTTTGTTGTTAAATTTAGTTCTAGACAAAAAGCAAAACCTCCTTGCTCCCATATCCTACACCTGGTCTCAATGGAGAGTAATCTCAAGACTGGACATTCTTCAGGATGGATATATATGACATGGGACTTAATGGTGATGCCCCTTTTACAAAGCTGGGCTGCCTTGGAACCTCACTGTGACTGGCATATTCTTAAGGCTCAAGTTAAGAGAGGTCACAAGTGAGTTTCAAAGAATTATCTGACAAAATTTCCATACTAGCCACTTAACTTGTGATCCCAAAATTTAACTGAAGTGCTCAGCTCTATCCACTTTCTCTTAGAAGTCCAGTGCTCCAAGGGGCCCAATCCCCCAAAAGAATCAGGCTCTCACTGATTATTCATATTATTATGATTATGTTTTCATTATTATTTTGTAATACTCAATTAGAGATAGTGGGCATCAAATCACTATTGGTCAAAATATTTTATTTTTTGCAGGAGAAAAAGTTTAAGTTGGTGTCAAGTTCCCTATATTGGACTCCTTCCAACCCTGAAGAGGCTTGATAGATCTTGACTAGAATCAACTCATATTCCAAATATCATTCTGCCTTTGTTGTCTCCCATGCTTCAGTCAGCACCGGTGTCTAAGAACCTATAGAGAGCATTTGACCCACCAGCCAGGATTCTCTGTAACTTCTCAGTGAACCAGAGGCCCACTTTATAGCCAAAAAAGCACAGCAGTGGTCCTATTAATTATCCTATGCCGTTCCTCCTAGAAATTGTCAGCCTGAAAAAATGATCAAGCAGCAACTGAGGGCACAGATAGGGTGCCAACTTGGAGATGATCATAAATAGTAAGGTACCCTTCCAGAACTGAAGTACTCATTCCCTAGCAGTTGTGGGAGTGTTAATGGCTGCAAGCTTTCAGCTGAGTTTCCTCTTATCCACTTCTGCCTTCTCCTCCCATGACTGCCATGATTGTCAGCGGGTGAAGAGAGCTGCCTAAAGATCATGTCCACTTTCCTTCCAAAAATTGTTAATATAAGGAACTAATGCCTAGCACATTGTCCTCAAAATGGGACAATTTTTAGCCATTCCAGCTCCAAAGCTCCCCTTGGGATTGGCTAAGGCCTTGGTTATGACTGTCTTGCAACTCTTATCAATCCTGCTCTCTTCATTCTTGGACTGGTGCTGATACTGAAAGCATTCCCCAATAAACTTCCTGCATGCATATCTTCATCCCACAATATGCTTCCCTTGGACTCTGACCTTTGTCACTCTCCCACAGTGGAAGATGAAAAATGTAGCTTTTAAGGTTAGTGGAAATGTACCTAGCTAAAAATCAGTGTTTTAACTAAGGAAGAACAGGATAATAGTTACACTTAATGCTATAAAAAGAACCATCTTTTTGAAGCAAAACATGGTAATTCATGTACATTTTTCACCTGGAGTTATTCACGACAGGATATGTGACAAGGTTCCAAATATTCAGAGAAACATCAGTTAATCGTCAGGTTTGTAGCTGCCTGTGATTCAAAGGTTTGTTTTTGCCAAAGGTGATTCTGTTCAAATACAGTTTGCAGCAAAGAAAGCAGTAATTGCATAAAAAATAAAGACAATCAGGTTTTCAATCACACCCTAAGCCAATCTCCATTTTTTTTTTTTTTTTTTTGGAAACCAGTTTTCATCAACACTAGCCAGCAACACATTTTTTTTGCATGTGTGACTAGAATTGATTAAAATGTTGCATTGCATTATTCTAATAGACTCTGTAAGTCTGAAGTATAAAATTTAAAAACAAAAGCAAAATTAATAGGAAATTTCCAAAGCTGGATGTTTTTCCAAGTTACTTATTAGCTACTTCCCTTTCTGCCTTACGAAGATATTTCTCTTTTTATACAGGTAGCATTATGGCCAACCTAAGGAGATGAATCATATATAATCCTCTTCCCTGAGGAACATGCTCACTTGGGAGTTAATGGTGGCTATATGACAGGGCTCGGCCAGTGATACATGCGGGGAGGTCTATAAGAAGAGTTCTAAGAAAAATTTTTGCTTTCTGGCCAAAGGGACAAAACTATAAAGGTGGCTTACTTATGCCATTCCTTTCCTTCTTCCTTCATGCATTTGATAATAGCTATGAACATGTAATATTTGGAGCTAAAAGAATCATTTTGTGTCCCATGAGAGAGAAAATCACTGAGATGTCAGACTTTTGCTCTGATACCACCGAGATGCAACATAAACCCTCAAACTACATCTTGGATTTCCTGTTAAGTAACATCATCATGACTCCGATTGCTGTTGCTTGCCCCCAGAAACTTCCATAATTTACAGCATATATCTAGAGCTTACATGTCAAACACTATTATAAGTGAATGACAAGCTCTAATTAACTTCATTTTCAAGACGATCCTTTGAACTATGTACTATTACTACCTCCATATTATACAGTAAGCAAATAAATCCTAGAGAAATTGCCCACAGTCCCACAGCTAGTAAAGTGGAAACATAATTAAAATCAAGTCAAAATAAAGACTCTTCAGGCAAAAAAACTGAAGAATTCACAGCCAAGAGATGTAAGTTATCAAAAAAAAAAAAAAAAAAAAGTTAAAGGAAGGCCTTCAGCAGAAGAAAATGATTCCAAATGGAAATCTGGATCTACACAAGAAAAAATACTGGAAATGGTAACCACATTGGCAAATGCATGATCATAATTTTCAACACTTCTGAAAATACTGAGTAATTATCTCTTTAATGTTTTTTTTCACTTCCATTTTCTCTATGCTCTTCATTTAGATTTCTGCTTAAAGAGTTGTTAGACTTTCTTGTTTTGCTCTCCATGTCTCAAAACCTTTGATTTCTTTATTCTACTTTTCTCCCATACCACATTTTCTAAAGGTTTATATTGTTGGTCGAAGATTCTCTCTTCTGTGAGCTTTTGATATCTCTGTTGAGCAGTTAATTTTAACAATTTTTAACAATTATGTCATGTTTTTAACAACTACGCATGTTTTTCATTTCTATTTGGTTGTTTTCCAAATCTGTCTGCTCCTTTTGAAATAGTCTTGTTTCTCTCATATTTTTTTACTTGATCATATATTTTTAAAGCAATTTTATATGTTTAAATGCTAAATTCTGTTTTAATAATATTCCAGCACCTAAAGCACTCCGGGGACTCTATGTTGACTGCTATTATCATTACACTGATGATGATTTTGGCTCTAGCTCTTTAAAATTTCTTCTTGTGCCTTTTTTTTCTTTTGGGGCTCATATTTTGCTAATCTAGTAGAAATATCGAAATGGTGTTGGGTGGTGCTACTAACCCTGGGTACATTCTAATTTAAATTTTTAACTTGGAATTTCCAAAATCATGATGGCAATATTAATTCAAATCAAAAAATACTGTGAGACCAGCAGTCTGTGACAAATTCTCAGGGGAAATTATTATTGTTGTGGTTTTGGTCATTTATCTTTATCTAACACAGAGTCTCAGTGAGGATAGAAAGAAAGATTTCCTGATTGACTTGCTTTGCCAACAGGCTCTCATTTTGTTTTAAAAATATATTTTAATATATATTTTGTAATTATATATAATTTTAAAGTATAATTATACATTATATTTACATACGTTTTGTTTATATTTTCTACGTGTGTGTGTGTGTGTGTGTGTGTGTGTGTTTAAGTTCACACTTTTATTTCAGGTCTATCTTTTCAGATTCCCAGTTCTATGGAGGGGATTTCAGGTTATCTTTCTCATTTTATGAGGCCAAGACCCATTCTCATATCCTCCACAAGTTGTTAACACTCAAAATTCAGTTTCCTATATTGACAGCTGCCCACAGGGCAATTTCAGCCCCCAGGTTTGCTTATCAATTTGCTTTCAGATTCCTGTGTGTGTGTGTGTATGTGTGTGTGTGTGTGTACATGCACATACCCGAATGCATGTGTAAATTATGGAAGGAGCAAGGGTGCAAGTAGAGGGAAGCTCTTGGGAATTACCAGTACTCCCTTCTGATTTTGGCTGTTTTCCAAATCAGTTAGAAATATGTTTCTTATTTATCCAAGCTCTAGGTGTTCAGTAGCAGGAGAACTAGTCTGCCTTGCTGCCCAGGAGCAGGTCTGCCTTGGCAGGATTTAATTTTTCTTTTTTAAGTGCATGTTGAAATAGGGAAAAAATTCTTACAGAAAAACATCATTCTTATTTAAGTAAATGACTCAAAGAAAGTAAAGAAATACACACACACATACACACACACACACACACACACACACTTTTCAGAGTTAATGCTTTAATTGTACAATAGCTATGTGATCTATGTGCTTAATTCCTAGTTTTCATACTTAACAAGATCTTCTTCATTGTTCTCCTTACTTTTGAGTCAATTTTTCCTTAAATGAATTTTTAAAAATCAAATGTGTCATGCTTTTAGAAAAGAAAACATGGGCCAATGGTCATTAGCTTTAAAAAACGTATCTGAGCCTTGAACAACAAGGGTTTGGAAGACTCAGGTCCACTTATGTACAGATTTTTTTCAATTAAATATGGTAAAGAATTGTAAATATATTTTCTCAAACTTTTCTTATGATTTTCTTAAAATTTTCTTTTCTCTAGCTTATTTACAGTAAGACTACAGTATATAATATACTTAATGTACAAAATATGTATTAATTGACTATGTTATGGGTAGGGCCTCTAGTCAGCAGTAGGCTATTAGTAGTGAAGTTTTTTTTTTTTTTTAAAGATTTTATTTATTTATTTGACAGAGAGAGATCACAAGTAGGCAGAGAGGCAGGCAGAGAGAGAGGGGGAAGCAGGCTCCCCGATGAGCAGAGAGCCCGAAGCAGTGCTTGATCCCAGGACCCCGAGATCATGACTTGAGCCAAAGGCAGAGGCCTAACCCACTGAGCCACCCAGCTGCCCCAGTAGTGAAGTTTTTGAAGAGTTGGAAGTTATACATGAATTTTGACTGTGTAGGGGATCAGCGCCCCTAACCTCCATGTTGATCAGGGGTCAACTGAAAATTAATTAACCAAGGATTTTCCTCCTGTCTTTTCATTAATTTGAGGGCTTCTTTTATACAACTTATAAGCCTCACTATTTATTTTTTTCCTAAGTTGGGCTTAGAATTTTTCTTATATCCTTTCATAAATCCAAAGGAGAAGGTAGAAAAAAACAAAATAATACAGTACAGATGCATTGACTATGAGTTTGTTATTTTCACAAGAGGGAAAATGAAAATCTATTTTTGAGCTCATTGAAATTCAGACTTTTATTTTTACATATGCCATGGGATACATTCAGAGCAGTCAATATGGTGCAAATATTTTATTGCTCGGCTGGAAATGTTAAAAAAAATCATCCGAAAATGACAAGTTTAAAGAATTCCATTAGAGAACTCGAAATGCAACATAACTCAACCAGTCTCCCAGAACGTTAGTTAAAATTTTACAATTGAAAATACCTAGAGATTAAGTGTCCTACAAAGCAGATTCTACTTTGTGTACGTGAACCGATGACTTAAAGAAGGGGGGGTATATATATATCGAAGAATCCTGATCAAAGAAATGAAAAGGTAAGCAGGAAAATCAAATCACTGATTAAATTGAAACCACATTTAGATGGCATGAGTTTTCTCAACAGTTGGCAAGCCTGGTAGAGAACACTGTCAACATATTTATGATCTTTTAATAATCAAGAAAGATGGGGAAATAATACATTTTTAACAAAGCACTCGTCTGCTCACTTTAAATAGCAAGGAGAAACATAAACAAAACGAAATTCTCAGTTCAATCTCACAAAAGGAGTTTTGCACCCCAGGGTTGCCATCTTAAGTACTAGCGTACAGCTGAACTATTATATTCAGTGTGAAAGAGTCAAAGGTGACATCATGCTCCTTTTAGATGCATAGTACTAAGCAATTTAAAATCCTCGTTGCTGGGCTTAGCCCCTGTTTCCGAATATCAGTGAGGCTCACAGAAATACTGTGAGGCTGAACTCCACACACACTGGAGCAGCTGGTCTCAGAATCCCCATGATCTTGGTAGATAAACAACTCCCAGAGGGTAATGACACCACAGGTAATGAAGAACGTCTTTATGTACAAAGCATGAGGCCTCGTCCTGAATTGTGGGCCAAGCATAGCCCTAGACAGCTGAATCTGATACAGGTCTAAGAGCAAGCAGCTCAGTGAGCACAGGTCACGGTCAGAGGCTGGATACGCGTCATGATGTCAGTAGTTCCAGGCCCCGCTCGGAGCGAGGCTCATAAATCAATGAACAATTCTCATGTGTGCTCAGTGTAAAAGGCACTCATGCTGAGACACTGATCTTTTCATTCAAACCCAAACTGATGGTAGTAATCACGGACCCTCCTGCTTTATTAGAAATATGCATCTTCAAAACAGCAAATTTTGAAATAGATCATTTTACCTGAGATAATGAAACACTCTCAACTTCTTTAAAATATTCACAAATACATCACAGAAACATAAACTTTATGTACTCAATCCAACAGTATCCAACAGTATCTTACTAACATAAAAAAATTAATAAAAGAGAAATGTGAAATTCTGATCAATGCCCCAATGTTCCTGTCATGGGGCTACCACGAACCAGTATTTCCAAGTCAAATAGTAGTTTAATGAAAGACCATTTAGCTTGTGAGAGAAGGCATCCCAAAACGGGGGCTACAAGAAAGGGAGCAAAATTCACTTCTAAGTAAAAGTGATATTCCCACATGTCCTGCCAATAAAAACTTGAGTGTTCGGGGCATCTGGGTGGCTCAGTGGGGTAAAGCTTCTGCCTTCGGCTCAGGCCATGATCTCAGGGTCCTGGGATGGAGCCCCGCATTGGGCTCTCTGCTCGGCAGGGAGCCTGCTTCCCCCTCTCTCTCTGCCTGCCTCTCTGCCTGCTTGTGATCTCTCTCTCTCTGTCAAATAAATAAATAAAATCTTAAAAAAAAAAAAAAAACCTTGAGTGTTCTTAAAACCAGAGCTGCTAGTTCCCACAAGGCCCTGTCCCTGCTCATGTGTCCGTGTGCATTTATAACACAGGATCCTTTAAAGTACAGATCCCTGAACAACACGGGCGTTAGGGTAACACCCCCGCGCACAGTACAAAACCCACATGCGACTTTTCACTCCCCAGAACTTAACTACGAATAATGTCCTGTTGACCAGAAGCCTTACCCATAACATAAAGAATTGATTAACACATATTTTGTATGTTGCATCTATTATATGCCACACTCTTACAATAAAGTAATCTAGAGGAAAAAATGTTAGTAAGAAAATCATAAGGAAGAGAAAATACATTAATAGTACTGTACTACGTTTATAAAACAACAATGACAAAAAGAACCCCGCATATAAGTGGATCCCTCAAGTTCAAACCCATGTTGTCCAAGGCTCAACTGTACATATATTAAAATAAAAGATTTTGTTAAAATCTTACTATGTTAGCATATATAAGAAGATTATGACCAACTGACAATGTTTCCCTTATCTTTATGCCAAAGAGCTGTCTTAGGCTAAACTCTTTATTGGCATAATTTTTCCTTTTTTTTTTTCTTTTTTTTGAATCTTTTAGCAAAACTGCTTCCTCGTCTCAGAAAAGATAACTTGAGAAAAAAAAAAGTAACCTTAATCATTATTTTGGGGCAATGTATTTTCACTTAAAATGATATTTTAAGAATATCATCCTCAGTAAAAATGTAACAATCTAAAACTCAGCAAACTACTGTGGGCTATATCCTAGAATTGTTTGTTATTACTATTCTGTGCATATTCATCAGCGTTTGTCCTTTCTCTCCTTTCATGCTATAATGTCACCTTTTAACAAGGACTGTCAAATGCATTTCCTTTTGAGGAAAACTGACCTGGTCCACTGACTACTTAGTAAGTTGTTTTGCAGGCACTGGACACTTGACATTTCGATTTTACTGAATGTTGGCTGACACTTAATATACAATCGTATTAAAAGGGGAACAAATTTGTAAGTCAATTTTGCTTAGTAAATGAGCTTATTCTGAATTGTAAATGCGTTAGGCTTCCAGGTGATTGTAGTAATTTAAACATCAATCACTGATATTTTATAGGAAAAAGCTTACCTGATCAAAGAAAGAAGTTACTCCCAGTTATTTGGGAGAAACAAAAATATTATTTATCATGCATTTGGTTCAAGTTTTCTAAGCAAGTTGGTATTTTGACCTTGAATTTTAAATTTAAAAGAGAAAGAAAGAAGGAACATAGAAACGAAACCTTCTCTTTAAAAGACCAGAACAGAGTATTGGGATGGAAGCAGGGAGAAAAAAAGGGGTTCTAGGGCCCCTCTTCAATATGCTCCTTACTTTACTGAAAACACCCCCAAATAAAAATAAAACCAAAGGAGAGCACTGTGTTTGTTAAAGAAATGTAATTTCAAGACAATTAACTTAGCCATTCTTTCTAGTTTGCTCCTTCCAGCCTCTTCTCTATAGAAATGATGTAGCCATCGTGGAATAGAACATGAATTTCCTTTGAAATGTTCCTATTTGTTGAAATGTTTAGAGGGAATGAGCTTCATTTCTGATAATATTTTAAGCTAAAAAAAAAAAAAACAAAAACACTAAGGTGTAACAGTAGAGAGAATGAATCCAGTTAAAAATAATATCTAAAACAGGTATGTTAGATAATATCTAAAAAATAATATCCAAAACCTATGTTTGACACCTCTTCTCATTTTTCACCAGTATATAGTGATTCTTGAAAGTAATGGACAATTACCTGTAGAAAATAGAAAGAAGTAAGCAATGTAATGATGAAAAGGGAATACCTTCGGAGAAAGCTGAACCTGGCATTCTACACATAGGAACGCAGAATCACTGTTTACATTCTTTTCATTTAATTTTGTTTACTATTGCCTTACGGCCATATACAATTGGAGAAAAATCTTTACGGTATATATTATACCTGTCCAAATAGAGGCACTGACCATATTTTCTTCTAAAATATAAACTGTCTGAAGTTTTTTTTTTCCTTTTTTTCCCTCCTTTTCCTAGAGATGCTATAGATTTCTCTATCAATTTTTTTTCTCTATCAATTTCTATTACAAGAAATCTCATGTGTTTCGTCCCTATAGCTTTAATTTTTATAAAAAAAATAATGGGAGGAAACACAGTCTAAGTATTTGAGGGACAGTGACTGTGGAATTATAAAGGGTACAAAATTTGACTCGGAGAAATATGAACATTTGAAAGCTATTGCTAAATTTAAAATATGAGCAAAGCACTATGCTAAGTGCCATAAGGAATGCGGTACAATGCAATGAATGATATTTCCTGAGCACCTGCTCTAGGCCAGGCAGAGGTCCTGGGGACAACAAAGAACAACAAGGTCAAGGTTTCTGCTCTCACAGAGACTAATCTACTTAGAGGAGACATATAAACAAATAAACAAATATACAACCTCAGCCTAGTGCTGAGGGATACAGAGAAAAGTGTAAAAAGGTGATGTAATAGAGAATGACTGAGTGGCTTCTTATAGTCACTTGAAGAGGTGACATTTAAGTCAGCATGTGAATGATAAGAAGGAGCCAGCCAGGTGAAGGTCAGAGTGAGGACCAGTGCATACATGCGAATCAACCTTGCTTAGTAAATAAGCTTATTCATAATTTGAAATGCATGAGGCTTTCTGGTGATGCTTGTAATTTAAACATCACTACTGATATTTTTATTTGAGAAAATGCTCATGTGACCAACTATGGATGAAATAGCTTGTGGAAAATCCCTAAACAGACCACAGCTCAGCAACTTTGACAATATCTAAAGTAAGCCCCAGTCACAAGAGTATGCGAGGCAAGGGTGGGGAGAGACTTGAGTTTCACAGTAAAGGAGATAGACAATTCAGAGCTTGTAAGCCAGGATAATGAGTTTAGATTTTGTTCTAACTTTGAAAAGAAAACCTTGGAGTTTTTAGAGCAGAGAAGTGGCATGATCTGATTTACATTTTAAAACATTGCCTTGTCCGCTTTATGGAAATCGTGTTGCTGAAATGAAAGGCTGGAGCAGGGAGACAAGTTAGGAGGATATTTGAGAGGATAGTTGGGCCCTTTTTTAGAATAGGATAGACAGGAATGGAACAAATTGGGGGAAGGGAGGGGAGATCCAGAGTTCCATATTGTCCAACGCATGTTTAAGATGCTATTTAGACATTCACATTGTCCACCCATGTGACAATGGCAAGGAAGAGGTCCGGTATATGACTGTGGGATTACCAAGAGCATTTTGCACAATGATGGTGTTTAAAGTCACAAGACTAAATAGATGATATAATCTATGTACATTGTGTGGATAGAATAGAGAAGGGGGCCGAGGATAAAGCTCTGATTTATTACAACTCTTAGAATAAAGGAGGAGACACCAACTAAGAATTAGAAGCCAATTCTGATGAAATAAGAAGAAAACCACCTAGGGGAGCTTGGGTGGCTCAGTCAAACATCTGCCTTCGGCTCAGCTCATGATCCCAGGGTCCTGGGATCAAGCCCTATATCAGGCTCCTTGCTCAACAGGGAGCCTGCTTCTCCCTCTGCCTGATGCTCCCCCTGTTCGTGCTCTCTTTCTCTTCTGTCAAATAAATAAATAAAATCTTAAAGAGAAAAATAAAGAAAGAACAAAACCACTTAGTGTGCATTGTCATGGAGACCAAGGGATGGGTGGTTCCAAGAACTAAAAAGTGACTGAGTGTGTCACATTTTTCAATCATTTTTCTAGGTGAAGGAAACAGAAATGGGACAGTAGTTTAGAGTAAACCTGGGATGAAGCAGTTTATAAGATAGGAAACGTTAAAAGAGGTTATTGGTGGGGAGAATTCAGTGGAGAATAGGATATACGCAGTGTGTGAGAGGATAAGGGACAAATCAAAAACTTTGAAAAGGTGAGAGGGGATAGGAGCCACAATGCCATTGGAGGTACTAGCCAGTGAGGGAAGCAAGATATCTCCTGCTTGGCTGAAGAGGGGAGACTGAAAATACGGGGAGCATTTCTGTTCAGCCCTTGAGACATTCTTAATCATTAAGTTTGCAGCATCCTGCTAGTTCTATGTTGGTTTTAGCCTTTACTAAGTACTAAAGAGAGTAGCAGGAACCCACCTAAACAGTGGCTAGAGTGTATGTGTTTGTGACTTGCCATTTTCTTGTGTCACAGGCTAACTCCAGAAACTTTTGCTTACCGCTGTGCTGTGTAATGGATACCCAGCTCCACTCAGCCCTGCACAGAGGTCCAGAGTTACCAGAACACCACTGTGCTTACTAAATGCCTCTGCTTCTTTATTCTCAAAGATTTTAACAGGCAGACATGTTCAACTCACAGGTCTTCTGCTTGCGATGGAGATGCATAAAAACCAGAAACAGT
Organism: Potos flavus; assembly: GCA_028534135.1. Classification (NCBI taxonomy): domain Eukaryota; kingdom Metazoa; phylum Chordata; class Mammalia; order Carnivora; family Procyonidae; genus Potos; species Potos flavus. The sequence goes on along the minus strand of CM052898.1, from coordinate 87,298,416 downwards.
CAAACAAAGAAACACAAAACTACTTTGAGCATTTCCAATCATTTGCTCTCCAGTTGCCTAAGGGGAGGAGTGTTTTGTTGCTGGGAGGGCATTACCAGAACCTGGCTTTTCTGGACTGGCTTTCCTGGGCTGGAGGTGGTGAGAACAGGGGAAATGTAAAAGGTGTCAGAACGGTGCAGAGAGCCTGTGAAGGGAAACTGAGGGAGAGAAATCTTTAAAGGTGAAAGGGGAAGAAAATAGCAACAGCTTGAACCCTGTGGATTCTTTGGGAATTTGCAAAGTGAGAAAAAAGGAAAGGGAGAGAGGCAGAGACTATGCAGCTGCTTGCATGAAAGAGACTTTGGTAGAGACGCAAGAGCCTGCAGAAAGTGCTTTAAGCAGATTTCACTACCTCCCTTCTTTTTTTTTTTTTTTAAAGATTTTATTTATTTATTTATTTGACAGAGAGACAGAGAGAGAGAGATCACAAATAGGTAGAGACAAAGGGGGAAGCAGGCTCCCTGCTGAGCAGAGAGCCCAATGCGGGGCTTGATCCCAGGACCCTGAGATCATGACCTGAGCCGAAGGCAGAGGCTTAACCCACTGAGCCACCCAGGCACCCCCACTACCTCCCTTCTTAAGAGAAACCTGGGTAAAGAAACTTTTTGTTACTTTGAATGTTTTCGGAGCCATCTTTTTGTTTCTTCTGAATGTAACACTGTGCGGGTCTTAAGAACAAGCGTTTCATTAGGATTAAAAGTCAACTGCTTCAGCATTTCTTTGTTACACATTTGCACCATGTCAGGCCTGGGGCTAAGTGCCCTGACAGACAAAGGGTGAACAGTCCTGCCTCGTCCTCCGGCAGCGCCCTCACGTGGTAGAAACAGACATGTGCATGCACTGCCAAGGGACACTAATCAATTGTTAAGGAAATACAGATAGCAGTCAGAATATCCTTTTAATGTACTGAAGAATTTTCAGAGGTACCATTTTGGGGGGGGGGAATTTCTTTAATCTAACAGCTTCTATTTAAATCAGTATTCATTGTGAACTATTTCTCCAGAAGATGGCAATGTTCCAAATGGCTATTGGTAAATTAGTTCTTATCTAAATGCATCATTTGAAGGCTCTGTTTCAAGTAGTTTGTAATAACCCTCAGTACTGTGGACTATGTAATCAGGGAATGAAAATGGTCATTTTGGGCCTGATGATGTTTTTTTCTTCAGTCTATCCAGAGGATATTTCTGATTATTAGGTTAAAAAGATGTTTTCAGTATTTTAAAGACTAGGACAAGACTCAAAAGATCAATTCCAATTTTGCTTTTAACTTTCAATGAAATGAATGTTGGCTCTTAACAAGTTCTTGGCCTTGCTTTTAGAAATTTCTCTTGTCTGTACTTCTAATACATACATATTTTTCTCTTTTCTTCTCCTTAAGAGAAGGTTGTAACTAATGCATCTTTATATATTTTGTTCACTGCTGTTTATCATTTTGTTTCACTGTTGAATATCTTCTACCTAGAAATAGTAGAATAGTTGGCATACAGGGGTGGCTTAATAAATATTTGTCGAATGAATGGATAAAGTGAATCTCTCTATCCCTCACATTGCCTAGTAGCAGACCCTCAAATATTAAGTGATTTGAATTCATTACCATCAGTTCTAACCAGTTGCATGAATAGAGATTCATGTCAAAACTAAAGTCTGGAACTATCTCTCTTTATATAGTCAATGACTCTTTAGCTGTAATTGGTAGTGTTCATAGGCTCTGGTTTTGCAGCAAAACAGTGTCACTGTATCTCAGATTGTCATTTCATTGTTGAGTATGAGCTTCTCACCTCATTAGCTAGAGAATTTCAGCTGAATCGATCAATATATGCATTTCCAAAATAAGAGAGAGTTGAAGGGAGATCATAATTAGGTAGAGTCCTGAAAACAGCCTATCATAGCTTATAACTGTGCTTAAACTCTATCAGGCACAATATAAAACCTTTGAAGAAAGTGTTATCAAAACTAATTGAACAAAGGATAGACACTGAACATCAATGATAGAATGATTAATGTCCTGGTATCGCCGAAGTATTTATTTTACGGAACATGAAGATTCTGGCTCTAGGAAAGTCAAAATGGCATTTTTAAAAAATAAGTACTTGACTTCTAAAGCATATTTACATAATGAAATTGCATTATGAATTAGATATGAAAATCTTAAGGTGATATAAACATTAAAAAGGTAAGTACATGCTAACAGATAAATAAGACTTTTTTTTCAAATTGGAGAAAATGGAGAGAAATGATAAAAACAGGTTTCTTACCAGAATCCTAAATTTGAAATCCCTAAAACAAATGAATGATCTGACTTTTACGACTCTCATTTAACTGTAAATAGGAATTATTGCATGAAGTAATGCACAGTGATTGGGTTTAGTCATAGTGCTTGATTTTCACTTCAAAATATGAACTTAGCAACCTATATCCCAGGTCTCTAGAGCATGAGGATTCCTTTCAATCAAAACTCAGAACACCTTTCACTTACTTGTCAGAGTTCTCAACTTGAAATTTGGTCTCATATGGCAGCTGTCAAAGCTTGACAACTGATATTTGAAAGGGTTGACCTAAGGGACATTACAACTATTTATTTCTATAGGTTCTCTAAAATTCTACCTTTCTAAGAGGGCAGACAGACAGCAAGCCAGGTAACTGGACTCGATTACTCTGTTCATAGAAATACTTTCACTGAACTAGGATTTAACATTTTGTCTTAAGGCTTATAATTGGTTGACCTAAGAAAAGGTCTCAGAATGTTACAGGCATCATCTATTATAGTGTTCGGCATGTCTTATACATAGAGCCTGCTAGTAAAGTTCCCTTAAAGGTCGATGATTTTGTTTTCTCTACTTATCCTTTTATTTTTCTTTTCGGATGAGCTGTGGTTCCTCAGAATAAGCAGTGTGAGCAAAATTAGCCATTTTCTCTTTCACCTCAGATACTAGGAAGCTTATTACTGAGTTTTATGTTCCCTTACTTTACTTTTCCATACTTAAGATACTTCTAAGTCTTTAAAAAATTAGGCAAAATTTAAATTATTCTCAAAATAGACACAGTCTCAATTGAAACTTCTTTACTCAGATTTTGAAATTTATGATTTTAATATAGTATTCAACCATATATAAATCAGTATTTGGTTTTGCTAAAATTTAGTCAGTATATTAACCATCTATGCAACATAAAAAAATCATACTTTATCAATACTGTATCCATAGTAAGATTATCACCATGAATACACAGTTGGACATTATGAATTGAGCAAGGTTTTACATTCTTTAGATAGGAATTTGTGTTCTGGATTCTCTATCAATTAATTGATTAACTGACCTTCTCATCTTGAGCAACTGACCCATCCAAGCCTTTGTTCCTTTATCTGTAAAACACAAATCAGTAATAGCATCTAATAAAAGTTGCCTCAGATATTCTAAACAATATATGGGAGGCAAATTGACTAGCATTGTACTATATATAGCTTCCCTTTCAATACCATCTACTGTGCTCCAGAAACACTAATTGCTATATTTTTTGTTAAAATCATGTTTTCTTCTAAGCATTTAAAATAAAATTTGAGGGCACCTGGGTGGCAGAGTCAGTTAAGCTTCTGTCTACCTTAAGCTCAGGTCATGATCTCTGGTCCTGGGATCAAGCCCTGCATCAGGGTTCCTGCTCCAAGGGCAGCCTGCTTCTCTTCCCCCCCCTCCCCCCGCCGCTCCTCCTGCTTGCACTCTCTCTCTCAAATAAATAAAATCTTTAAAAAATTAAATAAAATCTGAGAATTAAGCTTTTTTCTTAGAGTCATGCAAATTCCTTAAAATCATTTCATTGTTCAAAAAGCAAAATAATTTCATTTTGTAACAGAGTTCTGGCAATTGTAGATATTCATATTCATGGATCTCTGATAAAGGAATAATTTATTACTTTATCAATTTACATTTTTAGATACTTGACTCTCTAATGTATCCATCAGTTCACTATTAAATGTGAAATCAGGACATTTAATAGGGCATTATTGTGAAGATTTAATCCTAGTGGATATTTTTTAAAATATAAGGCTCACACAAATGACTTGTGAATGTTTATGGATGCAGTTAATCAGTATTACATCCACATCATTTTTTCTTAACACAGAAAGTGAAAATGCCTCTTATTTCCAAAATTTTTTTGTATTTATTTCTTTTTATTTTTTTGAAGATTTTATTTATTTCTTCTTCTTTGGGAGAGAAAGAGAGTAGGAGTAGAGGGAGGAGGGGCAGAAGAAAGGCAGAGGAAAAGGGAGAAGCAGACACCCACTGAGCAGGGAGCCTGATGCAGGACTGCATCCCAGGACCCTGGGATCATGACCTGAGCTGAAGGCAGCTGCTTAAACTGAGCCACCCAGGCACCCCTCCAAAGTTTCTTTAAAACTACATGAGAATAAGTTGACATCTGGAGAAAATTACTTTGGAGTTAACCTCTGATATGGTATAAATGAATAAAATAAGTACCCTTCCTGAGTACTTATAAAGTAAGAGCTTATCCTTATATCATTAATGAATGCTTAAAACAACCATTTGAAGCTGATACTGTCATTATTAGGATATTCTCAAATGAGGAAACTGAGGCACAGAGAGATTTGTAATTTACCCAGAGCCATACACCTTGCAGAAAATGGACTTGGATGGAACCCACACCTATCTGACTCAGAACTCCGTGCTCTGAGACATAAACTCTAATCGCTCCAAAGCAGCAATGTCCAC
>CM052898.1:87233122-87293553 GCA_028534135.1 Potos flavus | reverse complement strand
AAATTAAATTAAATTAAATTTAAAAAATAAACATAATTAAAAAAATACATTGTTGAGCTTTAAAGATAAGACACAGCTTAGTGTAAAGGGACTGGAGTATAAGGTCTTGCTTCTTCCTCAGTCTCTGCTAATAACTAACTGTGGGTTCTTAGGTAAGTCACCTCACCACTCAAAAATACAGTTCTCTTCTCTATATGATTAGAAAGTTGAAACATAAGCTCTCTAAATTCCCATCTGATGCAGTGCCTGAGTGGTTCGGTCAGTTAAGCGTCAGACTTTGGCAAAGGTCATGACCTCAGAGTCCTGGAATGGAGCTCCCACAGCCCTGTGTCAGCTCCCGGCTCAGTAGGGGGTCTGTTTGTCCCTCTCCCTCTGATACTACCCCCCTGTTCCTACTCTCTCTATGTATATATCTTAAATAAATAAATCATTTTTTTTTTTAAATTTCCCATCTGGGGTGCCTGGGTGGCTTAGTCCATTGAGCGGCTGCCTTGGGATCCAGTCAAAATCTCAAGGTCTTGGGATCAAGCCCCATATCAGGCTCCCTGCTCAGTGGGGAGTTTGCTTCTCCCTCTCACTCTCCCACTACCCTTCCCCTTGATCCTCTGTTTGCATGTGTGCACGTGCTTTCCTGCTCTCTCTCTCAAAATAAATAAATAAATAAATAAAATATTTAAAAAATTCCCATCTGATTATCAAGCTCTATGCATCAGATATCTATGCTTCTTAGACCAACTTTTGGAGAAAAATGTGGGTATGAAAAACAGTCACCACATCTTTTCTCTGCTCTAACCCCTACGTTGGGGATACTGTCTTATAAAACTCTGAACTTCAAGAGTGTCTCAGCCTGCTTCCCCCTCTCTCTCCGCATGCCTCTCTGCCTGCTTGGGATCTCTCTCTCTCTGTCAAATAAATAAAATCTTTAAAAAAAACAAAAACAAAACTGCTATATCCACCAACACCAGCACCTGTATCATTGCCCCAAAGGAACAGTGATGAAACAGAGCTTTTTGTTTGTTTTTGTTTTTGCTTTATATTTGTAGTGCCTTCTCCCTAGGGCTTAATCAAATGTGCATTAGGGAGGGGCACCTGGCTGACTCAGTCAGTAGAGCATGCAACTCTTGATCTCAGGGTTGTGGATTTGAGCCCCACATTGTGTAGGGGATTGCTAAGAAATAAAATCTTCAAAAAAATGTGCATTAGGGAAACAGAAGATAATCTGAATGACAGAACTGTCTTGTACTCTAGCCCAAGCCAATTGTCTATAAACTGGTATTTTACACACCCTCTATTCCCTTAGTATGAAATTCTATTCCAAATATCCCAATCATTCCTATAAGTCCAAAACGAGCTGGTATTAAAGACTATCCAAATATGCTTTGGACATATCAGTGATAAAGTTCTAAAGTGACCACAATTTGACTACCAAATGTAGAAAACTGCCTCTGTGTTGTTCAGGCAGAAGGCCACCATGAGCCACTACCCTTCCTGGACTATTATTATGGTTTAGTGATTCAGAATTTGGGCTACAATGAACCTAACTGTGTGAGGCCAGTGCACACCAGTAAAGGAATGACTAAAACGCAGTATAAATTGTCAGTGCAGTGTAATAAAGAGTATATACTTTAGGATTAGATCTTGGTTACCATTCAAGTCTTACACTTACTTGCTCAGTGGCTTTGGTTCACTTGAGCCTCAAGAGTCTCATCTATAAAATGGGGTTAATTTTATATGTGAGAAAGTTTTTGTGAGCTCCATGATACATAAAATATGTAAAGTACAGAAATATAATAAATTCTGGTTGCTATTATTAACAATGTTACAGAGTACAATTCGAATAGGTAAAAGGAGAAACAAAAGGTGGCATATTATTGGACAAGAAAAGTGTATCAGACTCTATTACTGTGATATATACCTTCTCTCTTGAGGCAATTTCATAAACTAACTAATGATCTCTATCACATGGCTACTGCATGGGGATAATGAAGGTTTTATTTGGATAAAAATTAGCATTAACATCAATCTATATATGAAATACATATCAAGTCCTCAATACTTCCTTTTATATTCCTGTTAAAACTGACAAGTATAGGGGCGCCTGGGTGGCTCAGTTGGTTAAGCATCTGCTTTTGGCTCAGGTCACGATCTCAGGGTCCTGGGATCGAGCCCCACATCGGGGTCCCTGTTCAGCAGGGAGCCTGCTTCTCCCCCTCTCCCCTGCTCATTTGCTATCTCTCTCTCCCCCAAATAAATAAACTCTTTTAAAAAAATAAACTGTTTAAAAAAAAAAAAGCTGACATGTATAAATAGTATTATAATTTGCCAGCACTAATTCATAAGGACAAAACACACTATCGAGCTGATGAGTCATACAACAGCAGCGATCCTCCATCTCTAGAGAATATCACCTATTCCCCAGGCTGTCAGGTAGATTAGGAGGATAGCAGTAAAATCTAGCACAGAATTATTATATCTCCATGTGCCACCTCAGCCATAGGCACTCTTCTTTGAAACTCTTGCCCAAAGGGAGTGGAAATTTGAGAAACAGGAACAGGAAAATTGTTTAGTCCTCAGAAATATTAAAAAGCATGGTTTGGAAGAAGGTCCTGGAAGCTCCTTCTTAAAATATAACTGTGGTATACCTGAAGGCAGCTCCAGTTATGGGGAGAAGACATGTAAAGTGTCAACTGTCTGAGTTCAGTGTTTCATAAACAAAGCATTCCTGTCTGCAGGCTCTTATAATTTTTGTCTTATTGCCCTGTGATTCAGTTATGAATTAATAAAATCTATACTTCAGGGAGCTGTTGAATATAACTTTTAAAATAAGAGCAAGACCCTGTTCAGTTAGCTTTGATTAGAAAATCATCTTTATGATGATAAAGATGCCTGCAATCATGACTTCCCAAATGCACTGAAAGAGTTATATGCAATTAACCATAGGAGATGATGTTTTGCAGAATCCTATGACTGTTCTGAGTCTAAATTGATTTTTTAACTAAATATTCATATGAAGAAGATTCATTTAAAAAGATAATTTTAGTGTGAGCAACATCAGCAAAGCATAAATAAAGCCATTATTTCTGCTTTCTGTGTCTGTGTGAGCCTTGGTGTTTCAAATTCTATGTCTGTACATACAGTACATAAACTCTATTCTTGGAAAATGTAATATGAATCACAGGTGAATACAGATACTAAGTTTGAAAAAAGGTATAGAAAAAAATAGGAAGAAGTGAAAATATCTTTGTAACAGTAAAGCCACTCAAAATGTTATGATCAATGACTAAAGAAGAATACATTAATCTGTGTCTCATTTATGAAAATAGATTATTTACTTATGAAACAGCATTGGACATAGATACAGACACCCACATTTTCTGTAACAATCTTACTTTTATGTCTTCTATAACTTTGCCTCTATTCTATCCTAAAATTTCCAATATTTGGCACATTAAATCATTTAGTCAGAGGCAGTAATACTTAAGAAACTAACAAAAGCCAAAGAAAACTGAAACAGTGTTAATAATTTGAAAATTGTAAAGACAAAGTACAAAAATTAATGAAGGTCTGTTTTTCCCTAAATCTGATAAACATGAATTCATAAGATATTGAGGACAGTCATATATTTAATATTGTTAAAATGCCCCTACAACCCAAGGCAATCTACAGATTTCATGGTATCCCTATCAAATTTGTTCACAGAGGTAGAACAAGTAATACTAAACTTTGTATAGAAACACACACACACAAAAACCCCAAAGACAAAGCAAACTTAAAAAAGGAGAACAAAACTGGAGGTATCACAATCCCAGATTTCAAGATACACTACAGAGCCATAGTAATCAAAACAGTATGGTACCAGAACAAAACAGACATATAGACCAACAGAACAGGACAGAGAGCCCAGAAATGAACCCATGCTTTTAAGGTCAATTAATGTACAACAAAGAAGGCAAGAATATACAATATGGAAAAGAGTCTCTTCCAAAAATACTGTTGGAAAAACTGGATAGCTACATGCAAAAGAATGACCACTTTCTTAGACCATACACAAAAATAAACTCAAAATGGATTAAAGACCTAACTGTGAGATCTGAAGCCATAAAACTCTAGAAGAGAACACACACAGTACAGTAATCTCTCTTACTACAGAAACAGCTATAGAAACATTTTTCTAGATATCTCTGCTCAAGCAAGGGAAACAAAAGCAAAATAAACTATTGGGACTATACCAAAATGAAAAGCTTTTGCACAGCAAAGGAAACCATCAACAAAAAAATAAAGCAACCTACTGAATGGGGTGCAGATATTTGCAAATGATATATTCAATAAGGAGTTAATACCCAAAATATATAAAAGACTCATACAATTCAATACCCCAAAGGCAATCTAACTGAAAAATGGGCAGAGGATATGAATAGACATTTTTTTCCAAAGAAGACATACAGAGGAACAACAGACAGATGAAAAGATGTTTTAACATCGCTAATCATCATGGCAATGCAAATCAAAACCACAGTGAAATTTCACCTTACACCTGTCAGAATGGCTAAAATACAAAACACAAGAAATAGTAAGTGTTGGAGAGGATGTAGAGAAAAAGGAACCCTCCTTCACTGTTGGCGGGAATGCAAACTGGTGTGGCCACTGTGGAAGGTTTGGAGGGTCCTCAAAAGATTAAAAATAAATATACCAAATGATTGAGTAATCCTACTACTGGGCATTTACCCAAAGTAAATAAAATCACTAATTCAGAAAGACACATGCACCCCTATATTTATTTCAGCATATTTACAATAGCCAAGATATGGAAGCAACCCAAGTGTACGTCCAGTGAAAAATGGATAAAGAAGATGTGATACACACACACACATACACACACACAAACAGGTAAAATGGACTATTATTAGCCATAAAAATGAAATCTTATCATTACAACAACATGGGTAGATCAAGAGGGTACAATGTTAAGTGAAATGAGTCAGAAAGACAAATACCATATGATTTCACTCATTTGTAGAACCTAAGAAACAAAAAAAGGAAAAAGAAAAAAAAGAAAAAAAAAAAGGCAAACACAAAACCATACTCCTAAACATAGAGAACAAACTAGTGGTTACCAGAAGGGAGTTGGGTGGTGGGCTGGGTAAGATAGATAAAGGAGATTAAGAGTGTACTTATTTTGATGAGATGAGCACGGAGTATGGAATTATTAATCATGACAGTATAGACCTAAAACGAATATAACACCATGTGTTAATTACACTTGAATAAAAAATAAATAGGGGCGCCTGGGTGGCTCAGTGGGTTAAAGCTTCTGCGTTCAGCTCAGGTCATGATCTCAGCGTCCTGGGATCGAGCCCCGCATCGGGCTCTCTGCTCAGCGGGGAGCCTGCTTCCCCCCTCTCTCTGCCTGCTTGTGATCTCTCTCTGTGTCAAATAAATAAATAAAATCTTAATAAATAAATAAATAAATAAATAAACAAACAAACAAACAAATAAATAAATAAAATAACAGTACTGAACGACATTTATACTGGAAGTAAGTAGAGCCACACCAAATTAAATTTATTTTCCTTCCTCTTCTTCCTCCCACTTCTTTTCATTTCTCTTTTTGATAAATGTTTTCATTTGCTTTTTTCACCGTAATGTAAACTCTTTAGAGGTGAGGATTCCTCTTTTCATCAATTTTATTTCCTTCTTGCATTTGAAATGGTGCATAGAGAAGCCACTCACTAAATTATTGTTGAATGAACATATGGGTAACTGAACAAATTATTTTTTATTGGTTGATATGCCCACTATGTTCCAGATATTATTCTAGACAGTATGTACTTATTTCAATGACAAAAACAATGCAATTCATATATTCCTTCCATTTTATAAATGCGAAAACTGGAATTGCAAAAGCTTTATTAACTTGCTTGTGATCCCACACTGCTAGGAAATAGCATAAACAAAATCTGAACTAAGTTCTTTCATGTACTAGCATACCATGCCACATTATAAATTATTTCCAAAATATATAAATAAATAAATAAAAATAAATGATTTCCACTGATCTCCCCATTACGGAAATATAATGAAGTCAGGGGTCTCTATCACAAAATTTTCAGTTTGACCTGCCAAATGCATCAGAACAGAGACATAAACCAAAATGAAGTAAGTCATATGAGTGATTGATATGGTTTCACACTGATAAAATAACTTACTTAAAAATATGCTGGTGTCAATTCAAAGGGCTGCCATGTGAGGGAAAGATATTTCGTTTCGAATATACATTATTCCAAAGAATGCTTCAGAATGATTTCAAACATGTACACAATATATCAATATAGAATCAAGTCAATAACAAGAAAGCATAGATAGAAAATTTGATAGAATCAAGAAAAATATTAGTATGCAAAATATATGCTATTAAGAGTGCATTAGTCAGAGTTTAGTCAGCAAAGCAGATAATATTATAAAAATTAGACCTTCATAGTCATGGAAGGAGCTGGGAAAGTTAAAGTATAGAAGAGGGATGCTGAGAATCAAAGGAGTTGCTAGATAACTTCTCAGTTTATCTCAAGTGCTAGTGTAAGTTAACAATTTGCAGTGTTAATGCCTCTAGCCAAGACTACCAGGAAAATATCAGTGGTTCGACAAGTTGGCTGTATCATTCATTCCACACTGGGGGGCTGTCCTAGCAAGAGGATATGAGAAAGGAATTGCTGAAAAATCTAGGTTTGTGTTAGGTAATTTGGGGGCACGTTTATGCAGATAGGTATTTACTCTGGAAATAAGGATAATTCAATGATTTGTATCTTAATAAATCTCATCTAGAAGGAGGGAAAGCTAGTCCAGTAGGAGAACTATGATTGGCCAAGAAGTAACAATCACTCATATTAGCCAATAATATGGGAGATATGGTAATTTTTGCGATTAGAACAATATTCTTGTTTTACATTCAAACATGATTATGGAGTGGGCTCCCTTCTGTTTTGATCCATCAAAGTCACAGTGACCTTTTCTGATGTTGATGTTTGTGAAAATATTTATGCTGAAGAGGAGAAGACCCAAGACCTCGCTGTAAGTTCCAAGCCAATTCCCAGATGTCAAGGGCTCTTTTCTCTTTCTCCATAGCTTACAGAGAAATGCAAAGTGTGACCATGAAGAGGAAGTCCATGCAAAGGTTTAAGGGAAGCTGTTGCCACTGCAGAACCACTGCCTCTGTGGTTCTGGGGACAAAAGTCTGCTGGTGGGTCTGAGCGCCCCAGTCATTGGACAAGAAGTGTAAGAGAGCAAGAAGAAGCTGGATGTGACAAGGCACCTCTGTTTTGAGCTGGGAATTGTTGTTCTCCCAGTTTACACAGTAAGAACTGAGTTACAGAGACCTTAAGTCAGTTGCCCATGGTCATCCAACTACTAACTAGAGGCACCAGGATTCCAAGAAGTGGTCTGTCTTAAAAATCCATAGTCTTAACTCCTGGTTTCTGCTAGATCTCAAAACAAACAAAAAATGCATAAAAAGATAATCAAAATCACTGGTGGTTGGAGAAATTCCAATAAATGCAAAATATTTTTAAAAATTCTAACCTAGTCTACCAAAAGTTGGGAAGACCACAGTTGCAGACAAAGCATTAGGAAGGAAAGCCTTCAGCTACACTACTGATTTGGAAATGAGTTCCTGAAATCTTCAGAAGGTCATTGTCCTTATCTGAGCAGGTTACATGAGCCAGCAACTTTGCATCTACGAATTGATCTTGTTGAAATAAAAGCATTGGTGTATAAAGAAAAAAAATAGAAAAAAAACCAGATATGTGAATATCCATAACTAAATGATTGATAATGACATAAAATGGGAAATAACTCGTATGTCCATTAATAGAGGAATGAATGAACAAATTGCAATATATACATTCTACCAACGATTAGTAAGTGATGGAAATAATTAGACTTTTTCTATGAATCTAGAAAGATATTCATGATAAATTCATAACCAAAACAAGCAATATTTCTGCAAATATGTTGTTACTAGCATGAGCAAATTGTGGAGGACATATGTCATACTATCAACAGTGCTAACAGCAGAATAAAGAATGGGGAAAGCAAGGAGCACATTGAAAGAAACGTAATTAGTTTGTGCTCATCCTTCTTTATATTTCGGGATTTTTAAATTTACTATTGTGAGCACATAAAACTTTTATAACTAAATAAATAATACTTATAGAATGCTTCTTAGAAGGCTAAAGGAATTTGATATTCCTTAAAAATTTTTAAATAATTTTTATTCAAGTGGGAATGTGATAAAGAAAAAAAATAATTCTGTATAAAAAATCCTTTCTGTTAATAAAAACTCTTGTGATGGAACTGAAATCTTATAAAATATCCTAAAATAACCTGATACTGTAAAATTTCACTTTACAGAAATCAACTTATATTAGAGATCTTCAGGATTTATAAAGATAAAATGATCTCTCTAAAAATACAGTACCATGAGAGAAATCTGAGTTGTTATCTGCTCACAATATATACATGTATGTAGAGATAGGTATTTTTGCTTTCAGGCACCTGGGTGGCTCAGTCAGTTAAGCGTCTGCCTTCATCTCGGGTCATGATCCGAGGATCCTGGGATTGAGCCCCACATCAGACTCCCAAGGAGCCTGCTTCTCCTTCTCCCTCTGCCATTTCCCCTTGCTCATTCTCTCTCTCAAGTAAATAAATAAAATACTTAAAAAAAATATTTTTGGGGCACCTGGGTGGCTCAGTGGGTTGAAGCCTCTGCCTTCGGCTCAGGTCATGATCTCAGGGTCCTGGGATCGTGCCCTGCATTGGGCTCTCTGCTCAGCAGAGAGCCTGCTTCCCCCTCTCTCTCTGCCTGCCTCTCTGCTTACTTGTGATCTCTCTCTGTCAAAATAAATAAATAAAATCTTTAAAAAAAAAAAAATTTTTGTTTTCTCACTTCATTTCTATTCCAGCAACTACAAATTCTATGTTGGCCTCAGACTCCCAAACAGGTGACTTTAAAAGTAGCTGTAGTCTAAATATGCTTAAGGGAATCAGATTTTTTTTAGGATGTGTCCATTTACAGAACCTAGGGAGGTTCTTGTTTTTATGCAATATTTATATTTTTGACATAGTTCTATTATGAACACTAACACTTAAGATGTTGAACTGGGTAATAATGTGTTCTTTAAGTCACTGCCTCTGTCACACATAACCAGCATATGTATAATATCCATACCTTGCAGCTGCTTGCATAATTAGACACACTGAATAATAGCTATCAAAGCACAACATTCAGATCATTCTCCTCCGAGAGAAATAGAGAAAGAGAAGAAGAGAGCACTTGGAAGCCACTTTGCAAAATTAATTATCTAAGTATTTTTAATTCCAACATCTGAACTTGTGTTTGAGGCACAAGAATTCATTTTATGCAAAGTGTGTGTGTGTGTATGTATAGTACTCTAATATAAACTCCATTTTATTTAAATAAAATTCATCTGATGGAGTGATATATTTAGTTAAAGTGATAACCACTTTGGCTAAAGTGATAATGGGCCATGGTGAAAGCTCCTTTTAGTAATCTTATGGTTATCTTCATAATAATATTAAGCCACAGAGTTTTAAAAGGACCTAACTATAATTCAAATGTATTGGCCATTATAAATCGTCATCTCAAAAATACATATCTCTCTCATTTACCTTCTATAATCCCCCTCTAAGAAGAATGTTAATTTCTAAAGTTATAATAATTATAAATGCATTTTCTTTAAAAAATGTATATAAAATCACTTTCCAAAATGGAATGCTTATAATTTGACAGAAATGACTAATTTAACAAATAATGCATGAAGGATTATTATGTCTTTTGAACATATAATAAAGTATCCAAAAAAAGGTGTTCTACCAGAACCTAATATATTATAGAGCCATAGTACTGATAGAACCAGAAGTACATTTGCAAAATGTATCCACTGAGAATAATTTCACGTCAAGTGTCAAATTTGCCATACTGTTAAGATCTTAAGGTAACCTTGTCCTATCTGAAATGCAAATACTCTCAGACCCGGTGGCCCATTCATTATGATGGTTCTTGAGCTCTGTTACAAGAGACAGCCAATGAAAATTATCTATTAACCTACTTGAAAAAAGCCATACATAATTAATGTCTGCAGATAAATAGCATTCACATTTTGACAAGGAGCATCAGTGCCAATAACTCTTCCACCCAGACAGTTTTATGTGTCTTCTCTTCACTAATTATCATTTTGGAAAGCTTTCAACTGATATCTCTTATTATGGTAGAATAGTTTTCTGGTAAAGTTCTGATATATGTGTCCTTATTTAAGGTGAATTCTAAGATGGCTGAGTGAAAGTTAACAAAGTCAAGTGTATGAATTTATAGGTAGCCAGTCTGAAGGACTCCACTTTGTTGAAATATACCGAGAAGCAAGAAATCCACTACTTGTGGACGTCATTTGCTCCTTTAGAATATGGTATCAAAAGACAAATTATCATGTAGGTGTGAACACATTTTTCTTAAATATTTTACCTTTTTAGTGTTCAGAGCTAGTATTTTATTTTCATGCACTTGATTTTTATAACCTCACAAGAGATGGCTACTTGTGTGCAAAGAGATTTCAACGTAAGATTAAAATTAAACAGTGACTGAAGGAAAACTTTAATCCGTTATCTTTTCTTTTTAACTTTTGGGAAATAAAACACATTTGAGCCATGAATAAGAATAATATTTAATTCTGTCCAAAATTTGACAAAACATGGTTTCTCTGTCTATAGCATTCACTTCTCTTTATCTCACCTTTTCAAAATTTATGATCTTTCTTTGAAATGTTTTTGCAAACCCATTAATGTATCAAATAAATCTATTATGAATAAGTCAGATTGCAGTATATTCTTCTAGTTGGCTGTTATATTATTCTGTAACAAGAAACTCCTAGATATATCTCATTTGCAATCGTCTATTTTAGTTTTTCTGATGCCCACAGACAGCTCCTATTGAATCCTGTTCTATAGTTTAGCCATTTATAAGCTATTAGTAGGATATGCACATCTTGACAGCTATACTGAATTCAGCCACCTGAGTACCACTTAATGACATGTCATAAAATGCTTCATAATTTAATGAGATCATTTCTTGTTTTTATTTTATCATAATGATATATCATAACAATTATGTTAGATCATTAAAAGTGTTGCAATAGATTCAATTTCAAATCCCAAGTCTGTCAAAATATCAGTTGATAAAAAGGGTACGCTGGCAGAACTTCTTATCTTGAAAAATACAACCTGAAATGTGGATATGTCAAGACTCAAGGACATTTTGATTCTTATGAAGGCCAACTGTATTGTAAGAAGTCATCAAGTACATTAAAAAAAAAGTTTGATTCCTCTTTTTAATATGACATAATTCATAGAGGAATAACTTTATATGTTGATAAAATCATTATAAATTCTTATGGAAATATTTTAAATGACCATAAAGGAAATTATTTCTCTTAGAATACATGGACTTTCCTATATTTCTTAAATATTCCTAATGAATATATATAATAGATAGTGTTTTATTTATATTTAGATAAGTATATTTATAAATATAAATATTTATAAATATTTTATATTTATATTTATAAATATATAAATATTTATATTTATAAATACATTGAATGACACAAAACAACATTGGACAGGCAGCTACTTTAATGCTATTTCAGGTGAAGGCTGTGAATCTAATTCTTTCAACAATAAAATTGAAAATTTATAAGCATAATAATAGAATATAGTAATAACAATAGCTACTGTTCATTCTTTGTCACAGGGACTCTAAGTATATTATTACATTTAATGATATTGCACCTGAGTTGAGCCCAAGTGGAATGACCCTAGAATTCATATTCTCCAATCATCTGGCCTCTAATACTGTTGGGAGACCAGCTTCATTAAATATCCTATGTATGATTTCGTTCATAAAATGGGGATAATATTACAAATCTCACGGTATTACTGGAAACAAAGTACCAAATAGGGTCTCTGACACATGGCAGATGCTAGAAAAATGCGTTTCCTTCCATTCTCATATAAATACATTTCATGAAAACATTTATGTATCATTTTTTATGCATGCTAGAGAAGTAAGCCTATTACGATTCCTTTGCTTTAACAGATTTATTATTAACTTGTTTTTATTTTTCTTTCTCATTATAAAGAGATGCCAGGTCTTCATTATGACAATCTAACACCAAAAAGAGAAATATCAAACTATACCAATAACATTCAAAATAACTAAAAGAATACATACCATCTATTAATTCATACCACTCTCTTAAGTTTTATGATGACCCAGACACCATACTGTTTGTTCCCTACACATTATTCTCATTTAGTCTTGAAGACCTGTGATTCTTATTAATTGATATTAATATTACAGATACAGAAAATGAGACATGGGTGGTTTTGGAAATTTACATAAGAGCTCATCACTATAAAGTGGTGGAAGATCAAGACTGTTGACTCAAAAGCCCATGATTTTAATGACCAAAGTTTGGTTGTTTTTTTTTTTTTTTTAATGACCAAAGTTTTTGATCAAAGTTTTCCTACTGCCTAGTAGCAAAATGCAAAATTCTCAGGTTACTACTCTTATATTTTTATTACTCCATTTTATTTTATTTTATTTTATTTTTAATGATTTTTTTTTAAGATTTTATTTATTTATTTGACAGAGAGAGAGAGATCGCAAGCAGGCAGAGAGGCAGGCAGAGACAGAGGGGGAAGCAGGCTCCCCGCAGAGCAGGGAGCCCGACGCGGGGCCCGATCCCAGGACCCCGAGATCACGACCCGAGCCGAAGGCAGAGGCCCTAAACCACTGAGCCACTCAGGCACCCCTATTACTCCATTTTAATATTATCTCAATATAGAAATTAGTTTGGAATGTTTTCATCTAAAAATGTACAATTATGTATGTAACTGCATTTTGACATATATCCTAAAAATACAGGGAAATGTCTCCTGACTTCATTCAATTTTTTATTCTGATATAGTATTGCAGTATGTCACAAAAGAATATTAATTGCCAGAATCATACCCTTTTCTGTGCTTTTAAAACTAGTATGCATTCCCTATATTGTAATACTTGTGGCTAAATTGGTTTCCAAGTACCCACTAGCTGGTATGATTCACTTACTCTGTACATTACTAACATTAGTGATCTGAATACAAATGGGTCATTTATTCCCTGACAATAATTTTTTACATGTGTTGTTGAACTCTAAGCATTTCTGCAAATTAACTATAAAAGAAAACACAGCAGTTTGGGAGAAATGTCCAGAAAGCTATGCAGCTTTTAAACACAGCAGTTTTAAATTATTATTTTCTTTTTTTTACTTAGAATCTCTCAGCACTTTCTATCTTGTATCTGCTGCACGAATTGTTTCTCTGTCCTTAAAATGAGGCTCTTCCTTATCCTCCACAAATTATATTATTGTTGCTATCTCTTTCCCTCGTCCATGATGCAGAGTTTTCCGCTCCCATCTTCCAAACTTCTGAAGTCAGTATGATTTACTTTTATTCAGCCATGCCTTCTGGATCATGATGACTCCAAAAGGCTTGGTGACAATCAATGTCTTAGAAATCTCCACTCTGTCTCACCATCACGATGGCTGTATTTCCATAAAATATTCCTTATCCAGCAGGTGAAAGACTTGCCATGACAGAGTAGGGTTTCTCTTCTTGGAGCAGGCATGTGTTCATCTCTGCTGGGTTTGCACTTATAAACAGTATGACTACACTCAGGTGTTTAACATTTAACAAAGAACTCCCATATACATGCTCACGGTGTGATCAATTCTTTCTGAGACAAGGCACTATATAACAAATCAAAGAAATATTTTTTTCATTTTACCTTTCCAGTAAGTCTGGCAAAAATGCAGGGCAAGTATTACTATTTCCACTGAACACACAAGAAACCTGAGGCTTAAAGATGTGAGATAAATTTTCACAAGGTTTTATAGTTAGTAAATGTTGGGTATCAGACAGACACATATTCTCAATCACAGGCAAGCCCCTAGCCTGTCTTTACTTCTATGTTCTTATACATCGAGAGACACTACAGCTAAGAATTGAAAAGTTCCTGAAGTCAAACTGCTTAGATTCCTGCTCTGACTCTGCTGGATTTCTCTAGCTGAGATAATTTGGGCAAAGCACTTAACTACTTTGTGACTCATTTTTTTTCTCCCTGGTAAAATGGAGATAACTTTATTGTGAATTGATGTGACAATACTTGGCCTTTATTAAGTATACATATAAATTAGGAATAAAAAATTTCAACCCACTTGGTTTAGGATGATCACTTTCTAGATAAAATTATGTACCATACAAGAGCACAGGAACACCTGAGTTACTTTAGAGTTGGTAAATCCAGAGAAAAGATGAATGCCTTACACAGGTATGGACTAACCATTGTCCAACATAGGAGAGAAGTGTCAGGGGACAAGCAAAAACAAAGAAAACATCTTAAAGAAAAAGGAAGAAATTGAGATAGGTATTCGATATCTTAGGTACCCCCCAAAAGCAAACTCCTTCCCAACACAGGTTGTGAAAAAATGGAGAAATAAGACAAGGGAGTGGCAGTGGAGATCACTTTTATGAGAATAAACAAAGAAGCAAACAGGAATCATAGCTGAGTGTGCGGCGAAGTAGATCTGTTACATGAATACAGACTTAGACTGATTTACAAACCTAGATACAGATACACTCCCATGCCGCTCCTGTAATGAGGGGAAAGTACAGAATATGTCTCTAAAGAAGTCTCAGAAAAGACTTGCTTCCTGAACTCTGATGGGTCCCTGGAGGGAGAGAGGGCAGGGCTGAGCCAAGCATGCCAGTTTACTCCTTCCAAAAATACTGGTAAAAAAAAAAAAAAAAAAAAAAAAAAAATCACTACATAAACCCTGGAATGGAGAAACAGGCAACGAATAATAGAAACATCTGGGGTGGGGAAGAAAAAGTTCCCAATAAAAAAATTAAAAACTGCAAACTCCACAATAACAAAAAAGACTATGTTTGAGTAATGGATATGTTAAGTAAATGCAAAAGAGAAAACTAATCCCCCAAAATTCTTAACATGAAAAAGCCAAAGGCATGCATTAACTGCAACACAAAAGGACTATTAGAATGTGTTGCATTCCTGTTTCAGACATGCTAGACATTCAAAGTGAAATACTCCTTTTAAATTCTGATGATAGCGCTATGCAACATGTCTTCCTTCCTTTTTCCAATGAGGTGGGAAAATCAGAGAAATTTAGTGAAAAAACTGGGAATAATATCCCAAGTAGTGTGACTCCAATTTCTCAGCAGGAAATACACATTTCAGCTAAACAGAATTTTCATATTAATTTAGATATCAAACTATCATCAAAATTTGCTTGTAGAGCAGAAAATAAAACTAAATAGCATCTGATAACCCTAATGGAAAATAATGATAGCCTAATGTCCTTTCCATTATAAGAATAGATTCAAGTATAGTCCTCAAAAAAGATAAAATCATGACTCTCATGCAAATGTAAAATGTAGTCATGTCAAAGATTTTATTCTGCTTATTAATTAGACCACCAGTAAGATGCTTAAAATGATTCAAAGATCATTTGACAAACAAGGTCCATATGGACAATTCATCCAAACAGAGGATATAATTGCTAGATTGGATTATTTTTAAAATGGTTAATATCTAAGGGAGCCATAAACCATAATCTCTGGTGTTTAATTTGTTGCATGGTACAGAAATTATTTACATCTTTACTGGAAAAAAATCTACAATTTGACTTTTGCCCTGCCCTTTATGGATATGAAAACTGTTCACTAAGTAAAAAGTCAAGCTCATACTATAGTAAAACAACACCCAGTAGCCTCTTTTGCCTGTTCGCAAATTTCAAATAAATATTCTAATAGATATATGTAAACACTTGCTATTTGCTAATTAGAACTAAACTGTTTTCTTGGGCACTCATAGCTATATCTGCCACGTATTCAGTACTGAAAACATGCAGAAAATTATTCCTCTTTGGCTACTCACTTTTTAAAATTATGCCATTGTTTCAGTCATAGTGTATGATGTCACTTATTGAATTGTAGCTTTTTTTTTTTTTACATTTCCCCCCAGATTAACTGACTTGACCACCCTGATTGGATTATAGAACTTCCCAATCTATTCACTACATAAAAATAAATACCTAATTTAAAATAAAACTGAAAAGATAAAACCAAGCAAAAATTCCAATAAACATGAATTCTTTCCCAGGAATTTTGTTTCTTAGCCCATAGACCTTCCTTGGACCACAGTCAATATCATTGCCATTGGCTGCAAACCTAAGAATCTAATGAACAGTGGACATCAGGGATGGCCACAGGAAGCTCCTGGCTAACTCTCTGGAGAGTCTACTTTAGGGTAATATCCAAGTCAGCCACATTCTGAGTTCCTCCAACCTGCTCAAAATCTTTTAATTCTTTATTCTTCTTACTTTTCTCTAAACATGTCTTATTGTTTTCTGAACTATGCTTATGTAGTTTCTGTATCATTTTCTCCCTTATCTTATCTACTCTCTAATCACAACTGTTCAAATGGTATCTCTATTATGAAGATGGTCCTGTTCTCCTGGTCAGTTCTCCCTTAATACTCCCATAGCCTTTAATGTACCTCCATTTAAAAAAAAAAATTATATTCTCTTTTATAATTAATTGCTTACATATCTATCTTCCCATGTCCTTTGAACAGAATATATAGTTAATATAAAATGAATCAATGAATGAGTACAGATGAAGTATTTAGTAGGAAAGACAAATTTGCAAATTATCATAATTATACTAGTAATTTATCATGGTTGACTTGGGGACCAAGTATAAGTAAGGGTATTTAGAAAAAGTTTTTATGTTATGAGGTGCAATCCCTTTTACTGTTCAAGAGTCTGTTCAGAGGTGACTTTCTTCCTAGTCATGTATCCTCTGCCAAGGGAATATATCTAGACCTTGTTGGGATGATGGGGTTGGTCGAGACACGCATGTTGCTAGAGGAGTGTTAAGAAAAACAGAAGTTGGAATAGAGATGGTAGTGTTTTGTTTAGTGGAAGCAGTAACAGAAATTTTTACTTAAGTCAAAATTTCCCAAGTGTCAACCATGCACATTGATTATATTCAGAATAGCTTAAAGCAATTCCGTAAAGAAATGTTTTCTCACAATCTCATAGTTCCTATGAAAAATTTTCCTGTACCAGATGCTACATTCCATGCAGGAGCCATCCTTCTATATCAATGAGTCACTATGAGAAAGGAATAATGTCAATGTGTAATCCTTCCCCATTCCCTGCAAAGAAAAAAAAATTTTGCATGTCTCCTATTTGGCAAAGGTTGATGAATGTTTACATGGCCCGTAAACAAATGTGATTGTTAGATAGCTTTCTGTAGACTCTAATCCTAAGGATTTCCAAGACAATGTTTTCCCATCAAATGTCATGCAATTTGTAATGAATTATGATAATTAATTTCAAATGCAGATTTTTGCTGAGGAAAAACTTTCATTCAAACAAATGTGTTTTCCATACCATTGGAATTACAAGCTACAAACATGTCTAATAATTTATCAAAAGCCTTTTATTCAGGTTCAAGTGTGTGAACACCAGCTGGTTGTCAGAAAGATTTATCAAATTCTTTCTATAGAAAAATCATAAAGTTTTAGGGCTGCTATTAATGTACCAGTAAGTACTCATTATTATCTGAATAAGCAAACCTGTGTCACTGAGAAATTGAAACACTGTGGGACCTAAAACCTGCATATAAAATATTATATCCTTAATAGAATAATAAATCACATTCTTCTATGCAGTTATTTTAATGTCTACAGCTAGAACTTCAGGTGAGGAGAATTTTATGTTCCATCCAGAAAAATGTCAGGTTCTTTAAACACCCTGGCATAGGGACAGCCCTTTTTTCATTTGCTTGGGGTGATACTTTGGTTAATTTTTTTGCAGTTCTTACCTCATCTTATTTAGGCTGCTATCATGAACTTCTTTATTAAATATACAATCTCAAAAGTCATACTTAAATGAAAGTGGTAAAAATTTAGGATGGAAGCAAAAGACATGGGCCCAATAAAAGCCCCCCAAACCCTGATGAGTTTCATTAATGAAAATGAATTTTATCATTTCTGTCTCAGACTGTGTAGATCAATCTACTCCCATTTCCTAGAAGAAAATGTTCTTAATGTAGTTCTTCTCTCACACAGAAATAATGGTCTGTGTATATTTTATAAGTATGCCCCTAATCTTATTAAAGTATAACCTTGAGGCATATTTATTTGTTTCATATATAAAGACAGAAATATAACTTCCTTATGGCAACTAATTCAAAACCAGCAAACACTAATTCATTCTAGCTTTAAGTATTCTTTATATTTTAAAAATACAAAATTTTAAAATGCAAAGGAAATGACATCATACAAATTCACATCTACTTAGAACTACAACAGTTTACTGACTTAATAAATAAGTATTTATTCACTCCAAAGGCATACTTTAAAAAGTTTTAAAAATGTTTCATTGGAGGGGCACCTGGGTGGCTTGGGCATCTGCCTTTTGCTGGGGTCCTGATCTCAGGGTCCTGGGATGGAGCCCCATGTGGGCTCAGCAGGGAGCCTGCTTCTCTGCCTTGCCTCTCTCCCTCTGCCGCTCCCCTTTCTTGTGCTATCTCTTGCTCTTACTCTATCTTTCAAATAAATAAATAAATAAAATATTTTTTAAAATGTTTCATCAGAGGAAAACACGGTTAAGAATGACACGGAAGTACTATCCTTTAATGTAATTTTTATAATGCTCTGTAAATTTGCCTAAAGCAAAGGAGTAATACAGAGTACAAGAGAAACAAAGATAATCTTTCAAGGGGCTTTTGGGTAAAAGTTAAAAATGTAACATCGCAAAATCATTGTCTAAAATCTGAGTCATTCCTTTAGGCACAAGTATAAGTTTAAATAATCCAGGAGAAATAGTGTTTTAAATACATTTTAAAGCTTACAAATCAAAGTATAAATCATGAAGTTTTCCAGAGCTGCTGTTGAAGAGAATATTCATTGAGTACATTTGGGCTATAAAGATGAAGAAACAGTGGATTTACAGTCCGGTGGTGGAGGATTGATAAATATACAAAAATAATAACACAAGTCAGCATGACAGTTGCCATAACACAGTTCAGAATAGATTACTATAGAACACGAAGGAGGAAGAGATTATATTCTTTGTAAGGAACACAGAGTTTTCCCAGAAATGACTGTGTTGGGGCTAGACTTTGAAGAATGGGTTAAATTAAAGTAGTTAGGAAGGTAGGAAATTTCATGAGTGGGAATAAGAGCAAAGGCACACACACTGGAGTTGAGGGCTAATGCTTAAAAAGAACAAGGAGAATTTCTGTTTGGATAAAATTCAGGCTCTAGGCATGGAGTGGTTGGCAAGTAGGCTGAAATGGGATACTGGAGTTATGTTCTGAAGATCCTGAGATCCCATCCTAAGTTGCTTGCATTTAATTCCATAGGCATTAATAGTCTTTAAATAGGCACCTAGCATGCTCCAAACTCTAAAAGACAGTAGAAAATAAAAATTAATTATCTTGATGTACCAATACTCCTTCTAGTCTTAAATTGAAAATCAGAATATAAGAGAAGTATATAACTAAGCAGCATATTAACGTTGTGTCACAAATGTACTGTTCAAAATTACTTTTTATTAGAAACATACTTTATATATGCTGGGCCATAAAAAAGAATGAAATCTTGCCATTTGCCTGGACGTGGATGGAGCTAGAGAATATTATGCTAAGTGAAATAAATCAGAGAAAGACAAATACCATATGATTTCACTCATTGTGGAATTTAAGAAACAAATGAGCAGCAGGAAAAAAAAAAAAGAAAGAAAAAACAGAGAGGAGAACCAAGAAACAGACTCTTAACTACAGAGAACAGACTGATGGTTACTGGGGTGGAGGTGGGGGGGGAGGGGAGGGATGGGTGAAACAGGTGATGGGGATTAAGGAGTGATGAGCACAGGGTGATGTATGGAAGTGCTGAATCACTATATTGTACACCTGAAACTAATGTTAACTAACTGGAATTTAAATAAAATCTTAAGAAAACATACTTTAATGCATACTGAGAATGCGTTCTCCTGGGCATTCTAACCAGGGGTGGAAGTGTCTGTTTTTGAACAGCATAACAGTATTTGTTGCCGTTTCTGAATATTTGCAGTTTCTGAATTGCAGTTATTACTTCAGTGAGGACAACTTTTACTTCAGGAAAAAATAAGAGAAAAGGAGTTGGGAATGTAATCTTTAAGTTGTTGAATATTCTATGGCAAAAGATATGACTGACAAATATATATTCAGTAATATCACAGTATCCATTTTTGAAAATGAAGGTTTTAAAGAATATTTTTATTAACTATGCCTTCCCAGTCACAGCATTAAATTAAAGACACAGACGGGACTTCAGAATAAAGTGAGCAGACGAAAGCATTTTCATTACATAAGCAAAACTAAACCTAGCTTATTTCATGAACTTAAGTGAAATTTAACTTAGGTTCTTTCTTTTAAATGCTCCTAACAATCATAAAAGAAACTTCAGTCATCTCCCTGAAAGTGGTATGAGATGATCAAAACTGACTCATATCAGTCCTGAGTTTGAAAGCTCCCAATCTGTGAACTGTTCCTTATATGCACAATAAGCTCTTACTAAATGAATACTATTTATTGATTTGGTGGCTTTAATTTTGCTATTTCTGGATTTTTGATAATAGTACACTTGCAGTTAGAACACAAAGAACCAAGGAAAATATAAAAGCAGAACACTGACTGAGTTTGTGCCTTCCAAATTAAAACTATTTAGATCAAATAGTTGACGTCAGTTAAATAAAATGTAATTATGCTGATATTGTTAAATATACGGGAAAAAATCACATAGGCCTTTTATTAATGTTTTCAAATGTTAGCAAATCACTGAAAGATGAACTAATACAGTTTAAACTTTATATATATGTATGTGTATAAATATGGAAAAAGACATGTATATAGAAAGAGAATTTTGAATTTTTATGTCAGGGCTAAATACATTTTTGGTTCTTCAAAAATGTATCAACACACAAACTTGCATATCATAATGTAATATGTGCTGAATACTTCTACAAACTATTGAATAATAATGAGAACTGCTAGGGAATAATTAATATTTTGTACCAAGACATGATCACATGATTTCAGAGTAAATTACCTGTGAATGTTGTATATTCTGGTCCTGAATTAAAATATCTCACAATTTCCAAAGTTCTTAAGTTCTTGATAGTCTCTTTTTCAGAGAAGACCTTGTTGACTGCCTCTCTACAGTAGGCCCCACAGTGATGCTCTATAATAGAACTCTGCCTTTGATAATGACATTCACAATGTTGTCCTTCCATTTATGTGCTGACCTCCTCTCTCAGTAACCTGCAGGCTCCCGAAGGTCAAGGGACTTACCTTACTATATTATATCTCTGGTACCCAGAATTCATTAACATTTAATAAATATTTATTGAATTAAAATGTATTTTTTCCAGAAAGCCAATAATTTAATAAAGGAAAAATGTTAGTCAAACCACTTAGATGTCTACATATTGCTAACACCTAAAAATTTATAATGATTCATTATTGATACAAGTATTCCTTGTGTTTACATAATATGGAATTTTTATATAGAATCAGGAAAACCTGAAGAAAAGATTTACATTTAACTTGATATTTGAAAACAAAATTGAAAATACAAAACAAATTTTATTTTCATTTGTTCTACAATTTTTTCTGAATTCATACTATGTACAAGGCACTGTATTAGCTCTTACAGGAGATACAAAGATAAATGAGATATAGTTTCTCTTGGAGGAATGAGTAATACAGGATATAGTATCTCTATGAAATAGAGATACTATAATTTAAGGCAGAAAATGACAGCTGGCATTCGAGATTTGCTGCAGTAGTGTTTCTCAAACTTCTTTTTACCTCAACCACAGTAATAAATTCATTTTACACTGTGTGTATATCTGAAACAAATGTGTCACAGGACAATATTTTATTTTTATCTGATGCAATACCCTCTAATATTTTCTACTCTATCATATTTCTTTTTGTTTAATACTAAGTGTTGATTCACTAAACATTTTACAACACAATAATAATCAATACGTAGTCAAAAAACACTGAACTGCTTGGAGAAGCAGCTTCTTCAAAGAAATGGTATTTATGCTAAATGTTGAATTAAAAACTGTATAATATGTATACATATAACTTTCAGGAAAAGCAATTATTCTAGATAGAAATAACCACACAAATAAAAGTATTAAGAAAACATGTGAGGCATCAATTAAGTAAAAGCAAGCAGTTCATTTTGGCTCTTGTGGTAGATAGAATTCTAAGATAGTCCCCATGATTCCTACATCCTGATATACATACTGTGTGCAATAGAGCAATATGCTCCTCAGGAGTGTGGCAGAACCTATAAATGTGAGGGTATATTATTCCCACAATTACATTACTTTCTTTGGAAAAAAACAGAAAAGAAAATTTGCAGATGTAATTAAATCCTCTAAGTCAACTGAGTTAACCAAAAAGAGATTATCCTGGGTGGGTCTGATCTAATCAGATGATCTCTTCAAAGGGAGATTCAAACTCAGAGATGTACTTTCCCGCTGGCTGTGTGATCTGCCTTCATGAACCTTACAGCTGTGAGGCAATTAATTCTTCAAACACCACATGAACCTTAGAAGCCAGCATCTCAAGATTGTCAGACTCTGAACAGAGAACCCAGAACTACCAAATTTTGGATCTACTGAAGAGTGAGATAATAAACGAGTATTGTCTTAATCACTAAGTTTGTGGTAGTTTCCTACCCAATAATAGAAAACATTTGGAGTGTGGGTACACAAAGAAAGGCAGTGAAAGAAATTGTTGGGAAAACAACTGAAATTCCTATCATAAGGTGCCATGAGAGGTGGCTAAGAGGCTTCTTCTTTGGGAATATGAAGCTATAAAATATTTTGGAAAAGGAAATTGCTTGGAAAGGAAAGGAAAGCACTGGAAGAGATGTCCCCACAAATATGCTATTCTCCAAGTTATTATCTAAAAGGGATTTTGTTTCAATAGTTAATTGGTTCATTTATGAAATAGAGTTACAAGTATAGGTGTTAGTTTAGGACTAAGAGTGGGTAATGATATAGGTGTGGATGTTGCTGGTAAAAATATGGTAATAGACAAACAAATATGTCATCACATTGCTGTATAACCTTGGAAATCCATACTGACTATGCTGGTGACTGATTGTAATTAAATAGAATGAGAGATGCTCTCTTCTTCTTCACAGAGTACTGAAAAACATCTGTCACCATAGAAATAGAAGCAAATTATACTTCTGCTAGACTAAAAATGACACTCCCTTCAAAAGCAGAACCCCCCCACAGCATCAGAGAACAGAGGATTTATCCCACATTCTATTATATTACCTGCAAGTAGTAGAAATATTATTTCCCCAATATAGAAACAAAACCATTCATGTTCTAACAGAATTTTTACAATTTTAATTTTAAAAAAGACCTAACTTAATTTTTAATTAATTTTAAAATAGGTCTAACTTATTTTTTTATACTGAGATAATAAAAGGGAACATATAGATTATACTATGTTGGG
This sequence comes from Potos flavus, assembly GCA_028534135.1. Classification (NCBI taxonomy): domain Eukaryota; kingdom Metazoa; phylum Chordata; class Mammalia; order Carnivora; family Procyonidae; genus Potos; species Potos flavus. The sequence goes on along the minus strand of CM052898.1, from coordinate 87,269,823 downwards.
ACAAATATGTTAACACCACCATTTCTAATGATATCTAGATCATTACTAATCTTTTACTAATCTAGATTTTGATTATCCAAAAATTAAAATATCGACCAGTTGCATCAAATTTCTGCCATTTTGAAGGTAAAAAAAAAAGTTTCAGAGAAGTTTCTTTCATTAATATTTTGCTTCTTTCCTTCATATAAGGGCATGGCATTATAATGATTCATCTTTTAACATCACATAATATATTTTTCCATCATAAGAATATGACATTTTAATTATTACTAAATGATTGAATTGGACAGTCTTGAGTTACAGAAGCCCTCTCGCACTTAGAGAAAGTCAGGTGGGGACTCAAATAGCCAGAACAATAACTTCCACCCATGAGCAGTCTGGTCCATTTATGACTAAATGCCATTTACATCTAATCATTTTCTCTGTGTCCTATAATGTGAAATGCCTGGAAAGCCCTGCCTTAAGGACTATTTTGCCTTTAGAAATACAATTATGGCTTCTACACCCCTCAGTGAACAGCTTCGAGCAGGTGACATTTTCAGAGCTCTGTCAATCAGAAAAGTAGTACACCAACTATATGACTTACACATTTGACTATATGCAAGGAGCCAAAATGTTTCCTAAAATACACAGAGGATGATTTCAAGAACAAGTGCCTTTCGGGGTATACTAGCATTTCACATGTCATTCTTTTAAGATGTGCAGAGCCGTTGATGATGATCCCTGCTAGTATTAAATATTACTATTTTAAAATAGGTATCTTACCTCTGAACTGAATAAAAAGAAAAGAATTTATAAGTCTTTACAACAGGCAATGGTATGAAGCCATTATTAAATGCAATGTTTAAATGCAATCAAATTATGTCCTTCACAAGCACAGTGAACTGCAGTGGGATATTAAGTAGTTAAAATGCAAATACATACATTTTCCCCCACACGCCTACCTTTCCAGATTTCCCTACAGTTAGGAACAGCATCACATAAGAAATAAGGAAACATACCTTAGATTTTTTTATCTGCTCTGAAGTCTGAAAGAGACTTTGTAACTTTATATTAAACTCTGCTCAAAATGACAACACTACCTTACATAGCCAGAGAAAGAAAGCAAAAGTACCAACGAAATGACAGTTCCTACCTATTTTATGGAGTAAACACATTGATATCTTCTAAATAGATTTCACTAGTAACTTTATATCTCTTTCAAAAAACCTTATTAATTTTCTCATTTATAACAATCAAACCAAACCTCCCTTACTCTTTGAAGTGGCACAGGGCAACTTCTCCCTTGTAAACCACAAGACAGTTTGTGAAATGGGCCAAGAAAGGGGTCTCAAAGCACACTGGATGGTGAGCTTGCATCTCTCTCCTTTTTGTAACACAATGTTTAGGAAATGGCTGAGTACATTTTAAAATCTGAGTATGTGGTCTTAATAGTCACACCAATTCCCACTGCCTAAAATCATGCTTTAAGCACAATTTTAAATGAATAAAAGAAATAACGTGATACATAGGAGGCTTCAGTAAAAATGTAAGAGAGCAAGCTGGAAGTAATTCATGTAATTTTACAAATTAATATAATTATAAAGTTGGTGGTGCTCTTCTTTAATATGTTGAAAATATCAGTGGCATTAATGTCTCTATTGTTGCTACCAACATTTTATCTACTTTATCAACAGTAACCTCAGTCAGCCCTGAAAGTATCTAACTTAAACTTTAGCTTTAGGATCAAAAACTTACTTAAGACCCCCTAATCCATGCTAGAGCAATGAACATGTGCTTTCAGTGGGAAATTGTATAGAAGGCTTTTCTCATTCTAGATAGAAATTCTGTAGCCATCTTTGGTTGTTCCTGACTGTATTTTATGCATTTAATCTGTCTTATTGATTGTTTTTTTTTTTAATTCTACATTTTTATATTATTTCTGCTGTTAACACTCTAGGTCAAGTCGTTGTCTCCTAAATTTCTGGGTGATTACAACAGACCCTTAGCAATACTGGTTAATGGGCCTCTTTGTTTAGTTTCATGACTGATCTCCTAAAATACTGCTGTATCAACAAGGACCAATGTAGCAAACAACATTGTCCATGATGGGAAATCTCAAAGTCACAATCTAGCTTTTCAGAATATCTACACTATGTATACCTTAGTTATTATTTGTACCAGTAGTCCTCCAAATGAATTCCAATGTTGTCATACTGGATTCCTTATACCTGTGTTACGGCTATGATTTTCAACAACTATACACACACACACACACACACACACACACACACACCCCACGTACACACACACATACTTGGGTATATTAAATAATTAATTTTTGAATAATTGTTACCAAAAAAAATAATCAAGTTTTGAATGATAACACAAAGGCTCAGATTATCAAATCAAACGCGAAAGAACAGAGATATTTCTCAGTTTCAAATTTGCAAATAATTCCAATGATAGTGATCATAAAATATAGGGCAAAGCTCAGAGAAGCCTGAAAGTATCCACAAAGCTCTCTAGATTCTTTCTCACCACATTAGAGCTTGTTATGTTAACAGCACCATTTCTAATGATTTCTAGATCATTACTAATCTTTTACTAATCTAGATTTTGATTATGCAAAAATTAAAATATCGACCAGTTGCATCAAATTTCTATATAACAAATGAAGTTCAACATGATGTATATGGGATACTGCTTGCACAAAAGGAGTCTGAAGATACGACATTCCTAGCAGCTCATGACCTGTAAATCTATAAATTTTAGATTTATATTCCATGAGCAAGTTATAGAGTCCAAGAATTCCTGTTAAATATAATTCTTTTTTTTTTAAAGATTTTATTTATTTATTTATTTGACAGAAAGAGATCACAAGTAGGCAGAGAGGCAGGCAGAGAGAGAGGGAGAAGCAGGCTCGCCGCTGAGCAAGAAGCCTGATGTGGGGCTCAGTCCCAGGACCCTGGGATCATGACTTGAGCTGAAGGCAGACGTTTAACAGACTGAGCCACCCAAGCATCCCTGTTAAATGTAATTCATAGATTCGAATATCAAACATCTTCAGAGATTTGATATGGTCATTTCTTTCCAAGACTCCCCAGGGTATTTAATCCTCTGGAAAGTAGAGAGGGTTATAGACAATCATTAACCCTTTTGCTTTCAGTGCAAATAGTTTATCCTTTTATTTCAATATGGTCTTTTTTGTTTTAATTAATTAATTAATTTTTGAGTGAGAGAGAGCAAATGGGGGAGGGGCAGACGCAGAGCTAGAATCTCAAGCAGGCTCCATGCTCAGAGCAGAGCCCTAGTGGGGCTCAATCTCAGGACCTAAGACCATGACTGGAGCTGAAATCAAGAGTTGAACACTCAACTGACTGAGCCACCCAGGAGCCCCATAGTCTTTTTGTCTTGACCATAAACCTTCATTAATTATAAAATAATTCATTCAGAGACTAATTAAAATCATTTATTCAGGTATAGAAAAATGAGTAAGACATGATCTGCTAAAAGCATATCAAGAAATTCTCACACTTTAAGGAAAAGATTAATTGACCCATGACCATGATAACAAGTAGTTACCAGAACTGTTTAATCAATTAATCAATAATCACTTTTATTCTGTATGTTCTTTAGATCTGCTGTCAGTTAAGAAATAATGAACAATAGTTTAGGCTGTGTTACTAGTGAGCTCTTGTTTCTGAATTTATTCTATCATCCTGGGACATGTAAACAAATAGGTCTTTGCATAAAATCACTGTATTAGTCCCCCGCATCACTGTAAAAAATTACCACAGATGCAGTGGTTTAAAACAATAGAAATGTATTATCTCATAGTTCTGGAGTCCAGAAGTCCAAAATTAAGATGTCAGCAGAACAAACTGGCAATCGGTCTAACTTTGACTTGGGTCCATACAAAATCTTCACAAGAGTGAGATGTCAGTTTGTGAAAAAGGGATCACTTTCTTTGTCCGTAATTTGGGATCAATGATTGATGGGCTGCTAATGATATGACCCTTCTTAGCTCTTGCCTGGTTGAATAAGCTGAGGATTATTCATAGGCATACCGCTTTACCTTTTCTTGTTCATCATGTATTTGCCAATATCCAAAAGTCACATCTTCTTTCTGAAAGAAATTCTGGTTCTTTTTATGACCTCATACTAGAGTCAAAACTTTTGCACTTATTTTAATGAAAGACAATATTTTTGTCTTAAAATAACAGTGGCCATTATGAGGTATTTTTGACATGTGAAAAATCAATGAACTAATACAACACTCAGCTTTTTAAAAACCAAGTCCAAAGATAAATCTAATTCTAAAATAGTTCCTTTCAAATATTCTATTTTTAATATTCTGAAACCTACACTCCTTGCATTGCTTTCTATCTCAGCTTTATCGACACAAGCCATCTATATTCCTTCTTTTGTTTATGCTTCTTCATCTGACCTCCAAATGAACTTATCCTTTCTTTAGGGTCTCTCCAAGGAAATAACAATCATTTATTAAGTTGGTATGCCATAAGACAAATCTTTAGAAGCCAAACTTAAACCTTGTCCTAGACCTCAGTGAAGTGCTTCAATTAAGGAGTTCTTTAAACTTCAGAAAGATGAATAGAAATTATGGAAGAATTTAACATTTTATCACATGAATAATATCTTAGACTATGAGACCTTAATCAATTAGATCACTTAATTAATAGCCTTTCAAATGAGAGGTTGGGAGGGAGGGAGGGAGGGAGGGAAACAGGGAGAAAAAGAGAAATTAAAATGAACGTTTTAAATTATCATGTAAGATAAAAGATTATAAATAGCCCAGCTAGTTTTAATTTTAAAAATGCACTGAAGAGGAAACAAAAGGAAATATACAATCTAAGTCCATTTCAAAAGTTTTTCATTGAAGGGCATATTACACAAAGATTGAAAATTGTAAAGAAGATTAAGATGAGAAATTGACTACAGGAAACTTTCAGAGCGTTCTGGTGTATTCTGGCATAGATTTAATAGGTGAGGTAAAGGGAGCTTTGGACTCTGTTTTCAGAAATAGGGAACTCAAAAAGTAAAATCTAAACATAAAATTGCCAATTAAAAAAAAACACTGACATGTAGACGAACATTTTAAAAGAAGTCTTAGAAAGTAAACAAGCTAGAAATCAAAACAAACTTATGGCACATCAGATAAAACAACTAGTTCCAGAAATAAAAACAAGAACAAAAAGCCTTCTGTTTTTTGAGTTGAGATCCTGCGGATAAGGACCTCTGTAGATACTGCAAACAAAGGTCCATTGGAAGAAGCAAAGTCCCATGCTGCATAAGAAACAAAAAGGCAACTGTCTAGAATGTGCCCAATTATTCTCTGAGGGCAACATGAGCACTAAAAATTTCCCTATTTTTTCTCTACTTCCAACATAAGTTTATAAATAAGTAGACAAATATTCAACTTTCTTGCTGACAGAGTATCAGTGTCACAGAACACCAGATCTTCGGGGTAAATTTTAAAAGTATATTAATAGAAAGGAAGGAAGCAAATTAACCAATATTAAGAGCAAGAGGGAAAAAAGGGGGATTTTCTTAAAAATAAAAAATGTGCCAAAATATGAAAGAACATAGTAAATGATAAACTTGAAAGTAGATAATAAGTTGTAGATGACTTGACAGGGAAATGCACTGTTCACCTTGGTTTGCTAGAAGCACTCTAGTAGATAGAATTTCCAACATTCCTGAATCATCTCCCAAGTCCAACCTATAACTTACTGGTGTCCATTAACAAAAGATGCTTCTTTCATCTTGCTATATAACCCCTGAAATATGATAGGTAGAATCTGCTTTTCAACAAACAATTGAAAGACAAAAACAGAATGAAATTAAGATGCTTAATAATAGAGCATAAAACCACTTGTTTACCAGAAAAATGAAAATAAAAAACAAAACAAAATAACCTCATGTTGAAAGAGAATTAAAAACGATTATTAAAATTTAGATACTTATTATTGTTAAGTTTTCTAGATAATTCTTGATAGTCTCTCCTGCAGCTTTGGCTGAAGAAACATGAAAAAAGGAAGGCATGATATTAAAAAGAAGTTTCTATGGGTGCCTGGGTGGCTCAGTGGGTTAAGCCTCTGCCTTCGGCTCAGGTCATGATCTCAGGGTCCTGGGATCGAGCCCCACATCGGGCTCTCTGCTCAGCGGGGAGCCTGCTTCCCCCTCTCTCTCTGCCTGCCTCTCTGCCTACTTGTGATCTCTCTCTCTGTCAAATAAATAAGCAAAATCTTTAAAAAAAAAAAAGAAGTTTCTATATCCCTGACAATCTTAGCCACTAGAACCAGTCACCTGCTTAATCAATGAATTACAGTTTCATAGCTATAAAACTATCAAAATCCAGTGTGACTCTCTATCTGACCAAGGATAATTTTTTCTCAGTGAACAAGCCTCTAGAAGCCAGTCAATCAATAATAGCACCTAGTTTTATTTATTTATTTTTTTAATTGGACAATCAGGAATGGATTCATTCTAATGAACGGGCTCCTCCTGCCAACCTCAGTAACTGTTTCCCCTTAGTAAGGGTGCTTCTACAGCTTACTTGAATTCACTCCAGCCTCTGAAAATCTGCCAATCTCTGAATGGGAATGGCCTCAAAAGCCACTTGGGTTTCTTTTCTAAGCATTATGGAGTTAACTTTTTCTTTTCTTCCTATTTCGGCGACAGGATGACAAGCATATTTACTATCAAAGGCACTTGCGAATCTAAATGGTAACTCTGAAAGAGAAACTGGAGTTGGAAAAGATAAGAAACAAGAAGTCAGGAGGTTGTTATAATAGACTATGTGGAAGTTTATTGAAGTCAAGCAGTAGGAATGCAGATAGAGAGGACGAAGGGCACATTAGAGAGAAGACAATAAATTGGGTTCATGGATAATTTGGAAAGTTTCTTTGATTCAGATTTTATCAACACAGAGCTAGGTAGAAAAAGAGCACATAATTAATACTGTTTTTATCCTCTGTCAAGATTAATTGCCAAGACCAGAGACAATTTAGGGGTATTAATGATTACTTATTCTGTAAAAATATTCACTAGTCATTCATTTTAACTGCTTCTGACAAATATTTCTTGCAGGAGTGGTACTTAAACCAAAATGTGAGCTTCATTTAAATGGGGATCAAACCTTGGTATCAAATGAGAACTCTTAAGGGTGAAAAAATTTAAATATTTAAAAAATAATAACTCTATCGTTCTATATTCTCAGACTAAAAATATCAAATAGTTCCCCTTTAGTGGTATGCTATATATGTTCTCTGAGGCTAAGGGAAGTCTGTATATTAATTTCTAAAGACTATGGAATTTGCGTTGCTGTTTGTTTCTTCCACCTTCTATTTTTGCTATGTTGTAAGATTACTCTCTGAATAATTGGATACATTAGCACCAACACAGCATCTGGTTATCAGTAAAAACTTGCATTCATAATCTCCTTGATGAAGGTACAAGTAGATGAAATAAATCACCCTGAATAGCCAAGATGTCATAAGCCTTGTTAAATTTAGAATTCATTCTATCTTTCAAATTTTAATCCCTATCTGGATGACAAAAATCTACCGAGGGGCCTAAAATAATTTAAAATGCTTGATGCTTGACATATGAAACCAAAATATCATACTGAAATATTTAATTATTATGATAGATTATTTACAGAAAATGTGACATTAAGCAATTGAGAACAATACCACCTGGAAAAAGCTTATTTAAAAAGAAGTATTGGGTGTATAATAACCTGCTTGGAGGTTTCCTTCATTAAAAAAAAAAAAAACAGATCTCTATATCCTCAATGATAGCATAGCTATCATATAATAATAAAACAAACCTGTCTGTGAAAGTCTTTGTGTTAAGTTCAATATGACACAAACATGAATCAGATGTGAGTCTCAATTTAAGGAACTCATAGTCTAGTCAGAGACACAGTGACAGGCAAAATTTACCTGAGTACAAAAGGATAAGTGCTGTGATAGAGCTATAAAAAACGGTGTCAGCTGAGGGAAGGGAGTTATTTATTTCTTCTGGTTTATGCATTCTTACTTTTGTTTGTTTTGCAACTGCAATGTCTGAATTGGTATTTCTCAATGCTGACTGCACAGTACAATCACTTGGGGAAAATTAAAAAAAAAATGTATAAGCACCAAAACTAGAATTAAGAGGACAATCTTTTCAAATAAATGATATTGGGAAAACTGGACAGCCAAATGCAAAAGAATGAAACTTGGACCACTGTCTTACATCACATACAAAAACTAACTCAAAATGGATTAAATATTTGAATGTAAGACCTAAAGCCATAAAATGCCTAGAAGAAAAGGTAGGCAGTAAACTCCTTGACACTGGTCTCAGTGATGATATTTTTGGATTTGATACCAAAAGCAAAAAGAAACAATTGTGATATATCAAATTAAAAGATTCTGTACAAGGAAACCATCAACAAAATGAAAAGGCGACCTACCAAAAGGGAGAAAATACTTTCTAATCATATATCTGATAAGAGGTTAATATCTAAAATATATAAAGAACTCATACAACTCGATAGCAAAAAAACAAAAAAAAAATGAAAAAACAAAAATAAATAATCTGATTTAAAAATAGGCAGAGGAGCTGAGGAGATATTTTTCCAAAGAAGACATACAGATGGCCAACAGTACATAAAGGATTCCAACAACACTAATCATCAGGGAAATACAAATCAAGACCACAACGAGATACCACCTCACATCTGTTCTTCTTTTCTATGAGAAGAAGAGGTAAGATAACTAGGATGTGGAGAAAGAGGAACCCTTGTACATTCTCAGTGGGAATGTAAACTGGTACAGTTACTATGGAAAAGAATACAGAGTTTCCTCAAAATATTGAATATGAAACTACTATATGAGCTACCAATCTCACTTCTGGGTATTTATTTGAAGGAAAAGAAAACACTAACTTGAAAAGATACCTGCATTCCCATGTTCATTGTAGCATTAGTTACAATAGTCAAGACTTAGAAACAACCTAAGTGTTCATCCACAGACAAATGGTTAAAGAAAACGTGACACATGCACATACACTTTGGAATATTATTCAGCCATAAGAAGAAAATCCTGTCATTTGTGACAATAATAGATTGACTAGAGGCTATGTGGCTACATAAAACAAGTCAGAGAAAGACAAAAATCATATGATTTCACTTACATGCCGATTCTAAAAGACAAAACAAAACAAAACTCATAGAAACAGAAAACAGGAAGTTGCGAGATGCAGTATGAGGGTTGGCGAGTGAGTGAAAAGGGTGGAGGTGATCAAAAGATACAAGCTTCCAATTATAAAATAAATAAGTCTTGGAAATGCACAACATGATAACTATCGTTAATAACACTGTATTGTGTATTGGAAAGTTGCTAAGAGAGTCACTCTTATCACAAGAAAAAAAACTAACTATACGTGATGATGAATGTTAACTAAATATATTTTATCATTTATTAACATAACAAATACTGAATCGTTATGTTAGACACCCAAAATTAATTTAATAAAAATATGTCAATTATATCTCAATTTTTTTTTAAAAAAGCACACATATATACACAAAAAAAGAAAACTCAAGTACTGGAATGACCACAAATTCTAAGTCAAGTTGCTAATCAATGATACCTTTTTTTTTTTTTTTTTTTTTTTGCTAATCAATGATACTTAAACAACTTAGCTGCAATGCTGGTAGTTCCCATTCCCACCTAATGCCATGCACTCACTGGCTCTAGGGGCTTATCCCTAATGGACCAGCACGGAAGGGCAATAACAAGAGACTCACCTGGTCATCCAGGATCCTCACGAGGGCCTCCAGCTCATACTCCCACCGCTGACTATTCTGCACTAGCCCAAAGGTACTCCTTGCCCACTGCACAGAGCCTACCTTGTGGAGATGGTGCTTCTGCTCTTCAGGTCCTCCTGAGGCTCTCTGTTTGCCTCCAAGCACTGGACAGAGTGGACACCTGCAGCAAAGAGCAGGCAGCCCTGAGCTCATGTGTGTGCATGTACAAATATACCCATTCACTTACTTATGATCAAATGTGTAACAGGAGAGCGGGACCAGGGAGGATTCGAAACAAAAATATCTGAACAACCTAGCTGTACCTGGCTTTTTCCTCCCAGAGGAAAAGCCACTCTAAACTTGTTGGGCATCCACCCATTTTCAGGGAAAGAGGTTGAAAGTAGGATCTTTCTTAATGCCACTTCTGAGAGACTACAGAGAAGGTGGAAATTGAAAGTGTTCAACCTTGAGAACAGAACAATATGGAGAACTGAAAATGTACCTGGGATTTAAAAAAAAAAAGGCGTATACCTCACCACTAGAATTATGAGTCAGTGGTAAGAAATGAATCTAGATATTTTGAAAAGTGTTTCATGTGATTCTACTATGCAGCCAAGATTGAAACCACTGGAACATTTATATTTCTCAAGCACCGCATCGAGTGAATACATATTAAAGAATAGACAAAGGATCCCATCATACAGATTCATTTCAATGTAATAATAAAAATAAGGAATAGTGCAAACAAATATTACAAAATATATGCAAATTAGCTAATCCCATTTCTTATGTATCAACACGTCTTAACATTAGTTCTCTCTCAAAGCCCATGTCATCTCAAAGTAAAAGGCTTTCAATGGCTCAGTATTAGTTAAGGTAATGCTAGATGTTATATCAAACAGAACCAGAAATGTCTAATGGCTTGAAGGTGGTAGATGTTTATTTTTCATTTTCATATGTTTATGATATGACATATCTTTATGATGGGAAGGTGGTCCCTTCTCCATGGTAGCTCAAGGACACAAACTCAATCTTGTGCCTCCACCTTCTTGAGCATATGGCTCCCACATTCACTGGGCTCATGTTTCAAGTAAGCAAATGGGGAAAGAGCATGATGCTCAAACCTGGGACATACAGTTTATTTTATTATTTCATTTCATTTCATTTGAATTCCAGTTGAGTTAACATACAGTGTTATGTAAGTTTAAGGTGTGCAGTATTAATGATTCAACAATCCAAGTATCATCCAGTGTTCATCACGACAAGTTCGCTCCTTAATCCCTATCATCTATTTCACCTAGCCCTCCAAACCCCTTCCTGTCTGGTAACCATCAGTTCATTTTCAATAGTTAAGAATCTGTTTCTTGGCTCATTGCTCTCTCCTTTTTTTCCTTTGCTTGTTTGTTTTGTTTCTTAAAATTCCACATATGAGTGAGATGATATGGTAATTGTTTTTCTCTGACTTGTTTTGCTTAGCATTATACTCTCTAGCTCTATCCATGACATTGTAAATGGCAAGATTTCATTCTTCTTATGGCTGAATAATATTCCATTATATCTATATATACCACATCTTTATCGCTTCATTCATGGGTGGACATTTGGGCAGCTTCCAAAATCTGGCTATTGTAAATAATGCTTCTATAAACATAAGGGTACATGTATTCCTTGGAATAGCGGGAGGTTTTTTGTATTTTTTGGGTAAATACCCAATAATGCAATTCCTGGATTATAGGATAATTCTATTTTTAACTTTTTTAGGAACCTCCATACTGTTTTCCACAGTGGCCGCACCAGTTTGCATTCCCACCAGCAGTGCTAGAAGGTTCCTTTTTCTCCACATCCTCACCAACATTTGTTTCTTGTGTTTTTGATTTCAGTGTGTCATTCTGGTAGGTAGGAGGTAATACGTCATTGCAGTTTTGATTTGCATTTCCCTGATGACAAAGTGATGAGCATCTTTTCATGTGTCTATTGGCCATCTAGATGTCCTCTTTGGAGAAATGTCTGTTCATTTCTTTTGTCCATTTTTTAATTGGATTATTTGGTTTTTGGACATTGATTTGCATAAGTTCTTTATATCTTTTGGATAATAACCCTTTATTGGATATGCCGTCTACAAGTATCTTCCCCCATGCAGTAGGTTGCCTTTTAATTAGGTGATTGATTCCTTCACTGTGCAGAAGCTTTTTATAACCTGAAAGATTTTTGTAGGCTAGGACTAGAACATTTCATCTCGCTTCACCTTACATTCTACTGAGTGTCAGTTACAAGGCTACATCTGATGGCAAAGAAAACTGGGAATGTAGTCTTGTGCCCAGTCGGGGAAGCAATTCACTTTGGCGAATAGTTCGTAACAAAGACCCCAAGGCCTCACATGATTTGGTTCAACCTCAACTCTCTGACCTGCTTTCCTACCATTTTCCCCTTTAGACACTCAACGTCTCCTCTTTGGCCTCCTTACTTTCCTCAAGTAACCCAAATATGTTTGATGCCATTGTGTTTAATGCTCCATTTACCTTGAGTGCCCATCTCCAGGACAACCAAATGCCACCCTACCCTCAAGTTTCTGCACATTATTCAGATGTCACCCAATCAGCAAGACCTTCTCTGTTTAAAATAGAAATTACAACCACTAATACTCCTTAATATCTGTTATTTTTCTCTATAGACTAATATCTATTTGCTTATTTAATGTTTTGTCTGTCTTTTCTACTGCTTTATTCATAGGCCCTTAAGCATACAGCAATCGTTCACTAAATTATTACTAAAATTATGAATAAAAGAATGGATTAATACATGTATCTTTTACCTGATCCTGCCAATTTCAACATTATTTTGGATATCTCAGTATTCTGACTTTTGCAAAAAAATAGGGATATATCTCCAAATGGCCCCTGCCTCCTCCGTATACCCACTGACCAAACTGGCACTCCTTCAGTAGTTCTTCTAACAGCTAGCAAGGTGCAAGAGTAGCTGGATTTTTATTTTGATCAAAATGGCCTAGGGTTGAGAGTGATTCAATGGAGTTGAAACTAAGCAGATTAAATGTCTAACCGTGAAACATTATTTTAAATTAGAACTTGTTGGGGCGCTTGGGTGGTTCAGTGGGTTAAAGCCTCTGCCTTCAGCTCAGGTCATGATCTCAGGATCCTGGGATCGAGCCCCACACCCGGGCTCTCTGCTCAGCGGGGAGCCTGCTTCCCCCTCTCTCTATGCCTGTCTCTCTGCCTACTTGTGATCTCTTTCTCTCTGTCAAATAATTAAATAAAATCTTAAAAAAAAAAAAAAAGAATTTGCCCCAGATTTCTTCATAAACCATTTGGGTTGGTTTCAAAAGCCTATTTGCTAAAGTGAACAAACCTAGCTATTAATCACAAGGAGCACATGCACAGCCCCCAAACGAGTGCTCTATGTATCTCTGTGAAAGGGTATTTGTGTTGCAGGACAGGAGTGGATTTGCATCCTTCTGATGGTTTGTCTAATTCAAATTGAAATACAAGATTTTAAATGATGAAAATCTCCTGTAATGCACATCCACATTCTGTAAATCACGTGGTAAAATAATTAGACCATAATACATTGAAGGCAACATGTGTTTTTCAGCTTTGATTTACTATTACTCAGAAAAATGAGAGCTTTGTGAATGACATCAGAGTACCGGCAAATTATGGTTTCTAACATTGAAAATAATTCCTGGAAGAATTGGCTTCTAAAATATTGCTTCTAAGAACCACAGTACACTGTTTTTTATATTGCCTTTTAACTGAATATGTTCATATGATTATCATATTATTATTTCTCCAACTCTCAAGTTTTAGCTTGTCTGTTTTTATGGTAATATGTAATAATAACTGGATAATCTTCCTTCTTTGTTTACATTGACAGAATCTGTAAGGAAGACATACAGGTACCTACTTTCATGAGAATGACTCAGAAATTGGCTGTCTGAAGAGACCAAATAAATGGAATAAAAATGCCATACATCTTATAATTTTAAATTTTTTTTTAATTTTAAGATTTTATTTATTTATTTGACAGAGAGAGAGAGAGATCACAAGTAGGCAGAGAGGCAGGCAGAGGGAGAGGGGGAAGCAGGCTCCCTGCTGAGCAGAGAGTCTGGGTGTGGGGCTCCATCCCAGGACCCTGAGATCATGACCTGAGCTGAAGGCAGAGGCTTTAACCCACTGAGCCACTCAGGCGCCCCACATCTTATAATTTTAAATATATGTTTTTCTTTAATCACTTACCTGTTACCTCATTATTCCTCATAAAAAATACTTCTTGTCTCATACGCTCACGGTTTGCTTGAGAATATGTAAAAAATCTTGAAGGCACTGTCTTTATCAACTACTCTTAATTTAGGCACTAAACCTTTCAAAGACCACTCCATGCCAAAGTAATGGGGAATCACTGAACAATTTTAGGAAGAAGGGTAACATGTATAGATTTGTGCTTTTGAAAGTTCTTCTTTCTGAATAAGAGTGCCAATAGGGAAAGAAGCTAGGAGACAAGAAGACCAGTGTGGACCTTGGAATACTGCAGATTTTTAAAAGTGGACAATTCCCAGGCAATTCCCATTGTAATGGGAATTGAGAAGTAAATGGAATCAGAAGCTATATGTTTGTAGAAGAGAAGTACTGAGTGATTAATTGAATAAGACCTGCCATGGTATGCGTCTGGCTTCCAGTCAGCCTTCATGTGGCAGACCCAAACATACTCACATTCATCATTTCCAAAACATTTCTATCTTTTTGATCTCAGGCACAGTTTGCCCAAAGGCCTAGAAAGAGAAGTATTTTTTTTTCTTATCTGGTTTAAGGATTACTTCATTTCCTACCACACAATTGCCCTTTTTCCAGGATTTGACAGTGGGAACATCTACTATCTTCAAGGGAAACTCTACCCACTCACATAAAGAGCTATTAAGTCCAATGGCCCTTGGGTTAAAGATAATCAGCTTAATTGACCATATGCTTCCAAGAGTCTGAATTATTAAGTCTCAAATGCAAGCGCATGTGGCATAGCAACAAACAACTCCAGGTTGCACTGTGCCAAGCCCAGGGAAGTTGTTTCTCATTCTTTCTATTGGCAAGAGATGAAAAAGTACTCTAGCCTGCACAGAATCTGTCCTGCCACATGATCTCCCCTCTTACTCTCCTGAGACCAAGTGCTTACACAAGCACTCGCGTGTCCAAAGAGGATTTTTTTTTTAATTATACTTAAAGGCAATCTAAATATAGATATGGGGAAGAGAAGAAATTTTCTACATTCATGGTGTATAATTGTGTTAAAGAAACACCAAATTCATTTTCCTACATAACTTGTACCACATGTACCATATCTCAGTCTGAAGTAATTGCATTTGGATTATGTCTGAGTCAGGTCTTGAGCGAAAATTTCCACCAAATGGTTGCACTGTTGCCTTTTAGGTGCAAAAATAAAAGACACATTATAAGAACTTACATAATGGTAAGAGCACTTTCTCTCAAACCTAATCATTTCAAGCCTGACCTCAAAGAACAGGAACTGCTTGTTTCTTTCAAAATGGCCATTTTGAGTCCTAGGTTGCACCAAGCACCCTGTTTTATTAATTAACATACTCAGTTTGATTTCCAAAATTAAGAGGCATTGGTAGAATCCATGCTACCCATTACAGATACCCTCACTTACAAATCACAAGTTGTTTGTGAGGTTTGTGTGTGTGCATCCTTTTTTCCCTTTTAGGGATTCCCTCAATGATTGCATTTCTTTTGTCATTCTCTTAATACACTTATAGAAAGTCCTGTTTAGTCTACTCTTGTATTTCTAGTCCTGATGCCACTAGTCTAGAGCATGGCTTTGTAATTTAAAAAAAATGAAACCCATATTATTGTACCAGCCTCCTAACTAGCCTCCTTAATGTCATTTTATTCAATATTCCTCCCTATCTCCTACCCTGCTACTTGAGTTATTTACATTAAAGCAGTTGAGATCCTGTCACTTCCATGTCCCCCATATCCATTTCACAAAAGAATGTTGAGGGTCTTCAAGGGCCTTGTCAGGTCCCAGTCAGGGTTTTCTGTGGATCAGTGACGCTGCTTGGTGTGGTGGAGACAGTGCAGCTGAAGATCACAAACCCAGACTGTAGTGATTCAAATATTTTCAAAACATTTTTAGGTCACATTAAACAACCCTACAGACTAAGTATAGTCCATGGACCTTTTGTGTTCAATCTCTGGACCTAGAAAATCTAGAAAATTCTTCCTTGGGGCACCTGGGTAGCTCAGTCGGTTAGGCGTCTGCCTTAGGCTTAGGTCATGATCCCAGGACTCTGGGATCGAGTCTCACGTCTGGCTCTCGCTCTCTGCTCAGTGGGGAGTCTGCTTCTCCCTCTCCCTATGCCTGCTGCTCTCCTTGCTTGTGAGAGCGCACGCTCGCTCTCTCTCTCTCTCTCTCTGTCAAATAAATAAATACAAAACTTAAAAAAAAAAAGGAAATGAAAATCCTTCCTCATCTCTCTTTTTACTTCATATTTTCACCAGACTAGACTGTTTCATAGGTCTGTCCTCTATGTGCTCTAAGTTTTACTGCCTTTGTGCATTAACTCACAAATGTTCTAGAGCCAAAAATGGCCTGTCCACCTCTGTAGCTATAGCAATGTCCATTTCCTTTTAGATTGAGTTCAAATAAAATTCTGTCCCTGAAATAGTCCATGATGTCAGAACTAGAATTCACTGTGCCTGGTGAGGAATTCTTTCTATTCTATTCCTTACTTTTTGCCCTCAAGTAATTACTAGTATTATTTTTAATTTACTCATGCATTCCTTTTGCTCTCTATAGATGAAATGCTCTGGCTCTCAGGAAATATATTTGGTGATCTTCAGTAACTCTCATTCTCTGACATAGGATCTTCAATATAGCGGGCCCTCAGTAAACCTTTGTGAAAACAGATGTGTGGAAGAGAAACATTTGAGTGGCTAAAATACATGAATTTTCGACCTAAGATAATTTGGGCTTTATTTATAAGATTCCACTTATAAGATGGATAAATCTGAGCCATTATCAAAATTCTCAATCTCAATTTGTTCAGCTCCAAGCTTTGCGCAGTGGCAGTATCATAGCCAATGAGGTTTATCCGAGGTGCGATTATTGCTAATTGAAACTTTTCAATTTGTTCAGCTCCAAAATAATGATAATAAAGCAGACCTCACATATCTGATATAAGAATTAGTCATAATTTAGAGCATATATATAATCCACGACATGTAGTATATGCCTAGTAAATAGTGGTTTTTATTACTATTATTAGCCTTTGTTCACATAAAATGACTTTTCTTGGGACACCTGAGTGGCTCAATCAATTAAGTGTCCGACTCTTGATTTCAGCTCAGGTCATGATCTCAGGGTCATGAGATCAAGCCCCTCATCAGACTCTGCTCAGCGTGGAGTCTGCTTGAGATTCTCTCTCTCTCTCTCTCTCTCTGCTCCTTAATCAATCAATATCTCTGCTTAATCAATCTCTGCTTAATCAATCAATAAAATCTTTAAAAAAATTACTTATCTTCTGGATTTTCAGTTTTATCTCCTCAAAATTCCTCTTAATGGAATATGTCATATTGAGCTCTTACTCATTTAAAATAAATTAAGCTACTGCTGTATCCAAAATAAATTAAGAAATAAGGCATTATTTCTTAATTTAGCACTGGATATAATTGGATGCTGTCTAACATTGCCTGACAGAATGGACAAAATCAGATAGAAAGCCAACAATAAAATGAAAACAATTTCTAGTTGTTTGGTAGCTACAGATCTATATGACAAACCAGGAGCTATTTTATAAACTTTCATTTTATAATTTAAGATACTTTCAATAGCAACTAACAGGAAATCTAACTCCAATTGGCTTAAGTAATCAAGGGGACAGTCTAGTAGCCGGGTAAACCCCAACCATGCTTAGACACCAGATTCACTTTTTGGCAGTTTTATTTGTCCTGAACTTCCTTGCTTATCAGCTTCCTATTCAAGCTGTCTTTCTTAAAGGAAGCAAAGAACTTGAGGCAGCTTTAATTCTACATCTACATAATATTCATTTTAAGAGAAGACAAAGCATCCCTCACCATTGAATGTGCTTCTGGGCTCTACTCTGGGCCAGCAGATGACGACCTCCCTCTGAACCAATCAGTGAGGTCTGTAAGGTCACCGTAAGCTTACAGCTGATTAACTTAGGTGAACCAGCACCAGTCCAGCAACTGGAGTTAAGTCAACGTAATTAAAATAAATGGCTGTTACCCAAAGGTAAGAATAAAATGGAGAATTCTGGGGAGATAATCACTATGTCATAAATATGTGTTTTTGTGTGTATGTGTGTGTGTCCACCAAGATGGTCACTTAATTTTTCACATCAGCTGAGTCTGGGTTATTTGTAACCAGTATAATATCATTTCAACTCTCCCTCTCAAATCTTATAAAAATTTCCTTTTACATAATATGGATTCAAAAATGTTCCCAGAACATCTTTCAGTATAAAATTCCACCTTTAAAATTAACCATTCTAGTTTTTTATACATTGGCTTTTTTATTTCTTTTATTTAAATTTCCTTAATAAAGAATCTGAAGTGTTTATGTGCTTTTTAATTGGTAGCTATTATGGACTTTACAAATAATATTTCATTGGAGAAACAAGTAACCAGCTACCAGTTATAAAACAAGAAGGTACAGAAAATTTTCCTTTTGTTAACATTAATAGCCACAGAAAACAAATGTAAAAAAATGTATCTTTTCATGGGAATATATTCAGGCAGTAAAAAATCTAAGATGCAGAGGCTTAACAACTTAATAAACCGAGTCTTTGGAACCTGAAGACTATCATCTTGCTCATTTAGAAAAGTTGTGCTAAGTAAATAATAGTTGATTTCAAGGTTATTTGCTTGTTTGATTATGAATGTTTTGACCTTTTTTGACAGAACATAATAGATCAATGTTGGTTTTAAAATTAACACTAAGGACTTAACGCAGAGCTTGTTTTTACATTTACCTCATAATGATAGATAAATGAGGACAAGCAACATGATATTGTTGCTTGCCTACAATATTTGACCATGACCTGAGTCCCAGCCTATGAGTATTTTAACACATTGGTATATAACACATTGGTTTCAATTATTGTCATTTATTGAGGGTGTGCTGCTTCTGTTCATTTATTTTCCAGGAATTAGAAAGACTGCCTGACCTTGCATATCTGGATTTCAGAAGTGAATCTCTACTAGCATCTTTCCCAAAAAAGATTACCACTGTCAATTCCAAAGTATATATACTTGTGTAAAGAAGATGGCCCCAATTGCAAGGAAGAGTGCCAAAATCTGGACTATGGAGAAGGGTAGGAGAATCATTGCACCCTGGTTAGACCATGAAAGATTGCCTACAGTTCCACAATGGGCCGTGGTGTTTTTAAAAGGTAAAGAAAATACCATTTGAGTATGTTTTCTTGCCCAAATAACAATTCATGTCTTTAGTGCCAAACTGCCTGAAGAGTTATGTTGTTTCCACATTTTCCAAAATTTGTGAGTGTTAATTAAACCAACATACTAAGGCCATTATAAATCAAGCCTCTGCTGGGATAAGATTAAATTTGTAAATATTTCAGTAGTTACATAAATTAAAATATATTTAATTTTTAAATTTATTTAAAATATTTAAAGTTTAAATATTTAAATTTGTATTTAAATGTGTATTTAAAATTTTATGTGATGGTCTGAAATTTGAAGAAAATAAATAAATAAATAAATAAATAAATAAATAAATAAATAAATAAATAAAGTTAGGGTGTATTTAAGATTTTATGTGATCATCTGAAATTTGAAGTAGTGAATCAATGGGGAAAAATCGAATTTGTCACATCAACTATAAAAGATCCTCATAGTCTCTAAGAAACGGAAAGGATTCCCAAAAGCCCGATTATTGACATTGTGTCAGTTCATTCAGATGGTAATATTAGCAGTTCTGCTTTAGAGAAAAGGAGTTAGGATTGACTAAACACACTGAAATTGAAGAGAGAGATTTTAAATTTACTGCGCTTTAGGTAAAAGCACATTGCTTATTCATTTTTGGCAGAAATTTGGGAAGGGGGTGTGCACAGGTGTGTGTGTATCTGTAAGTGCGTACGCACAAATATCAAAGGATTATTCTGGGAATCTTTTGTCTAAGATGGACCTATTAAATAATCATCTGGTATACCACGCTGAACAATTTACATGCCATTGTTTTAGTAAATGAAAAGTAAAATAATATAGTAATATGACACTCCATGGGAGGCAAAGTAGGTCATTAACTGTTACTCTAGCAATTTCTATTTAACAAGCTTCATTAGTATATTATGTTTCTGATTTCTCTCAGATGAACAAACTACCACATTTCTTTGTACCTGTGTTCATTTCAACAGAGTGTACAAAGTATAACTGCAGTTCTGTTCATCAGTGAACACAGTAAAATTTGGGGCTGTTTTAGTATTACCCAGAGAGGGGAATAATTTTTTTTTTTATTAATTGATTGTCAGTCATTCATTCGATGCAAAATGGCCTAGACATGAAGGTAGTAAACTGGCTTACTTGGTTGCTAGGTGGGGATAAAGGGAATATGCTTAAAAATGCCACCGAGGACGGGTCAGAGGCTCAGATATTTATGCACAGTGAAAAAAGAATAGTTTTCCAAGTATTGTTCAAACTGGACAGGCTCTCTTTCAGAAAGCCAGACTTACATAGAGAAGAAAAAAAATCTTGTATTCCATGTACAAACTGGAAATGGTTTTGCTATCACAAGCTACAGATTGGTATAAGTTCACTTTATATTGCTACCTTCACTTCAACCACAACAGCCCTCTCTCTCCCTTCTCTGCCATCGCCACCACGGCAGGGGCATAGCTAGTGAGGTATAGATGGGAGAGAATCAGAGCCAAAGAGAACCGCCAAAGCCAAATACAGAGCAAACACGAGAGAAGGAATTTCTCAGGTCTCAGGAAGCAGACGTTTTTTTGGAACAAGTATCACAGGAAAGTGAAGCTTCTTAAATCCGAGCATCTTGTGGACTGAAGTCATTAGGGATGAGAAAAGCCAGAGACAAGAATAATGCTGAAGAATCTCCACTTAACTAAATTCAGATGTTTGAATTATTGCATGTTAAAGGAACAGTTGTTGCAATTTCTGGAAAAAACAATACATACGAGAAAACTGCCATTTGACGTGAATGCACATGGGGGACGGAAGATTCAGGGCCCCTTCAAGCAATGTTATTAACTGATTATCAGGAAAGAAACCTTAATGAATGTAGAGAGATATTATAGAACTTTGAGGATGTTCCCATTTCTTGGATGCTTCCATTTCTTGGAGAAAGAGGGAGAAAAATTGGTGAAGGAGAGAGAGCAAAGCAATCGATAAAGTAAGAAATGAACCAGGATGGTGAGTCTCTGACCCTGAGAGGGCAGAATCAAAGGATCATGCACTTTTTAGGACAGCAGGGGTCACTACAGGTCACTCACCCCTGACAAGTAGAACCTATGAACACTCACAACGCAGAGCCTTTGAGACACTTGAAATTTCTATCAGTAGCCTGAGTTATGATAGATCATGTTTGTTTTCACAAGATGAATGATATAGTTGCTTTAGTGTCTCCTAAATACATTTCTGAGAACCCACAATAAATCGGTCATCGAAAACAGCATATGCCCTTCTGAAGAACTTCTGAGTGTTGCTAACTGTGGATGGCATTACAAAGCCATGTGATCATGTGTGGTGCTGTATTATATGTTCCAGAACCATCTTTACACATTCCATAGCTGTCTAAATATAATATATTGCACCAGTGGGCAAACAATGATGGGAACCAAGATCAAATATGTAATGTGCTCCCTTCATTGTCTTGAACTACTTTTTAGATGTGCTGGAGTAAGAAGCTGAGTCTAGGCATCTGATAGACAGGACAGCTGAGCAGGCCAGTCAGCAATCCTGGCACTATCATATTGCAGGTGCAGGAATGAAACTCAAATACTTGAGAACAGTTGCCTTTGGGCCAGCTATGAACTTGACCTCATTTCAGATAGCAGCTTTTCCTTCTCACCCACAGCACAGCTGAAGTTTAGAATAGAATTCATTTAGCTCAGCTTTCAAAAACAAATTGATTCAAAGCCTACTTTCCTAAGTTTCTTTTGAAGACAAAATGCCATGAGTTTTTTTTTTTTCATGGTTGTTGAAAAAGTTCATGAAGAATTAATTACCTGGATTTTTATTTAACGAGTGAAAATAAACTAAGTATAATCGTTATTTCCAGGTACATTAAGTGTGTTGTGAAATTTTAGAAGTGTTTGCTTGGGTACGATATTTTATTCTGATAAGATGTAGTCCTTGAATTGTTCAATCCAAAAATGTGTTCCCAGCAATTGCAAATCTTGTGTTGAGATATATCTGGACACCTCCTCAAAATTAGAAATAACATGTATAAACATTAGCTATGTATTTAAGAGATTTGAAAAAAATGGAAAGTCACTTCACTCTGAAGAATAACAACTCACTGAAAATACATCTTCTCCCATAATAGGGAGAAGTACTTGGTGAAGTACTTTATTAAGCCAAAGATTTTACATCATTTACAGGTGAAACTAATCATGCCAGGATAAGCTACTCAGTTCAGATCCTGAAGTGATAAAATGGAAACAGCAATAGGAAAACTCTGAAATGTCATTTTTGGGATGATGAATGGGCTTGGATAAGACAGGACTGGTCCTCATGATTCTGTTTAGTGAAAAAGTAACTTTCCAAAAGCATTTGGCCTGCCCTCTATCTTATCCCTCTTAACCCTTAGCATACAGAGAACACTGGATATGCCCGGGAAGAGAGATACCAACATCTTACTTTTTATTTTTAATTGATGTGGTATTGCTTCTTTATATGTTTGCTACCATCTCTGTCCATATATACCCACAGTGACTCCCTCTTACCTAGCAACCCCCACCCCCTGACTCATACCTATGACCACCAAACCTATCTCACACTGGGCCTGATCATGTTCAAAGTCTATGTCATTAAATGAGGAAAATTTACCTCAGGAAATAATTTCTTAGTCCCCAATTTGTGCAAAAAAAAAAAAAAAAATCAAAAAACTGGGCAAGGATTTGTCTGTGATATAAAGATAATTAAGCATGGTCTCTGCTTCCAAAACGATGGTCAACCAAAGAGAAGATAACATATACACAGATAGTATATCAAAGACAAAGCATTTAAAGGGACCATGCAATAGCATAAGGGAGAATCATGATTCTACGACGTCATCATGAGGAGCTTCTACGTGAATGGGTGCTGAGGGACTATATGGATCTGCCAAGCAGCGAGGGGAAGACCTTTCCAAATAGAGAAAATAGAATGATCAAATGCTCAAAAGCAGAAAAAAGAGCAGGAAAATCTGACACTGCCTAAAAAAGAGAGGAACTTCTACGCTTGCTAATCTCTGCTTATGTTATCTTTTCCTCACTCTACTCATTCTTTAGGACTTAGCTCATAAATCACCTCCTCAAAGAAGCCTCAGAAAATAGATACCACCTGTCCAACCACATATTTCTGTAATGATATATTTCTGTCATACACTGTGTTGTATTATAATCTCAGTACACAATTGACTTAGTAATTATATTGTAAATCCTGGAGGGACAGAATTTGTGGCTTAATTATCTCGTTTTCTTGAACCAATAGTCCAGTGTCTGGTACTTTGTAAATATCTGTTGAACTAATGAATGACTGAATGCTCAAATACTTTATATTAATATCCATATTCATGGCCATCATCTCACTTAATTCCCATAGCATTTTTTCAAGGGACAGATTTTATGTCATATTCAGAAATACTTTTGTTCAAAACAAGTCTCTACTCTCAGAGATAAAGAATTCATTCTATATCTACATCAATTGCTTGTATAAGCATAGTTCTAGACTAAGTACAATAGCATGTCAATGTTAAAACACTTAACTTTATGTTGAAAGCTGTATTTCTAAGACATAATGCTCCACATCAAGGCTGCATTCAAGTTTTCTCATGCATCTATTCCCCCTTTGGGATTCTGAATGTTGTAACCCCTCTTTTATCCAGTACCACTTAAAAGACTATGGTAACAGTAACTGACATCAGGAAAAATTCAACAAAACTGAAGGCACAATGCCTTGAGAATAACAATATTTGGAATTATAGGTGAATGTGTTGATAGCTAATTTCTTCTTTGAATAGGATGTACAGACCCTTCTGATTCAAGAAAAAAAAATCTTACATTTTTTATAACATCAATGCTTTATATTGTTAGGGACTTTTTTTTCTCTCCAGAGTTAAAGTAACCTGAAATGTACTGATGACTCATCCCCTAAATTTAACTTTTAGTTTTTGGCTTTTATTTTTAATCCAACTCATATTGCTTTAATTTTTAATTATACAATATTAATATTTATTAACATACTTTAATTATAAAGTATTTAAACAACACAGACATGGTGAATATCCCGTTTGATTACTACTTCATTTAAATTCAGTGCCTTCCCCCAGATATAACCATTAACATCATTTTGTTGTATATCTTCCCAGAATTTATTTCAAATACCTTCATAGGGGGCGCCTGGATGGCTCAGTCAGTTAAGGATCTGTCTTCACCTCTGGTCATGATCCCAGGGTCCTGGGATCTAGCCCTGTATCTGGCTCCTTGTGCAGTGGAGAGCCTGCCTTTCCCTCTCCCTCTGCCTGCTGCACCCCCTGCTTATGCTCTCTCTCTCTCACTCTCTCTCTGTCAAATAAATAAATAAAATCTTTAAAAAACTAAAAATTTAAAAAATGAATGCCTCCATAGTACCCACAGAAAACATAGTTTGCATGTGTTAGTATATTGTACATTAATAATGTCAAAATATAGATATCATTCTGCCTTTGGTTGTTTTTTATTTAATGTCTTAGAGCTCTTCTCATCAATACATATAGATCTATCTTCTGTTTTTTACTAATGTTTAGTATTCCAAAGTGTGGCTCTACTATACTTCATATAGTCATTTTCCTGTGATGGATATTCCTATCATTTTGATTAATGGTAGATTAAACGAAATGTTTATTTATGCCAAATTACCCTCCAAAATCTTTATCAATTTTTAATCCCACCTGATAGTCTAGGAAAGTACTACATTAAAATATTAGTCGATTTTCTGTTATAAATATTACAACTATCTTCCTCACATACTTTTATTTGTCCTTTAATTATATTGATGGAGTATTTTCTTCTGCCAATTTTTAAAAATTTATGTAATTAAATGAATACTTTCTTTTCCCATTTGTTCTGATATTTTGTAGTTTAAGAAGGCCTTACCTACTCCAGATTCTGTAGTCTTAATTCCTTTTAACACTTTTATGATTTATCCCTTTTCAAATTTATTTTTTAAAAGATTAGGTTAGGGGCGCCTGGGTGGCTCAGTCAGTTAGGAGTGTTACTCTTGATTTCAGCACAGGTCATGACCCCAGTGTTGTGACCCTGCATCAGGCTTACAGCCTGGGTGTAGGGTCTGCTTAAAATATTCTCTCTCCTTTTCCCTCTCTAAAATACATACATATATACATACATACACATATGCATAATACATACATACATATATACTTCCTCCCTTCCATTCCTTGATTATTTTAAGGACAATTCTTTTTGATGAATACTGGTCATCCAAATTATTCTCTTAAATTCTCTTTCGTTTTTCTCATCTGAGACAACTATTTCAGTATACCGATTTATTCCTAACTCTTTTTCTTATCCTTCTAGGCTATACAATGTCCTATTGCTCCTAGTGTTCACCCTATTCTAGCAGGTTGGTATATTTCAGGGATCGGCCTCTTCAAGTGTGTCACAGTCTGCTGTCAATAACTGAATCATTCCTCACAACACTGAATCCTACTGAAATTGCTGTGATTCCATTACCCTGCTTTCCTGTGAGAACAGAATGTATAGGCAGAGTAAAAAAAGGAAAGTGAGATAATTATGCTCTCATTACGTAACTCATATCTTTTATTCTAATTTTAATCCTATTCAGCTCAACAATGACCCTTTGATAAGTCTAGATGGTTTTGTGAATTTTGCAGAAATGTGCAGAAAGCAAGTGTGGGAAAGGAAAGTGTCATGCAATCACAAGTGCAGGTGACAGCAAGTGACAGAAATTGGAAAGAATATTTGATTGTACTTGAGCTAATGGTGATATTGATTTCATGCTCCAATAGACCCTAAAGGACAAGGCGGTGTAATGGTATTTCATTTCCATTTAACATTATGGGTGTAATACAAGTCAAGGTACTTTTGCTTTTAAATGCCTTTTTTTAAAGTTAGGTGAACTGAAGATATAGAAAAGGATCATATATAAATCACATTTATCTGAGGTGCATGAGTGCTTCTTCACAGATGTGCCATATAAATTCGCTGCCATTATTATTAAAAATACTTCACAAAATAACTTCTCAAACAACTTGATGCAAATTAAGAAAGTTGATGTGGACGAAAATAAATACATGCATAGGCATAAAATAACAATATTATAATAAGGGTAGACATTGTGGAGCTCCTTACCTTTAACAGCAATATAACTAAAATATTTATATTATGCTCTGGGTACTGCAGAATGAGTGAGAACAAAAATCATCACTCTTCTCAAGGAGCTTAAGGTCTACAGATAGAGACAGGCATTATTTCAAATAATCTCTCACACACACACACACACAAAGGACATAATTACAAACTGAGACGGAGTAGAGTGTTAAGTGGAAAAGGAGCATTGCATATGATAGTTTTTAACTAAAGAACGAGAACGGGCAAGGGTATCAGAGCAAGATTCCCTGCAGAAAAGTTACTTGAGCCAGGCTCAGAAGTATGAGTAAGATATAAACAAGAGAGGGGAGGTTGGTGAGAACTCTCAAGGCTATGTATGGTAGGTGTAAAGGCTCTGGGGCAGGAAAAAGTGAGAAGAAAACTTTAAGACTGGAGAGGAATGAGACAGCAAGAAAAAATGACACAAAAGGAGACTGGCAGCTAGGCAAGAGCTCTGCAACACTAGGTACTCTAAACTTTTTCCTAGAACAATGAGGAAGAAGTAAAGTGATTTCAATCAATTTGGTGGGGGATGTGACGGCATCATATTTGTGTCCAGAGAACAGAACAGCAGTCATAGTCTGAAGAACACATGAGAGAGGGGCCAGAGTAGACACTAGGAGACCTAACCAGGGGATATTGCAATGATCTGGATGAGTGAAAATAGCAGCTTAAATTTGAGGGGGTAGGGGATGGGGGATGGGGACTGAGTAGTAGATAAATAGGAAATGTATCGAAGATGTAAAATTGTCAGAAATTGATAAAGGAAGACTTTTGGAGAGAGAAGCCAGTGTTGATAATTCCCAGGCTTTGGACTTGTGCACTTAGATTGCAGGTGGTGAAACTTCTTGTTATTTATTTTGGAAGAGAGTATTTATAAGATCAGGAATTTAGTCTTGGGACATACTGAATTTAAGATAAGACTGAAACATCCCAGAGGATTGGAAATTTTGAAGGTGGTTTGATATACAGGTCTGGTACTCAGAGCAGAGATTTGGTCTAGTTATATACAATGATGAGTCATTATTTCATAGGTGACAAATAATAACAAGGAAAAGGATGAAATTTCCTTAGAGAGACAGCCAAGTGAGCAGAAAGAGAGCCCCTGAAAATTCTGTGTATTCTTGGGGTCACTTATATTGACTCTTTTGAGAATGAGTTAGGGTGACTTACAAAGCAGAAGAAAGACAGGAAAAGGGTGGTGTCATGCATGCTTATTAGAAGAAAGTGCTTCAGGAATGAATGATCACTTCAAGTGCTGATGAAAGGTCAAATCTCAGAAGACTGAAAAGCATCCTTCAGATACAGAGACATGGAGATTATTAGTATCCCTGGCATGAGACGTTTCATGGAATAAGAAGGAGTATGAATATAAAAAAATTAGAGTATCTCGATGAACACTCAAGGCAAACTTACACTAAATATTATTTCCTCCCATATAATTACTGTAGAACAAAGATTCAGTTACATCTTGCTCAGGTGCCCATAGCTAGTGTCTGAATCAATATTTGAATTCAAAATCTTTCACTCAACACACTACATACAAACCTTCTAGGCAAGTAATAGAGATTGATTTTTAAAATTAGGGAGAAAACAGACAAAATGGAAGAAATTACTCATATTCTTATGTTAACCACAGATCATTCAGAGAAGAACAAAACTCATTCATTAATATTTCTCGTCTGCTTCCCGATGTGTGTTTTATATACCGTCTCTCCATCTGGTTAGTTCCAGGTAAGTTCTATCATTGCTCTACTGGCCAACAGACCAAGGAAGATAAACTCTTCCAGCCTGAAACTACGTGAAACTTGAAGAGAGCAACTGAGATACTCACTTACTGGAAGAATTAGTGGTAACAACAAGATGGAAACAAGATACTAATCCTTTAGGAAAAGAAAATAATCACCTGAAGAAAAAAAAAAAAAAACTTACAGAGTAATCTAACCCTCGATTAGCAGGCCTCAGTTTACTCATTTTTCCATGTTTTGTAGTTGGCCAAATTCCAACCAGTTTCCTTCCTGTAAACAGCATTTGTACAGACCTCAACGATGTCATTTATATTCTTAGCATCACGAGTCACAGAGTCAATCCGAAATAGATGGAAATATCTAAGAATTATTTATATCTTTTTGCAACTCCTGAACAAGTATGTCTTATGGGAACTACTGTTTGCTGAATAAGTAAACTTTCAATGTATATTCTAATAATACTATTATTGAAACAAATCTATATGCTACATTTCAATAATAATATCTAAGAGTGGAATAGTGCTTCATATTTGACAAAGTACTTTCATATACACTTTAGTTATGAGTAACATCTGTCCAGCAATTTGCAGTGAACTTTCACATCGTCTAATTTAAGCCTCATAACAACTATGTGAAGTGGCTATTCGTATCTCTGTTTTGCTGATAAAGAAATTGGAACTTGGAGATGTTAAACGACTTGCTACTTTAACTCAGTTACCAAGTATAGAATCAGGGATGTAACTCGTAACTCTTGGCTAAAGGTTTAGTGCAGTTTCCAGATGCAATAGCTGCCTAAGAGAATTCTTGTTTATATTAATTATTTCAGTAGATACAGTTTTATTTTTTCCCAATATTTTTCAGGATTTAGTAAAATGAGAGTAGATGTTTCATGTCTCTTATGGAGCTCTCCAAACACAGGCAATTCACATATTTTTTATTATATGCTACTACATTCACTTCATGCAGCAGATGTTGCTAATTTTACAAGTACCATACACGTAGCACATCTCTTCCAGAGCTGCTCAGCATCCACGTTGGAAATCTGTTCGCAGGTATAGTCTACACACATATTGACAGAACATAAACATCCTAGAAAGCATTTACAATTTTAAATTCCCAATACGTGCATTCTTGGTTATTACTAATATTTGCTGGTAACAGTGAACACCTGCTCCTAAAATTCAAAGATTATACTGAACTTGTTACAAATGAATTAGGACAGAAATAATTTGATTGCTGCACAAAATGATTTTAAAATAATACACCCGACAACATGCAAAGACCAGAAAGATAAAAAATGTACACCACTGAATGAGTTTTTGAAGTCTAAAAGGTTAACATGACTTTGCAATGCAGAGAAACAGCTTTTAAGAGCAGATTTAATCAGAGCCTGGTTTTCATAAAAATTCTGAGGTTCACTTTTAGCAGTTGGGATAAGGCCATGGAATGTGTCATTGAAAATAACCATTCGAACGTCTTTAATAAACATGCTGAAATATGTTCTTAGAATAATTCTGAAAGTAGAACATCACCTAATATACAAGTTACAATCCTCATCATTCACAGATTTATGGGTTTTTCTTTAAAATTTAATTTCAAACATTCTTCCCACAAAGTACATTGTCTCATAATTTCTATCCATAACCAAGCTTTACTATAATAAGTGTTAATTAGACTGTGATTCTCCCAAAGAAATTTCAAGTGCATTTTTGGGATAAAAGTTTTCATTTTATAAAATTAAAAGCATTTGTATCCAGAGATATTTTATTGAACTTCAGTAATGGACTGGGAATAGTTGAAAAGGGAATTAGTATTTATTGAGGGTCTACTATGAACCAATAAATGTACTAAGCACTTAAAATACAATATCTAATAGACAGACTATTTCTAGTCTTTTATCAGCTTTAGGGATATGTGGTAATAAACTTCCATATTACAAAAAAATGAACTTGCTAGATATTTTACTATGGATAACTTTAGGGGAATACTCAGATGATTTTCCATTTACCATTCCTACATGTCCAAAATAAACACACACACACACACACACACACACACACACACACAAAATCGGTTTTCTATTTTAGCTTTACAATTATATATGTATCACTTATGGAACTGGTTTAGCACTTTATTAACACTGTCTCATTGAATACTCAATGGCACCCCTGAGAGGTGTGAATTTTAATCCCAATTTACGGATGAGGAAAATGAAGCTCAAATATAATAAATGTTCCTGCCATGGTCATCCATCAAGTACATTTATATTGAAAATGTGAACTCAGTATTCCATATAATTTGCCTGGTAAACACTGTAATGTATTGCCTCGTGCCAGATTTTAGCAGGTTCTATCAGTAAACTCTGTGAACTAGTCAGCCCCTTCACCTATAGATTGGCTCCCTTCTCCTTAATACTGGGGAATGCAGTCCTAAGGCTGCTGTATATTTAGCTCAGCTTTCCTTATCTCTCTCAAAGCTGTATTGCAAGGCTCTCTATTTCTATCCAGCTAGTTTTTTATACATCCAAGTTCTTTTTTTTAATTATCACCAATTTTCTAAATAGGGTAACAAAGTTTCATAAATTTAAAACATGCCAAGGAATATTCAGGAACTAGGATTCAAAATCCGGGAACCCTGCTAGAAAATACAATGTATCTCTTTATATATGTAATATTCCAGGCCTTGATTTAAATATTTAGTGTCTATCTAGGAACAAAAGTATACTTCTATTTGAAGTCATTGTTTTTTTTTTATATTTTATTTATTTATTTGAGAGAAAGAGAAAGAGAACACGGAAGTAGAGCAAGAGTACGAGAGAGAAGTAGAATCCTCACTGACCAGAGAGCCCGATGCAGAACTCGATCTCAAGACCCTGGGATCATTACCTGAGCCAAAGGCAGATGCTTAACTGACTGAGCCACCCAGGTGCCCCTGACTTTCATTATTAACTTCAGTATATGATTGTCACCTTGTGTACAAAATATTTGTCTTTGCCTATACTTTGTATTAAATACCATTGTCAATAATGTAGGAAAATGTTTATATGAGTATTTTTCATACAGCACAGTATATACATTTACTATTTATCTCAAAATCGATACAATCAATTTAATTGCAATTTTCTTTTTTTTTTTTCCTCGAGCCAATTCAATGGTAAATGACAGAGATAAATACTTAGATCAGAATTACTTAATGTCTATGGTGGTTTGGTTGAAGGGATTGGAAAGTATATTTTGTACCTGCAGATGGTTCCAGAGCCAGGTGAGGATCTATGATTCCTTGGGAAATAATACAGCTCAAAGAAATTGTTGCAAAATAAGATTCTGTAAATGACCTAAGATCAGTAGGTATTAAAGTTAAGTGGAAACATATAATGGATAAGAGAAAAAAAAATTAAGTGTTTCAGGGAATTGTGGGATACAGACTCTGAGATGACCCCCATTTATCCCTGCTTCCTATACCCACATCTTTGTGCAGTCCCTTCCTGTCTTGTGTGAGTAGGACCTGTGACTATCTTCTACCTGACAGAATGCAGCAAACGTGATAAGATATCACTTTAGTGATAACGGTACATAAGATTTCAACACCTGTATTGCTAGAGACTGCTGGCTTTGATGAAGTAAGTGGCCTTGTTGGAGAAATCTACAAGACATGGTAGCAAGGATGACTTCTGGCCAAGAACTGGCTAGAAAATGAGGGCAGCCTCTGGTTGATAGCCATCAATGAGCTGGGGCCTCACTTCGAAAGTCCACAAGATAATGGAATTCTGTCATGATCCACATTAGCTTGGAAGCATTCTCTCCCCAGTTGACCCTTGAGATGAGACTGCAGCAGGCACCTTGGCTGCACCTTTCAGATGAGATCCTGAAGTTGAAAACTTGCCAAAGCCATGTCCGGATTACTAACCTACAAAAACTATGAGATAATAAACATGTTTCTGGGCACTTAGGTGGCTCAGTCAGTTAAGCATCTGTCTTCAGCTCAGGTCATGATCTCGGGATCCTGGGATCAAGCCCTGCATCAAGCTCCCTGCACATGGGGGGTCTGCTTCTCCCTCTGCCCCTCTCCCTCCATTCCCCACTTATGCTCTCTGCTTGCTCTCAAATAAACAAAATCTTTTTTAAAAAAGATAATGAACATGTTTTGTTTTAATCTACTCATTTGTGGTAGTTTGTTACAGAGCAATAGGTCATTAAAATGCAGAGTGAATATTTAGTGGGAGAAAAACATTGACTTCCTTGGGATCTCCTATCAGACCTGCCATCCCAGGCAACAGGCAGATCTTATCTCCTCTACTTTAGGATTTACAGTTGAACTCACAAACACTCCTATAGCTAATGGGCATTTGACCTGGCAATCTGGTTTCTGAGCATAATCTGGATATTTGAGATAAATATCAATATTTTGTATTAGGTTTGACTGTATATACCATACGTGCCAAATAACTTGGCTCAAACACAAAGAGTTAAACTTTCTTGCAAAAACAAATGTAGATATAGACAATTCAGGCTGGTTTCTGGGCTCCATTGTCCATTTCTGGGCTCCATAACCACTTAAAATACCTTCTCACGGTCAAAGAGGGCTGCTTAAGCTCAAGTTAGCAAGTGGTAAGAAATAAAGGGAGTGGGAGAATTATCAGGAGCCAGAGACAGTTTTCTTTACATTTAATTTGCAAAACTCAGTTATGTAGCTACCTAGCTTCCAGGAAACTGTAGTAATCTAGACTCTTAACAAGGCTCATTGTCATCCCAAATAATATTACAGTTTTATTACTAAGGAGGAAAAGAAGGTTGGAATTCTGGGAGTCAACTAGCAGTCTCTACCATATAATTAAATTTCTACAATTATTAAATCTGGAAGAATGCTTTAAGCTATAAAATTAGGTGGCTTAGATAAAAGTGTTCCTGAATTCTATTTGTAGTTATACAACCATAGTCTGAGTTAATGATGAAACAAGATAAGTAGTAAATGACACCATTTAATTTATGATAATTGTACTATAATAATTCATAACTGTACTCAAACCTCTGCTTTCCAGTTGTCAGGTATGCAAAAACACTATCCTAATGACAAATAAAATCAATACCAACCTCTCAAGATTTATAGATGGGCTTCAAATAACTTTGAATGAGAAAACTGAGATTATACTTCAAAATATAAGCATGGCCCTAATGTGTCATGTTTTAAATAAATCATTATTAATAACTGGGTCTGTTTCTTTAGCACTCTTTTTTTTTTTTTTAAAGATTTTATTTATTTATTTGTCGGATAGAGAGAGAGGGAGAGCACACACAAGCAAGGGGAGCAGCAGGCAGAGGGGAGAAGCAGGCTCCCCACTGAGCAGGGAGCCTGATATGGGACCAATCCCACGACCCTGGGATCATGACCTGACCCGAAGGCAGATGCTTAACCGACTGAGCCACCTAAGCGTCCCTCTTTAGCACTGTTCTAATTTGAACTCATCAACTTTGGATAATCTCTGTACATTCGACTGAAGTAGAACATCAACAACAAAAATAGGGAAAGAGAGGGAAAAGTAGCTGATAAGAATACAATTAGATATGACTGCTTTTCTAGGAGACCAAGCCAATTCCAATTATTGAATAAATGGCCTTTCCTGAATACCGTATTTATCTCTGAGAGTTATTCTATCACATTCTTTTACTGTTTTAGTTGTCAATAATCTTAAAATGTAAGTCTTTTTATATAGCAATTCTATTTCTAGACATTCATTTTTTGGATAAAAAGGATGGTATTTTCATTGCTGCAACATGCATGGTAACATAAAAATGTCAATAAGGCATCTGTTCAGCTATCTTGAATTAATAAATATGGTATAGACATAATAAACACTATTAAAATACGCATGGAAAATAATTAAATTATATTCAAAATATATCATTTGTTTAACAAATATTTATCAAGTGGTTCTTTACGGATTATCTTTAGGAAAATCTCCCATCATTAAACTTAAAATACTCAGTGTTCAATATTTAAATATAATAACTTGTAAATAGAAAGGGTGCTACTAACGTGTGATCACTTTTCCAACATGTGTCACTATGACTTATTATGAAGAAGATACTCATTAAGGAAGAGTTCGTAGTAAATACAAAATCTCTGCCTAAATGTGTATCTCTAATTATAAATTGTAATAAGCCCCAATGTGAAAAATACTGTTTCTAGTATGAACAAATTGAACACAGTAACATAATTTGTTTTGAGGCCAAGTAATATTTAAGCTGAAACCTGAAGCCATAGAAATTTGACAGGAGAAGTTTAAAAGAAAGAATATTCTAGGCTAAGGAAACAGCACGCGGTAAGGTCTGAGTCACGGAAGCCTTGGTTAGCACAGCATACGTGCTCTGTGATCCCACTGCTGTAAAATTTTGTAGAAGAAGGTCTGAAAAGATAATATCCTTAAGGGATAGCTTTATAAACTTTTTGTTTGTTTTAAATGTGTCTTCAGTTTACATAGATGGGTATTTGGGTTGTGTTTCATTGAATCTAAGTTACTTTTGTAGTAAGAAAAAATATTTCTTCAGGGAAGCATTTCTTCTAGTGAGAAAACAATATTCAACATTAACGTGGAGTGGATGCAGCCCTATAGGCTCTCACAGTTATGCTTCCCCCTGGCATAGTATGTATCAAACCGTTAAGATGAGCACTGGGTTCATCTGGTATCACTAGGAGACTGTGAAGTCCCCAGGGACGGAAACCATCTACTCACCCTGAGCCTGCCATCCTCCCTGTAACTAGCATAATCACTGCTTATACTCATCCCTGATAAATGCTTGTCCCTGGAGTCACAGGTTAGTCAGATTTGAATCCCACAGTCATCCTTTAGTAGCTGGGTGTCTCTGGAAAATTCCTTTTTTTTTTTTTTTTTTTAGAGATTTTATTTATTTATTTGACAGAGAGGAGAGAGATCACAAGTAGGCAGAGAGGCAGGCAGAGAGAGAGGGGGAAGCAGGCTCCCTGATGAGCAGAGAGCCCGATGCGGGGCTCGATTCCAGGACCCTGAGATCAGGACCCGAGCCGAAGGCAGAGGCTTTAACCCACTGAGCCACCCAGGTGCCCCAAAATTCCACAATCTTTACAAGGCCTTGTTTCCTTTCATGTAAAACGGAGATGACGGTCAAACCTATTAAGTATGTATGTTCTGAGTATTAAATGAGATGAAGCAGAGAAAGAATGACATGTATTAGTCAATAAGTATTTTCAACTATTGCACTTGTCATCATCATTGATCTAGAGTTTAAAAATATCCATCAACAGCCTCTGAGAGAATGTGCAGAGCTTCTCCTACTCCTGCTACTACTTCCATTAAGACCTAAGGCTCCATGGTCATCCTCCTATTAGATTTCAATGTTTGTCTTCTATGATGAACACATATTCCCAATGAGGAATTTCAAATAAGGTATGGATTATAAGCATCCCAGAATTTTTACAGCATGGAAAATATTTAGCAGAAGAGGTAGGAGAGCAAGAAAATAAAAGCAATTTGTAGAAAAAAAAAAAAAACACATTCTTTGAACCAAATTCTGTATTAATTGACTTGGATTTTATTTTTATAAATTTATTTTGAAAATTACAAAACATACGCGTGTTAAATTTGGAAAAGTTAGAAACACTAAATATATAAAGATGAAAATTCAACTTATCTGTATTTGTAACCATCAAGTGCCTACCAATCTTTTGCTACATGAAAGAGTGAGAGCATAATTGAGAGAAAGATAGAAGTTTGGTGGCAGTTTCATGGAGCCACAACCTCTCCATAAAGAGGCAAATAGGGATACTACTAAATAAAATAATTAATTATTAATACTGAAAGAACTTGCCACCTCCAACTAAAAATTAGCACAATGTGAATGAATAATTAAGAAAACAAATTTCAGTAGAAAAAATATTAAAATTGTGCTGTTTTGCATATTATAAAAAAGTAAAATGTGCTATATATTTGGCTATTAAATAATAAAGATATATTTTATGGGACGATTCTGAGTTGTCAAGGTCCTGTTAATAATGGTGATCAGTAAAAAAAAAAAAAAATAATGGTGATCAGTAAATACTAAAAAATTTTTTGAGTAAATGAATGACCAAATGATGGCCTTGCAAACTGGCAATAATTTCTGAATGAAAACTTGGCAATATGTCTCAAAAACTTAAATATGTCTCAGATGCTTGGACCTAGCAATTCAGTAATTCATATACATTTTAACTTAAAGATTTTATATGTGTGTGTGTATATATATATATAGAGAGAAAGACAGAGAGACAGATAATATACATATATACATAACTTGTTATGTATAACTATATAAATTATAAATCTACACAAAATATATACTTATATATAATTACATACATATAAGTTATATAATATATATATATTGTGATTTAGAAAATCATGTCATAAGTTACAAATCAATAATTTATCAGTAAATGCACTTGTATTACCACTGTCCAGATGAGGAAAAAACATTACAAACATCTCAGAACCTTCTCTCATATTCTTCTCCCTACTTCTAAAACTACA
>CM052898.1:87210796-87232622 GCA_028534135.1 Potos flavus | reverse complement strand
ATTGAGCTTGATAAGTTTTTCATAGATTTTGGATACTAGCCCT
Organism: Potos flavus; assembly: GCA_028534135.1. NCBI lineage: Eukaryota > Metazoa > Chordata > Mammalia > Carnivora > Procyonidae > Potos > Potos flavus. The sequence goes on along the minus strand of CM052898.1, from coordinate 87,232,579 downwards.
TTATCTGATATGTCATTTGCAAATATCTTCTCCCATTCTGTCAGTTGTCTTTTGGTTTTGTCGACTATTTCCTTTGCTGTGGAAAGCATTTTATCTTGATGAAGTCCCAATAGTTCATTTTTGCCTTTGTTTCCCTTGACTTTGGAAACATGTCTAGCAAGAAATTACTGCAGCCAAGGTCAAGGAGGTTGCTGCCTGTGTTCTCCTCTAGGATTTTGATGGATACCTGTCTCACATTGAGGTCTTTCATCCATTTTGAGTCTATTTTTGTGTGTGATATAAGGAAATGGTCCAGTTTCATTCTTCTGCATGTGGCTGCCCAATTTTCCCAAAACCATTTTTTGAAGAGACTGTCTTTTTTCCATTGGATATTCTTTCCTGCTTTGTCAAAGATTAGTTGGCCATAGAGTTGAGGGTCCATTTCTGGGTTCCCTATTCTGTTCCACTGATCCATGTGTCTGTTTTTGTGACAATACCATACTGTCTTGATGATTACAGCCTTGTTATAGAGCTTAAAGTCCAGAATTGTGATGCCACCAGTTTTGGTTTTCTTTTTAAACATTCCTTTGGCTATGTGGAGTCTTTCCTGGCTCCATACAAATTTTAGGATTATTTTTTCCAGTTCTGTGACAAAAGTTGATGGTATTTTTGATTGGGATTGCATTGAATGTGTAGATTGCTCTGGAAAGCATAGACATTTTCACAATATTTATTCTTCCAGCCCATTAGCATGGGACACTTTTCCATTTCTTTGTGTCTTCCTTAATTACTTTCATGAGTGTTCTATAGTATTGAGAGTACAGATCCCTTGCCTCTTCGGTTAAGTTTTTTCCTATATATCTTATGGTTTTGGGTGCAACTGTAAATGAGATTGAGTACTTAATTTCTTTTTCTTCTGTCTCATTGTTTGTGTATAGAAATGCAACTGATTTCTGTGCATTGATTTTATATCTTGCCACTTTGCTGAATTCCTGTATGAGTTCTACCAATTTTTGCAGTCAAATGCTCTACCACTGAGCTACATCCCCAAGTTCTAGCAATTTTTGGATGGAGTCTTTTGGATTTTCCACAGAGTATCATGTCATCTGCAAAGAGTGAGAGTTCGACTTCTTTTTTTGCCAATTCAGATGTCTTTTATTTCTTTTTGTTGTCTGATTGCTGAGACTAGGACTTCCAGTACTATGTTGAACAACAGTGGTGATAATGGATATCCCTATAATGTTCCTGACCTTAGGGGGAAAGTTCTCAGTTTTTCCTCATTGAGAATGATATTCACCGTGGGCTTTTCATCAATGACTTTTATGATGTTGAGGTATGTTCCCTCTATCCCTACACTGTGAAGAAATTTAATTAAGAAAGGATGCTGTACTTTGTCAAATGCCTTTTCTGCATCTATTGAGAGGATCATAAGGTTCTTGCATATTTTTTCTAATCTTGCTGTCTCTTATCTTTCAGTTTGCACAATTTTATAAGGGCTCTTCATTTGCTGCAAAATGTCACCAATACTGATAAGTCCAGCTACTGTTTGCAAACTTCCTTCTTCCTTTGCACTGAAGAACAACAGTGTAAAAGGCTATCTCATCTAAACAATTTCATGGGCAGTAAGGTTATAAAAACAAAACAACTTTTAATAGATTTTAAATATTTATATGGTAGAGGGATTTTAAAAAGTGATACATAGTATCTTTAGCTACATGGCATTCTATAAGTTTCCAAAGACCAAATCAATAATTTAAGAAAACTGTGAGATTTTTGTTTTCATTAATGTTGAGTACTCACAGTACATCGAAAACGTATACAAGCCCACAAAGATTATACCATTTAAACTGACTATTTCCCTGAAATCTAATTCAGATCTTTCAAAACACACACACACACACACACACACACACACACAATGTCTGAATTTGGTCTCTTTTACAGAAATTAAACTGTTGTTGGATCTAGTTCTCATTTTTTATTTGTCTAAATATGTACATTGTGGAAATAAATGAAGACCACCAAAATGTACACAGAGGCAATTTGAGCATGTTATCACAAGAGAGTGAGTCCTATCACTTGTGTTTGGCAGAAGCTCACAACAGGGAGTAGGAATGGTTTACAGTGGAAAAAGAGGAAAGGCTTCCAGTACATCCAACTGGAGGCTGCTGGCAGTGGGGAGTTGAAAGCTTGCTAACTATAAGTGGGGCATCTTGTGTGATTGATTTGGGGAATATATTAGGTTTTCATTATTTGGTCTTGAGTTGGAAGCAGGGAGGGAAAGGAAAGCTGGCAATCATTGATCAGGTCCTTTCTGTTTGGGGCTGACTTAAACAGAGGTTGTTGTTTGGCTTCCAGGCCTGGTTGTTGCAGAGGTTAGGGGCCACAGAGAGTTCAATTTTCTCATATGGTCTGGCCATTGTCCATTTGAATATTTAGTTTCTCAGTGTTATATCTAACATAAAACAGTCTTAATTTGTCAAGAACACTTTTTCTCATTAAGTACCATAAAATATATCTCTATAAAGTATAGTTGGGAGGCAATTCTTCTGAGTCTCCTATTTTTCTGCACATCTTGCAAGCAGAGGCATGGACATTTTTTTTCATTCCAGGTTATTTTTCAAGGATGTTTGTATAGGGAACAGCCTTGGAACACAGAGATAGTAACTTTCTTCAGAAAAGAACACAGGTGTATTTATAGCCCAGTATAACAAAGATAATGTGTCCCTCCAGGGAAAAGTTGGGGCAGGTTTGCTTTATAAAACACTTGAGTAGTCTAAGTTTAAACTTCCTCAACAAAAATGCAGAATCACAGTGTGTGTAACAGCCACTTAGAGCATTCCATATGTTTTTGTGGGACTTGGAGGCAAGGGGAACAGGAAGCTCAAGTCCTTTGTCTCTGATCCAAGAGTGTCATGTCTTCTCCAACATCCAAGAAACTGTGTAAGGATAACTTGTTAGCTTAAAAGCAGGATAAAATCTCAAATCTTCTGCTCTTCACAAGTACTAGGTTTTAACAACCAATAATCATGTAAGGGAACACTGTATGTTCTTCCCCGTAATTTTAGAACATAACCAAGATTATATGAATAATGCACAAAAAATGTAAAGGGTACCCTGGGAAAAGCTCACATAAATTAAGTTGGATTAACCTAATTCTTTGGTAAACTGAAACAATTTAAAGCTCAAGGACAAGTAGGGCTAATGAAATAAGGTTTCTGATTATGTTTATCAAGATACATGTATACTACTATTCCTCGGGTGGTTCATATTTAAATAAGGCCAATCATCAAAACTTTAAGAATGCAAAAGATTAGAGAAAATGCTTACATTTATGTTTAATACTTAATACATTAGCTTTCTCAAATCTCATAAAAAAATTGCAGCAAAAGTAGCAAACATTGCTACTTCATGCTAAAATGTCGGTGCACCTGGCATATCTAAATCGTTTACTTATAAGCTGCCAATATTTTCATCTCAATGAAAATAGATCTAATTAGAAAAATTTGTATGCTTAAAATATATCTAAATAATCACCCTTGGCTGGATAAATAAATGATCTTTCAAAATGCACTTAATCAAGTAAGATAGTATTTTAAATCCCTGCTGTATAGTTGGAGCACATAAGACTATCCAGCATTTTGCAGACTCTTATGATGTACAGTGATGAGTCCTTCTGTAACTCAGGTTATTATTTATAAGGTGTTTGTTAGTTTAATGTTTTGTTATCTGAGAATTTTTAAATAAATTCTTCTAGTTTGCCCAATAAGAAAATTTGAGACTGCATAGATTATATACTTTCTAAAAAATAACCCAGGGCTTGGATTAGAATATTTGGCTTCAGAGTTTACCATGTGCTGAAAAGCCACTGAGGGAAGGACATTTTCAAAACTGCTGGAACATTACATTTTCTTTTTGAGAAGTAAAACCCATATACTTTAAACTTCAAGGCAAACTATCTTTAGAAATAAAAACTAAGTACATGAGGAAGAATAAATCAATTTGAATGTGTCCATCACATACTTTTTTTCCTTCTTGTAATGTTCATTTCCTCTTTACTTCTTGTAATGTTCATTTTCAAGAATTGGGAGCAGCTTCAGGCAAATACACATCCTGAACATAAATATACCTCCAAAGGGAAGGTTTGTGAATGTATTGGGACCTAAATGTCTCCTGGTTTTAACCATGAAGACATGAGTGTTACACCAAAACTCTATCAGATCCAAGTGCATGAGTTAAGAGTTGTGCTGCCATAACATTTCTCATACAATTTAAGTGAGATCTAGAATAAGAAACTTAAAAGAAGGAGAATTAAATTGTTTCCTATTGTTCAGCAAATAATTTTAATGGCTGATTCCCAGAGACCAATATTAGTTATTTCATCATGAACATTTTTAATATGAATCACAGTAAGTCACCCATGTCTGATAATTTGATAAAAATACTTTGAGCACATCCAGCATCCCTTGTCCTGCTCCACACTTATAATGACACCTTCGGATTTATAATTTAGTCTCTGGAGTGGCAAAGAGAAGAGCTCTTTGCAGTGGAATAGCCCTAGTTCTTGAGTCAAGTGACCTAATAATGTGTCATTTTTGTCTATTACATTGCTGTGAGTTTATCTCCCAGAGTCTGAAAAACTACAATCAGACAATTACTTTTCTCAACCTGGAAATTTGAGGGCCATATCCTGGACCACAGTGATCCTACACAATTACTGATGGGAGACTCGAGCTGAACCAGTTCACCTGTTTCTCCTTTATTGGCATAATGAGCTTCTGAAAGAGGTTTTGTATAAAACATAGCCCTTCATTTGAAACTCAGAAAGAAGAGAAGTGGGGGTTCTGAAGAAAACCCCAGCTGAGAAGATAGTCCCTCAATCTGGATAGGAGTGACTGTAAACCGCAAACAAATATGTTTATAGGAAGTTAATGTTCTCTCAAATCTCATTCTAGACCAGCTCTTGTTTTTGGAAGTGAGATGATTGACAGAACTGAATAAAAAAGGATAGCTTTGGATGCAAATTCAAGAGCCCAGGAGTGTCTGATATAGCAACAGATCTGATCCTGGGGAAGCCATCTAAGAAGAGGTGAAAAATCCTAGAAGCACTGTGCAACTCCAGACAAGGATTAGAGAAGAGATTCTGTCATATGGCTGAGCAAGAGGGCTGTCCAATCACTAGCATATGGCATATGCACAGAAACCTAATCAGATGGCACATTCTCCAACACTTTACCAAATTAAATGGTTACCATGTAGTAGGACCCTAAGTCCTGAGCCTTTTGATGGCATCCAAACTTATATTTTAGTCTTGTTTTATTTCCCACTCCTTTAAGCTAAGACCCCAAATTCATTTTAAATCATACTTACTCTTTGGAACAAAGTTTCTATTATGGCTAAGACTTTGTGTCTGGGGCTAGCAGGTTAACTGACAATTATTTACATCATCCTAATATCCAGGAAAGATGAGACTGAAAGAGAACGTCCTCTCAGCAGTGGTTCTTACTTGACCATTTAAGAAGATGGACATGGAATTTATATGTATTGCTACCAAGGAGCAGGTACTTAAAGGCAGATTCGGCATCCATTAATAATACTTACAATACAGGCAAGTCTTGGCTATCTTCAGAGAATTTCAGCAGGGGTTATATGAGTTGCCATTAGATAGGTAAAACAAATCCAAGTAGAATCTGGCCAGAGAAAATTTCAGGCAAGTGGGAAATGGTTGTCATTAAATAAGGAAATCTACTGCAGTAAATTATTAGGGTAAATTGGTCTGGGGCTCAAGTTACAGAACTCCAGCATCCTAAAGGACTGGCAGTATCTACAAAGGATCTCAAAATTAAAGAAGTGGGATTCTAGGTAGATCCAAATCTCAAGCTCTTAGGTTGTTTACAAAATCCAGCCATGCCATTTGAATTTTTCCTACTTATGGTCAGAGTAACCAAACAAAAAATGGCCACATCTGTTCTGTATCTGCTTCCTTGTAACTGATTGCTTCATATTTATTTGTTTACCACATTAACTGTCTCTCAACCTCCTGCTTTTTTACCCAATATGTAGTTTCTCTTGCCCAGAAGAGTTCTTGGGTATGTAAACTCAAAGTTGAGCTCCTATTTTAGCTTCTCAGTTGACTATATTGGCTTTGGCAACCTGTTCTCTATGTGTGTTTTCTGATTCATAGTCTAGATCCACTAGCTTTGCCACATAATATCTAGTCTTAGGCCCCAACACATGGGTACTTCTCCTTAGGAGAATCTTACTCCATTTGTGATCCTACAGTACAAACAATCAGGATTTACCTTTACTCAGTTTCTCAGCTGAGAATATCATTAACGTATAATATCATATATAGTGAATAGACAGAGACCAGCTTGCTAGACTTGGAATACAAGGGTAAATATAAATGAGTTAGTTACCATAAATATACAATCAAGTTGTGTGGACTCATAATCAGCATCTGCATAACTGGAGGATTCTTAATCCCTTGTATTGTCCGTCCTCCTCTGTATGTATTTCTGGAAGGTTCTGGAACAGTGACTTTTAGGTACTCCATTTCCATGGTTTTCACACTCAGGCATCAGGAACTGAAGTTCCTGCTAATAGTCTACTGAGCAGTTCTCTGCCAGGAGCCATCTCAGCTGGGCTGGGCATAGTGGGCATAACCACATAGCGTACCATCCCACTAGTAGGGATGATCACCTGTTTTGCTTGGCAGTCCTACTTTTTATTGTGAGCATTGTGGCTATTTCACATCAGCTTCCAGGTATTCAAGTTAGCATTTGGGAGGCAAAAGATGCAAATAAAGTTTATAGCAAAACTGAGATAATACATTTTTCCCCATGGGGTGACAATGTTTTTAACAAATCCCGAAACAAGAGTTTCTGTGTTGCATACATAGCATAGCAGCAGTTTTTTGTTTTGTTTTGTTTTGATTTTTCATTTGTCCTCACAACTCGTTCCTTTCCTAGGACTTAAAGGGCTGGCCTGAGGACAAATGTAGTTTATAGAGACTCTGCTGTGTCCAGATTGCATTGCATGGTCCCTTCAGGACAATAAGAATTAGTCACAGAAACTCAATGTGCTGATTCCATCCCACAGAATGTGCTCAACCAGGCAGACTCACACTTTGGCTACATATGTTCCATCTCTGAACTGGGGACTTGAAAAAGCAGGTGCCCAATTCTGGGAACTCGGTTTACCTTGAGTTAACAGAGGAAGACTGACTTGTTGGTAGGCTGCTGATTAGGGAGTAAGCAGAATTTCTTAAATACACCATACTACAGGGGTTCTCAGGCCTAGCTATATACAAAAGTCAGAGTTTTACAATTAACAATGAGGCTCAGGGAGTTTACAGAACTTGTGCAAAGTCAAATAGCAAGTAAATAATGGTCTGAGATGGTATTTAAATTTCATGCTCTTTCTACAGTGCTACACTGCTTCCCTCTGAGATACACACACACACACACACACACACACACACACACACACACACACACACACTTCTACTAAGGAGTTAATTTGGATCCAAAGAAAAATAAAGAAGAAACCTTAAACTTGAGTTATCAGGGTTTTTCTCCATACTGTGAACTGCCTCATTTGAAATGTTTCCTGAGGGACATAATCATAGTATCTAAATATCATCAGGGCATGTGAATGCCACATATTATATATTTATGAATGTGAATTATAAAAATAAAACATTGACCATGAAAATATAGACATGATTCTGATGATTTATCATGAAAATGGCTTTTAAATTGATGGAAAGTTGCTTAGAATATAAAATTGTATACATAATACAGTTTGATCTTGTACTGCTGATTAAGTTAATTCCTTCTGAAGGGCTGAGAGAAAATGTAAGCAGACAGACAGCTCTGTGACACAGAGCACATCATAAGAGTTTAACTGAATTTTTCACCTGATTTGAGCTGCATAAATTACTAGATCACTCAGTTTTCCCTTTGAAACTCTCCCATTGGGGATTCCACAAACTCCCAATTAACCCTAACGAGAGAGCCAAGCTAACTAAAGTGCATGTCTGGAATATGTTCACTGTTTTGTTACTTTAGTGCTTGGGGCTCCAACTGCTACTCAATCCTGTTCTTCCCTCTTCCTTAGTAACAAAACCCAGGTAGCACTCTAGGTAACAATTTTCATAGCTAAATAACTGCATTTCCCAGTCTTCCATGCAGCTGGAGATGAATAAGAAGAAATAAGTGAAAGTTGGTGGGTAGGTTCAGGAGAAAGCTCTTTTAGGAACAGCCAGATCTGTCAGGTACCCCTTCCTTTATTCCTGCTGGTTCTCTGAAATGCAGATATGATGACTAGAGCTCCATCAGTCATTTTGGATCAGGAGGTGATCCTAAAGATGGAGGACCTATCCAAAGAATGGTAAAATTGAAAAGGGAAAAAAAATTGGCACTTTATTGAATCATCACGTAGAGTCAAAATAGCTCTGCACTACACACGTCTAGTCCTCCAGTACAAGAGAGACAAAGAGAAAAAGAGGGAGAAAGAAAGAAGGAGAGAGCAAGAACAGCGAGCAAGAGAGAAACTTTTGTCATATTGAAGCCAGTGTTACTTCTGGTCTTCAATACTTGCAGCCAAATGCAATTCTAAGCTGATCCATTGTTCATTCCAATTAGGATCAAATGATGCACAATGGAAAAAGGGTCATCTAAGCAGTGGCTATAATGATATGTCCAGGATGTTGAGTTGCTTATTTTTAAGGCGTCATCTTTTATCTATTCTGTCATAATTCTTCATTACTTGAAAGTTGTGTTATCTTTCCCAAATGAAACTACAGCATTTAAATACAGAAAATTGACTTTGAGGGGATATTAGCGGTCAGCATGGTATGATGGAAAGGGCTTGGGATTTAGAATCCATGAGTTTTGAATTCAAATTCCGACTCTAACATTTATCAGCTGTATGTCTCCTATACAAGTTACTTGGTTTCTTGGGGATAAAATGAGAATAGCAAGAATCACCTTATGGGACAGTTGGTTAACATAATGCTATTAAGTATCATAATACTCAATAATGGCAAATATTTTTATTATTTAAGTTCTATAACAAATCCTTTCCAAAGCTTAGGAATAAATGGTTATGGTCTCTATAAAGTTCTCTAACATTATTATTAATCTGACTGAATCACTGTTTTTACCAATCCTGAGTACTCTTGCCATTTATGTTTTATGCGTGCTTGTTTTTTCTTCTATAGATTCTAAATTCTTTATATCTCAAATCACTACCAGAGGCCCATCTAAACAGTGACTAGTCAAGAAATATTTGAGGCTGCTGCTCTAACCACATCTGTTCTCACAAATAGCAGAAAACATATGGAGGATAGCAGGGTTGTAGCAATCAGAATTCAGCTATTTCTTTACCACTGAAGTTATATATATTTTAAGCCATGAATTAGCAGCATAAGTAGTAATAAAGAGCATTTTGACAACTTACATCATGTGAATAGAACTTAGTTATTGTAGTTACACATTATACCTTATTCCCATTCTAATCCAATTTATCTATACTTTCTGCATTAATTTTTGGGACAATTTCGTAGCTGTACAGAGGCTACTTCTATGCATACTCTGGTAGACACTGAATCCTTTTATCACCAATGTCATAGGTTCTTTCATGGATATTTTAAGATGGCTTTTGGTACCACATTAGAAAATAGACAGACCCAATTTTATATTGGTTGTGGGTGTCAGATTAAATTCAAACTGATTTGTTAGCTACTAAATCAACTAAAAATTTTTCTGATTTTCTTATTCAATAGTATGTGAAAATAACCTAGTAAGCCATTTCTAGTTAGAGTCATTATAATTTTAGGATGACGTCAGCATTTGGAAACATAATTATGCAATTAGTTTTAAATACCTGTCAGTACTTATTAATCATCAAAGACGTATTTTATTATTTTTTATTTTTTAAAAGATTTTATTTATTTATTTATTTGTTAGAGAGAGAGAAAGCGAGAGAGTGGCAGGCAGAGGGAAAAGCAGATTCCCCGCTGAGCAGGGAGCCTGATGCGGGGCTCCATCCCAGGACCCTGGGATTATGACCTGAGCCAAAGGCAGATGTTTAACTGACTGAGTCACTCAGGTGTCCTCAATGAGGTATTTTTAAATAATATTCAAATCAATCTGTCTTTGAGGATCCTATTCTAGAAAATTTGTTAATCGTGATTAGTATCATTAAATTCTGATTTAAAACGTTTTGAAGATAGATTATTATATGTAGGTAACAGCAGACAAACATAATCAAGCAATTGCAAAGCTAAATAGTAGTGCAAAATAATAATGTACCTATGTCCCTTATAAGATACTGTTCCAAAGTACATTAAGCAAGTAGTATATTCATGTCATACTTCATATTTAACATGTTCTCCTACTGAATATTATCATGTTACACAGGCAAAAACATGGACAATTATCTACATAGGAAATAAATTCATATACTTTATGATAATATTTCATACTGAGAAGGAATGATACACATACTCATATGTATAAAATTCACCTTACTTAGTTTAACTAATATACATTGAAAATAGTCTATGTTCAAGTATTAAATCAGGTCTTGAGGATTTAATTTTTTTTAATTTTTAGTTTTTTAACTTAAATTCAATTAGCCAACTGATAGTACATCATTAGTTTCAGGCATGGTGTTCAGTAAATTATCAGCTTCATATAATACCCACTGCTCATCACATCACGTGCCCTCCTTAATGCCCATCACTCAATTACCCCATTCTCCCACCCACCTTAGCAACCATCAGTTTGTTTCCTATAGTTAAAAGTCTCTTACAGTTTTTCTCCCTCTCTGATGACTTCCCATTCTGTTTTCCCTCCCTTCCCCCTCTGTCCTCTGACCTGTTTCTTATATTCCACATACGAATGAAACCATATGATAATTGTCTTTCTCTGATTGACTTATTTCGCTGAGCATAATACCTTCCAGTTCCATCCATGTTGATGTAAATGGTAAGTAGGTTAAGTATTCATCCTTTCTGATGGCTGAGTAATATTCCATTGTATATAATACCACAATCTTTATCCATTACCTGTCAATGGACATCACGGCTTTTTCCAGGTCTTAGGGATTTTAGTGTTACTTATATGTATTCCTTACCTCCAGGGTGCTCACAGTCTAAAGAGGTATAATTATAAATGTAATATAGTAAATTTAGTTACACACACGCAAATGCACATTCACATGTATACACACACACACACACAATACTATTTGCGAACTGATAAAGGACACTTACCCAGGTGCCAAATTTTGGGCTTTTTAGAGCATACGATACTTAAAAAATCAAATTTAGACTGACTTTCAACATCACACTAATTTGCTTTTTGTGCACTGTTGGCTCTTCAATTTGATGTAATACTCTCCATCGAGGACAAGCAGAAGTTTTCAAGGGAAGAGGAGCAATGTGAATGCAGACATCATTCCTCTCCCCCTAACACTTTCATTCCAAGTCACCATCAACAAAAGCTAAGGAAAGGACTGACAGAAAACACAATTAAGAAAGATCTGAATTAAGGGTAAAAACCAAAAAAGATGGCACACATATGCTACAAAAATTGAAGAATTTGTTCTAGGTGAAATGTATGTGGGACTAAATAATTTTCAGACTCTAAGCAAAGCAGTTTATCTGCAAGTTGCTGCTACGTAAGATAATTATGTAAGAGGTACTGGGAAAAGCAACAATAACTCTCTAGATATTTTGAGAACAAGCCAAAGATAAGAGTGAGTTATGGGAGAGAAAGATGTCCACTACATTTGGAACTTTTTTTTTTTTTTGTAATCAAGGAAACAGTTATGTATCCACTGGCAACTGTGGCCAACTTCAAGTGGATTTATTGAAAAAAAAAAAGATACATTTCTCATGAATTGATAAAATCTGTGCACCACAAACAATTTTTTCTTGTTTTTTAAGGTTTTATCTTCTGAGAGCAATTTAAAGTTCACAACAAAATTGAGAGTAAGGTACAGAGATTTCCTGTTTACCCCCTGCTCCCATATATACTTAGCCTTTCCTCATTATCAACATCTCCTTTTAGAAATGGTACATTTGTTACAACTGATGAACTTATATTGACATATTATAATCATCCAAAGTTCATAGTTCACATTAAGGTTCACTCTTGGCATTGCACTTTCTATGGGTTTAGAAAAATGGATGACATGTATCCATCATTATAGTATCATCCAGGTATTTTTCAGGCCCTTAAAATCCTGTGTTTTGCCTATTCATCCCTCAATACCCACTCCCAACTCCCACCCCAAAGTACTGGCAACCACTGATTTTTTTTTTTAAATCTATATCCATAGTTGTTCCTTCTCTAGAATATTAGTTGGAATCACACCGTATGTAGCCTTTTCAGAATGGTTTCCTTCAGTTAGTAATATGCATTTAAGATTCCTCCGTGTCTTTTCATGGCTTGACAACTCATTTCTCTTTAGCACTGGATAATACTCCGTTGACTAGATTTACCAGTTCATTTATCTATTTACCCACTGAAAAGTACCTTTAGTGCTTCCAAATTTTGACAATTATGAAAAAAGCTGCTCTAAATATCCATGTGTAGATTTGTGTAATATTTTGTGTAGAAATAAGTTTTCAATTCCTTTGGGTAAATATGAAGGACCACAACTGCTATATCCTATGGTAAGAATATGTTTTGTTTTGTATGAAATGATCAAATTGTTTTCCAAAATGGCTGTACCATTTTGTATTCCCACCACCAATGAATGAGAGTTCCTGTGGCTCCACATTATCCTTAGCATTTGGTATTGTGAGTGTTCTGGATTTTAGCCATAGGTATGTAGTGGCATCTCATTATTATTTTAATTTGTGTTTCCCTGATGTCATATGAGATGTGGCATCTTTTCACATGCTTATTTGCCATCTGTGTACTTTCTTTGGTGAGTTGTCTATTAAAGACTTTGACCTACTTTTTAATTGAGTTGTTTGCTTTCTGACTCTTGAATTGTATAAATTCTCTGCATATTTTAGATAATAGTTCTTTAACAAACATATCTTTTGAAAATGGATTTTCCCAGTCTGTCGCTTGTCTTCTCTCACATTCACTTGACATTGTCTTTCACAGAGCAGAAGTCTTCTTTTTATTTTAATGAAGTTCAGATTATCGGGGCACCTGGGTGGCTCAGTGGGTTAAAGCCTCTGCCTTCGGCTCAGGTCATGATCTCAGGGTCCTGGGATCGAGCCCCGCATCGGGCTCTCTGCTCAGCGGGGAGCCTGCTTCCCCCTCTCTCTCTCTGCCTGCCTCTCTGCCTATTTGTGATCTCTCTGTCAAATAAATAAATAAAATCTTTAAAATAAATAAATAAATAAATAAAGTTCGGATTATCAATTAATTCTTTCATGGATTATATTTTGGGTATTATATCTCTAATTGGACATCACCATACTCAAGGTCATCCAAGTTTTCTCCTATGTTACCTTCTAGGAGTTTTATACTTTGGGATTTGACATGTATTACTGTAATTTATTTTAAGTTTTGTGAAGGATGTAAGGTCTGTCTAGCTTCATTTCTTTGCATGTGGATGTCCAGTTGTTCCAGCATCATTTGTTGAAAAGGTTAGCTTTCTTCATTGTATTGTCTTTACTACATTGTCAAAGATCAGCTGACTGTATTTACAAAGACCTATTTCTAGACTCTCTATTATGTTTCATTGATCTATTTGTATCTTTTGTTAGTATCACACTGTCTTGATTACTATTGTTTTATAAGAAATAATGAAGTTGGGTACTGTCAGCCACTAACTTTGTTTTTCAAAGTTGGCTATTTGGGGTTTGGCTGTTTGTGGGTCTTTGCCTCTCCATATAAATTTTATAATTTTCATCAAGGTTCACAATTTACTGGTTATTTTACTGAAATTGCATTGACTCTATTATTCAAGTTGGGAAGAACCGACATCTTAACAATATTGAGTCTTCCTATCCATGACCAAGAACTATCTCTCCATTTAGTTATTTGACTTCATTCAGTTTTGTCGTTTTCCCAATATAGATCTTATATACATTTTGTTAGATTTATATCGAAGTATTTCATTTGAGGGGAGCTAATGTAAATAATATTTGTGACTTTAATTTCAAATTACAACTTGATTATTGGTTTATAGAAAAGTAATGAATTTTTATATATTAACATTGTATCCTACAACTTGCTGTAACTGCTTATTGGTTATGGGAGTTTGTCAATTCTTTTAGATTTTCTACTTTTCTATAGCTGATCATGTCTGTGAACAAAGATAGTTTTAGGTCTTCTTTCTTAGTCTTTATACGTTTTATTCCCTTTGTCTTAATGCATTAGTTAATACTTCCAGTATGATGTTGAAAAGGAGTTGTGAGAGGGGACATTCTTGCTTTGTACCTGATTTAAAGGGAAAGCTTCAAGTTTCTCATCATTAAGTATGATGTTAGTGGTGGATTTTTGTAGTTATTCTATATCAAGTTGCAGAAGTTCCCCTCATTCTTAGTTTACTGAGTTTCTATCCTGAATGGCTGCTGAATTTTGTCAGTGCTTTCTCTGCATCTATTGATAAGATCACATGATTTTTCTTTAATCAGTTTTGAAATATTGATCCAGTCTTGCCTACATGGGATAAGTCCTACTTGGCCAAAATATAATTCTTTTTATACACTGTTGGTTTAATTTGCTTATATTTTGTTGGGGATTTTTCCATCTATGTTCATGAAAGATACTGGTCTTTTTCTAGTAATGCCTTTGGTTTTGGTAATAAGGTAATACTGGCCTCTTTAAGTTGAGAAGTACTGCCATTATTTCTATCTTCTGAAAGAGATTGTAGACAATTAGTGTAATTTCTTCTTTACATGTTTGATAGAATTCACCAGTGAAGTCAACTGGGGTTGGTGTTTTCTGTTTTAGAAAGTTATTATTTATTGATTCAATTTCCTTAATAGATACAGGCTTATCCAGATTTCTAGTTCTTCTTGTGTAAGTTTTGGCAAGTTGTGTTTTCAAAGGTCTTGGTCCATTCCACCCAAGATTTGTAGGCATAGAGTTGCTCACTGTATTCCCTGATTGCCCTTTAATGTCCTCTTCTTGCTTATGGATCCCAAAAGAATTGTTGATTTTCAATTTGTTCAACTTTTTATTTGTTGTTGGCTATGTAGAAACTTCTAAGGTCCTTAAATGTGGAACGAGGAACCAGAAGTCCTATTATGCCTTTTTTAAAAACATTTAAATAGACTTTTTAGCATATTTATTTTACTTTTGTTGTTTTTTTGGTCTAATTGTTATGTAAAATAACACAATTGTATATATCTTTTTAAATGTTTTCAAGAAGAATTTATTCTTTTTTCCAGATTTTTGGTTTGGAAGATTAGTTTATATTTATTCTTGGAGACATTTGCTTTTCTAGAAAAAATATTTTGACTTCATTCGACTTCTTAAAATGTCAAAATTTCCACTAATTATAAATGTTCTGAAAATTTGTATTCTGACAATAAAACTTTTGTCAGAAATAAAAGATTTAAAATGAGTTAAATACCAGCAAATAAACGCAACAGACAGAATTAAATGAAAATGAATGATAATTTTTAGGTCAAAAATGAGTAAAAATATTATAATACATATAAAATATATGATTGTATCTTACTATACAGAATTAACAAAATTTCTTCAGAAAATAGAAACTAAACAAAACACAAATGGTATAGGGGTGCCTGGGTGCTTCGTGTGGGTTAAAGCCTCTGCCTTCCGCTCAGGTCATGATCTCAGGGTCCTGGGATCAAGCCCTGCATCTGGCTCTCTGCTCAGCAGGGAGCCTGCTTCCCCCTCTCTCTCTCTGCCTGCCTCTCTGCCTACTTGTGATCTCTCTCTGTCAAATAAATAAATAAAAATATTTATTAAAAAAAAAACAAATGGCACAAAGGAGCTGAAAAATACTTATTATTTTATACACTGATTTTTTTTTTTTTTAATATTCTCTTTCAGGTACTTTGATCCAAACAAGTTGTTTTAAAACAAATGATGCATTCCCAAAACAGCTACAGCAACAAGAAGTGTATGGAATTGTGGCTTTTCTCATACTCAAGATTTCCCTGAAATAAAAGGTTACTTGTTTGACATTATAAGCTACACTTGATAGGTCTCAGGGAGATGTCAACAAAGGAAAAATTACAAGATATGATGGTTTATGTATTGATGACTATCTTTTGTTTTAAATCAATGCTTATATTTCCTACTATACTTAGTATTAGCTGCTGGAAAGCAAGAATCATGTCTGTTTTGGTATACATTGGAGTCTAACACAGTGTTTGATGTGAGGTAGGGGCTTAATATATATTTTCAAATGAATGGACACTACACATTGATGGCAGATTCCTTCTTATTTATGTATGAGTATCTTTATGTGAAAGTATAAGTATCTCGTTCAATTCATGTCTGCTTTCTGCAGCATAATGTTGCTTTTGGTTTTGGGAGAAGGGAGACAGGGAGAGATAGTGAAAGGAAATTATCTCAGCAGGATGTCTCCCTCCTGTTGATAAAAAGATTAAGTAAGGTTTAAAGGAGCTCTACACAACATAGGTTAATTGTACCCACTGTTCTTTTGTCTTATGCAATAGAGGATGTTCCAAAAGAACCAGCATGTATATGAATGCATCTATCTTATAGCTAATCCCATATTGCTTATGGAGTTACAACCAACACAGAAATGCAAACCATCAAAACAACCTAAAGATTTCAGCCCATGGGGCACCTGGGTGCTTCACTGGGTTAAGCATCTGCCTTTGGCTCAGGTCATGATCCCGGGGTCCTGGAATTGAGTCCCATATCAGGCTCCCTGCTGGGCAGGGAGTCTGCTTCTCTCTCTCTCCCTCTCCCTTCCCCAGTGCTCATGCCCATTCTCTCTCTCTCTCCCCCCCCTCTTATTCTCTCTCAAATAAATAATTAAAAATTAAAAAAAAAAAAAGATTTCAGCCTAGGTGTGGGGCTTTTTAGGACTGCATGGGGAAAACTGCATATAACCAAAGCAGACACATTTTTCTGAGTATAAATATTATGTAAAACTCAACATTTGATATATTACTTTGAATTGAATATGTTCATCTTGGTCCAATAGAGATATAGTGGCAAGGTTTAATGTTTCAAGTATCTCCCTAATATTCATACAAGTCAGGTAACCATTTGGGAAAATCATGCATAAAAAATCCCTTCTGCCAGTTTTCTATTTCATTCATTATAATCAGAAATTAGAGTTTCGGGAAATAACTAGGCAAATGAACAACTTCTTCAATGACTGAATCTAAACTCAGAATAAGAAAATGAACTTTTCTCTTATAGAATCTAACTGCAGATATAATCATGCATGGATACAGAGGAGGCATTAGTGCTTAACTGCTTGAATGTAGCATACTAAAGGGTCTGAACAAACATACATTTATGATTAGATTATTATGAAAGAGACTGCTTTCAAAGAATAAATTTGAGTTTATGATCCGTTAGCAAGGAGTTTATCACAGCATAATCCACATCAGCACTCCAAAGTCCCACAGACACTCTGAATTCAACACGTCTGGTGTTAAACTCATTTTTACTTTATCTTTTTCCATACTTACTCTATTCTTATTTATATTATCTATATCTAAGTGAAGAGCAACACCAATCACCCAGTCTCCCAAGCCAGGAATATGAGAGAGACTTTTTATCATTCCTTTCTCTCAACCTGCACATAAAATCTTTCAAAGTGATTAGATCATTCTTCATCCTTCATCTCTCTCAAATGTTTCCCTGTTTCTCAATTCCTTTGGACAACACCTATGTTTCAACATTCATCATTTTTTTCTTAATTTTGTAATAGCCTCCTAACTGATTTTCCTAATTTCAGTCACAGTCCTTTCTCACTGATTTTTCCTCTATATGTGAATTGATCTTTTTTTTTTTTTCCCAAATCCAAAGAACAAACCACTTTCCTGTTTAAAACAATTCACTAGCTGCTATGGCTTATAGAATAAACCAAACTCCTCCCCATAACGCTGTGTTTCTCATATACCTTTCCTTAGATCAGTAGCTTTTTTCATCTTCCTTAAGTTCACAACTTCAGCATCTCATCCCTTGAACTGAAACACAGCTGTTTATCTTTCTAGATTAGACTCCTTCTATCTGAAAACTTGGTCAACTCAACATTCCTGAAGGACTCAACTGAATAATTTCCAGTGGATCACTTGTTCTAACTACATTCCTCCAAAATTCCCAACTTTATTGGTACCTAAGCCCTATTTTTTTTTAACTTATGTACCTATTCATAAACAACTCAAAGGAAAGTAGAGTAGATAGATATAGCTGTATAGATAAATGTCCTTGTTTTCCAGTAATCAAGCATGAAGCCTGCCTGGTGCATTCATGTGTTGAGTAAATGAAGTGGAATACCATTTCACTCTAAAGAAAACGAGGATACATCTCCTCTTAAGCTACATACAAATACTCTAATGATTCAAAATGTAGGATAAGTAAAAACACCATCTGTAGCTACTTTATTCTTCTTTAAAGTTTTACCTCATGGGACCATAAAAATCTTTAACACATTTAATATATTTTAGAGAAATGAATTATTCCTGCTGCAGAATAAATATGTGTGTCAGAGTAAATCTGATTGGGAAAAGTGAAATTTGTATGAATAAGGTCATTTTCTGTTGTTTTTACAAATACCAACTCTCTTTATATATATCTTCATTTTCCATAGTAGATACATGGATAACATGACCATAATTAATATGAAATGTTTTAATTCTCACCAAATCTAAAATTGTATAGCATTTGCTAGGTACTCACATATGAAAGTTAAAAATTTCTTAAAGATTTATATATTTATTTTAGAGAGAGAGTGGGGGAGGGTGAGAGGAAGAGAGAGAATCTCAAACAGACCCCCTGAGTGCAAAGCCTGATGCAGGGCTCAATCCTATGACCCCAAGATCATGACCTGACCCAAAATCAAGAGTCAAAGGCTTAAGCAACTGAGCTACCCAGGTGTCCCTGAAAATTAAAATTCTTAACGAAATCGCAATAGGGGCGCCTGGGTGGCTCAGTGGGTTAAAGCCTCTGCCTTCGGCTTGGGTCATGGTCTCAGGGTCCTGGGATAGAGCCCTGCATCCGGCTCTCTGCTCAGCGGGGAGCCTGCTTCTCCCTCTCTCTCTGCCTGCCTCTCTGCCTACTTGTGATCTCTCTCTCTCTCTGTCAAATAATTAAATAAAATCTTTTAAAAAAAATCGCAATAAATACATATCTATTGATAATTACTTTAAATGTAAAGGGACTAAATATTCCAATAAAAAAACAGAAGGTGCTGAATGAATAAAAAAATCTATGTGCTATCTAAAAGTGACTCACTTCAGATCTAAAGACACACACAGACTGAAAGTAAAGGGATGGAAAAAGATATTCCATGCAAATAGAAATGAAAAGAATGATGGGGTAGCAGTACTTAATACCAGACAAAAGAGACTTAAGAATAAATACTGTAGCAAGAAACAAAGAAGGGAATGACATAATAATAAAAGGATTAATCCAACAAGGAGATATAAAACTTGTAAATACTTATTCAAGAAACTTAGGAGCACTAAATATATAAAGTAAATATTAAACAGACACAAAGGGAAAAATTGACAATAATATAATAGGGGACTTTAACAACACATTGGTGTCAATGGATAGATTATCCAGACAGATAATTAATAAAGAAACATTGGCCTAAAAAGACACATTAGACTAGATATAGTTATTTACAGATTACATATCAGACCAACTTAATAAAAACATTCAGAATATCCAATCCACAACCAGTAGAATACACATTCTTCTCAAGAGAACATGGAACATTCTCCAGGACAGATCACATGATTGGCCACCAAACAAGTGTCAATAAATTTAAGTTGATTGAAATCATATCAAGTATCTTTTCTGATCAGATAAGTATATGACACCAGAATTCAATTACAAGAAGAAAACTGGAAAAAACACACAAACATATGGAGACTAAATAGCATGCGACTAAACAACCAATGAGTCAATGAAGAAATCAAAGAGGAATTCAAAAATTAACTTAAAATAAATGAAAATAAAAACACAATGTCTCAGGATCTTTGGGACACCGTAAAAGCAGTTTCAAGAGAGAAGTTTATAGTGATACAGGCCTATTTTGAGAAAAAAGAAAAATCTCAAACAAACAATCTGACTCCGTACCTAAAGGAACTAGAAAAAGAAGAACAAAGTCCAAAGTTAGTAGAAGAAAATAATAAAGAGCACAGTAGAAATAAATTAAATAGAGACTTAAAACATAGAAAATATCAATGAGACTAAAAGCTGGTTCTTTGAAAAGATATACAAAACATAAACCTTAGGCAGACTTATCAAGAAAAAAAGAGAAAGGGCTCAAATAAATAAAATCAAAAATGAAAGAGAAGTTACAACTTATAACACAAAAAAACAAAAGATTATAAGAGACTACTATGAACAATTATACCAACAAACTGGATAAATCTAAAAACAAAACAAAAGGATAAATTTCTAGAAACATACAGTCTTCTGAGACAGAATCAGGAAGAAATAGAAAATATGAATGGATTGATTATTAGCAATGAAACTAAATCAATAACCAAAATACTTGGTCAATATTCTGGGTCAGGACCAGATGGCTTCACAGGTGAATTCTACCAAACATTTAAAGAAGAGTTAATACCCAATCTTTTCAAACTATTCCAAAAAATTGAAGAGGAAGGAATGCTTTTGAACTCAGTCTATGAGGCTAGCATTACTCTGATACCAAAATCAGAGAAAGGCAGTATAAGATAAGATAAATATAAGAAAATATACCTTAAAACTTAGATGCAAAGATCCTCACCCATATATTAATAAACTGAATTCAATGATGCATTAAAAGGATCAGATATCATGATAAAGAAGGATTTATACCAAGGGTACAAGCAGGGTTCAATATCTGCAAATCAATCAATGCGATAAACCACATTAACAAAATAAGGATAAAAATCATATTATCATCTTCATAGAAGCAGAAAATCATCTGACAAAACTCAACATCCATTTGATAAAAACTCTTACCAAAGTGGATATAGAAGGAATGTAGCTCACCATAATAAAGGCCATATATGATAAACCCACAGCTAATACAACACTCAATGATGAAAAGCTGAAAGGTCTTCCTCTAAGATCCAAAACAAGAGAAGGATGTCTACTTTTGCCATTTTTATTCAGATGGTATTGGAAATCCTAGCCACAGCAATTTGGTAAGAAAAAGAAATAAAAGGCATACAGATTGTAAAGGAAGAAAAGTAAAACTTAATATTTATAGTGACATGATACTATATGTAAAAAGCCATAAAGTCTCCACAAACGAAAAACCTATTAGAATAAATGGATTCAGTAAAGTTACAGAATACAAAATCATTACAGAAAAATGTTGCACTTCTGTACACTAATAATGAACTATCACAGAGAGAAATTAAACAATCCCATTTATAATTGCACCAAAAAGAATAAAATACCTAGGAATAAGCTAACCATGAAGGTGAAAGACCTGCATTCTGAAAACTAAGACACTGATGAAATTGATGACAATACAAATAAATAAAAACATATAATATGTTCATTAATTGAAAGAACATTGTTAAAATTTCCATATTCCTGAAAACAATCTATAGATTCAATGTAGTCCTATCAAAATACCAATAGTGTTTTTCACAGAACTAGAATAGCCAAGATATAAAAGCTATGGACC
>CM052898.1:87110035-87210296 GCA_028534135.1 Potos flavus | reverse complement strand
ATGTTAGGGTAATATATTCCCAAGGGATATATTATCGTTTTAAAATTAAGGGACTGAGAGTTTTGGAGGGGAGGAGGTGGGGGGATGGGCGAGCCTGGTGGTGGGTATTGAGGAGGGCACGTATTGCATGGAGCACTGGGTGTGGTACATAAACAATGAATCTTGTAACACTGAAAAAATAAAATAAAAGTATTTGGGGAAAAAAAATATTTTATCATGAATTGCTTTAAAGTCTGTAAATACCAGAATTATATTTGTGTAACAACCCATGTTCTTTTTTCCTATCCTACTTACTAAGATTCTTCCAATAATCTCTCTTTAAACCATTTTTTAAAGGCTGTTTGCTTTTAACATGTATTTTTAAAGGTTTTTTTTTTTTTTCTAATTTGATCATTATTTGCCTAAAATTAACAGAAGGCACTTTATAATTTTGGATAGAAAAAGGAAAATGAGGTTTATGAGCCTTTGTGTGTGCCACTGTAGTAAATAGGCTGGAATTTCTAAGAGAAAAACATAAACTTCTTGCTATTTTCTATTTCCTTTTTTCCCCCCTCTTCCTTTCTTAAAGAAATCTCATGCGATACCAGTACGAGCACCACTGAATTGAAAGGTCAAGTTATTAGCAGAAGCTGAGCACTGTAATGTTTCTTTGTCTCAGAAGAAAACTGAAATGACTCCTGGTGTTACTCTGAGGGGGATATGGTCATCCCGGAGAATTAAGAAACTGAAATTAAAAGGTCGTAATGTCCTTAGGGATGGTGAAAAGGCAATGTGGTACAAGGGGTGATCTTCTACTCAGGCTCAGGCCTGTCTATAAATGCAGTTCCCTAAAGGAAAGGCTAATTCAGCATCAGAATAAAAAGGACATTTTAAAAACTACTTCCTGTCCTGGGGGCTAGTTATGAGACTACCCATTTGGGATTCAATACAAAAGAACCGATCTAAGGTCTGTCACATAACTGTTGTATGACCGTGGACAATTTGCTTTCTCTCTGGGCCTCAGTTTCTTCACCTAAATGAGGATTTGGTGTGGAGTGTTTGTCCGCTGGTAAACAGGGACAGTTCCATATTCTACTCTTAATGTCTAAAATATAGAATTTAGATGGGTTACCCACCCAGAGTGTGATCTGTTAGAAACAGTACATTAGCTGATCTCTCAAATTCTTTCCGGTTTTCACTGTATGACACTAGGCCACATGAATGTCGCCCCAATCTGTATCTTCTATAATTCATTTTCAATAGTCATGTGTCATTTACCTTCTATGATTCAGAGAACTTTGCAGCAGAATTACTAAAGAGACAAAGCCATATAAGATAGATAGATAGATAGATAGAGAGATAGATAGATAGATAGAGGATAGAGAGATAGATAGATTAGATAGATAGATATACACACACACCCTTCCTGGAGAAATAGAGTCTGGCAAATGGAGAAAGACATGTGAATAAATAAGTGTGATAAAGAATTGCACGTGCACTGAGGGAGCTCTTCGATTAGTATTAGGGAACCACGGAAGAAATCTAGCTTTACCCAGGGAATTTCTAGGTGACTAATCCAAAAATAGTTCATATTAAAAAGTGTTATTTGATATTTTTGTGAAACAAAAGGACAAGGAGCAGGTCAGGTGTTTAGAATAAAAGTATTCCCAGACCACAAAATAAATTTAAAAAATACAACAGCAAAAGCAAAAAGGCTCCATGAAACAGCTGGACATGTTCATTTTAACTATAAACAACTCAGTAGGTTTGGTGCATAGCCGATGTGGGCATTGAAGATGAGGGAGATGTGAACTATAATTCTTTCTTAGATAGTACGGTTTTTATCCTATAGACAAAGGGCTTTTAAGGCAATGGCACCATGGATAAAGTATCAGATGTGGGTTGTACAGAAAGCTGTTTCAGGAGATAGAATATTAAGGAGGTATTACTGATTTGATATATGGATTGAGGGCTGTTAAAGTATAATTTTGCAAAGGCAAAATTGTGAAATTTATGCAAACAAAAAATGAATGCAGCAAATATTTTGTCCAGCTAATTAAGAGGAAAATATTAACATTTGAGAAACTAGCTATTTATAGGCAATTCAAAAAAAGAATATTAAGTTAAAATGGTTGCATTAATTTTAAAATTGGTTAATGTTCAAAAGGACAATAAACTATAACCTTTGAGTTATTTGTTCCATCAAGCAAAAATTGATTTCTACCGGACAAAAATCAACGAAGTCATATTTAACTTTACTAAATGTGAGACCTTTAATTAACAGCATGCAGTGAATTGAAAGGTATATTTCCCTAAACTTGGTGGTGGGGGGGAGTGCTTTATTCCTGTATACATTGAAAATGCATGCCAGCTACCTTTCTGCCCTATTTCCAATATCTGGACAATTATTTCCTAGCTGGAAAAACTATAGCATCAGTATTTTAGTATGCACTGTCCCTTTTGTTTATGTACCATGTAATTGAACAGTTTAAAATATGCATACATAAATGCTATTATACCCTGTTATATTGTATAACACATTTTAAAATTTCAATCTAAATATACCAATGAGAAATATTTCTTATCTCTAGAATATTTATGGAAAGCACTCAATGCTAGGCTTTCATTATTTTAAAAACCTATTTCAGGCATACCTGTTTTGAAAAGTCTATCACAGTTTTTAAAAAGGCAACTCTTTGTTTCTTCATTGTAATCAATTGTAACCATGTAAGTTTGTATTGGATAAATCGTAATCCTGGGTTTCTGTAGCCAATATTCTACCGGAAAAGCAGGTTGGTTTTAGGCATTGCTATTCCATTATTGGTATCGTTTTGCTCACCAATAATTCTTAATTATACTCAAGGTAACAAAGAGGACTTGTGCCTTTTATTGGGTTTTTCTTGGATATGGACTCTGAGGCTAGGAATCCGGTAAGTGCCATGCTGAATAAACGGACTATTGCCCCTGGCTATGGATAGTGAGGTTGAATTGGTTTTATAAAATCAATTCTGTGAAATCAGCATTTTGACAATGTCTGATAGGACAATATTTTATAAGAAAAACCAAATATTTAGTATCCTTAATTCACTCCAACATCCCTCAACAAGAAATATGAGGATAAGCAACCCTCCCCCCCTTTATATACTGATAATGGTTTTATTCTTACAAATTAGGATGATGTGGCCTTGGTTTAAAACATAAATAATCCATCATGTACTATGCAGAAGAAAGTCTGGGTATCAATTAGTCTAAACACTGTAACTGTGTTGGGCAAATGTATTTTCAATATTTAACTGGCTTACACCTAAAGACCTTGTGCAACAAGTCAAAACATTCTTCTTCCTAGGTGTTTATTCTCTAACCCTTTTGTCTCAAAGAGTAGACTTGTGTTACACAGCTGAGAGCTAATATCATTTATTCATACCACAAATATTTACTGAATCTCAATAAGTTCCAGGAACCTAAGAATCAAAAGCCCATGCCTTCAAAGATCTTATGCTGAAGTGGAAAAAGTCAGATGATAAGTAAATACATACAGGCATAAATAAACAAGAAAATTTCCTGTGGTGACAAGTGCTTTGCAGAGAAATGAAATAGATTCATTTGATAATGATTGAGTAATTCTCTAGATTAGGAATTCAGGAAAAATTGGTCCAAGGAAGTTAAATTTAACATTAAAGTTGAATGACAAGGGAAGCTCACCAAAAGAAGAGCATTTACGACCAAGGGAACAGACAAGGCAAAGAGGAGAACGGATGTGCATACTTTAAAAACTAGAAGAAAGCCAGTGTGCATGGAACACAGGGGCAGAGGGGAGAGGAGTATATGATGCTGTGGACCATAAATACTACACCAAGATTTTGGTTAAAGCTTGCAAAATAAGCACTTTATGCCATGTAATTTGAGAACTTGCCCATTCTGTTATATGAGCCCCAAATTTATACATGAACAAAATATCATGAAGCTGTTTACAGTGCTCAGTATATTTCTGCAGAGCAGCTGGTCCTGCTGATGCAGCTGGACTCCCTTAGCTGCAGTGGGAATGCTTCACAAATCTGTGTGTGATTCTTGTCCTGTCAATAAATTATGCATTGTATTGTGCTAAGATTTAGTAATACCGCCTGGTTTGCAAAGGTATTGGTCACATTATCTCCGAAAAGAAAAGAACATCAACAAATATGAATCTCCCTGTTTTCTGAGACTTCATGGGACACCAGGAAAACATTTTTGTCCAGAAATACCTGTCAGATAATATGGTACGTAGTATGAGATATTAAACGTAAAGTAATTGGCACAGTCCTAGGCAATAATCATATATTCCATATTATGGATTATTATAAGCAGTAGCAAGTTTATCCTAAAATTGCTAGAGACTCATTTTATTTTTTTAATTTTGTTTTAACTCAATTAATGAACATATAGTGTATTGTTAGTTTCAGAGGTAGACTTCAGTGACTCATCAGTTGTATATAACATCCAGTGCTCATGACATCAGATGTCCTCCTTAATGCCCATCACCCAGTTACCCCAACCATCCATCCCACCCATTTCCCCTCCAGAAACCTTCAGTTTCTTTCCTGTGGTTAAGAGTCTCTTATGGTTTATCTTCCTCTCTGATTTCATCTTGTTTTCTTTTTCCCTCCCTTCCTCTATGCTCCTGTTTTGTTTCTTAAATTTCACATATCAGTGAAATCATATAATTGTCTTTCTCTGATTGACTTATTTTGCTTAGCATAATACCCTCTAATTACATCCATGTCATTGCAAATAGCAAGATACCATTTTTTTTGATGGCTGAGTAATATACCATTGTATGTATATACCACATCTTCTTTATCCATCTGGACATCTGGGCTCTTTCCACAGTTTAGCTATTGTGGACATTGCTGCTATAAACATTGGGGTACAGGTGCCCTTTGGATAACTACATTTGCATCTTTGGGGTAAACACCTAGTAGTGCAATTGCTGGATCTTTGGGTAGCTCTATTTTTAACTTTTTAAGGAACCTACACACTGTTTTCCAGAGTGACTGCACCAGCTTGCATTCCCATTAGCATTGTAAGAAGGTTCCCCTTTCTCCACATCCTCACCAACATTTGTTGTTTCCTGACATGTTAATTTTAGCCATTCTGACTGGTGTGACATGGTATCTCATTGTGGTTTTGATTTGTATTTCCCTGATGCCAAGTGATGTTGAGCATTTTGTCATGTGTCTGTTGGCCATTTGTATGTCTTCTTTGCAGAAATGTTTATTCATATCTTCTGTCCACTTCTTGACTGGATTATTTGTTCTTTGGGTGTTTGATGAGTTCTTTGCGGATTTCGGATACTAGCCCTCTATCTGATAAGACTTTTGCAAATATCTTCTCCCATCCTGTCGGTTGTTTTTGGTTTTGTCAACTGTTTCCTTTGCTGTGCAAAGTCCCAATAGTTCATTTTTGCCTTTATTTCCCTTGCCTTTGGAGACATGGCTAGCCAGAAGTTGCTGTGGCCAAAATCAAAGAGGTTGCTGCCTGTGTTCCCCTCTAGGATTTTGATGGATTCCTGTCTCACATTTAGGTTTTTCATCCATTTTGAGGTTTTGTGTCTGTGTGTGTATGGTGTAAAAAATGGTCCAGTTTCATTCTTCTGCATGTGGCTGTCCAGTTTTCCCAACACCATTTGTTGAAGAGACTGTCTTTTTTCCATTGGATATTCTTTCCTGCTTTGTCAAAGATTAGTTGACCAGAGTTGAGGGTCCATTTCTGGGTTCTCTATTCTGTTCCATTTATCTATATGTCTGTTTTGTGCCAGTACCATACTGTCTTGATGATTATAGCTTTGTAATAGAGCTTCAAGTCTGGAATTGTGATGCCACCAGCTTTGGTTTTCTTGTTCAATATTCCTTTGGCTATTCGGAGTCTTTTCTGGTTTCATACAAATTTTAGGATTATTTGTTCCAGTTCTTTGAAATATGTTGGTGGTATTTTGATAGAGATTGCACTGAACGTGTAGATTTCTCTGGGAAGCATAAAAATTTCATAATATTTGTTCCAATCCGTGAGCATGGGATGTTCCTCCATTTTTTGTGTCTTCCTCAATTTCTTTCATGAGTGTTCTATAGTTTTCTGAGTACAGATCCTTTGCCTCTTTGGTTAGGTTTATTCCTAGGTATCTTATGGGTTTGGGTGCAATTATAAATGGGATCGATTCCTCAATTTCTCTTTCTTCTGTCTCATTATTAGTGTATAGAAAAGCAACTGTTTTCTGTGCATTGATTTTATATCCTGCTACTTTGCTGAATTCCTGTGTGAGTTCTAGCAATTCGTTGGTAGAGTCTTTTGGGTTTTCCACATAGAGTATCATGTCATCTGTGAAGAGTGACAGTTTTGACTTTTTGCCAATTCAGATGCCTTTTATTTCTTTTTGTTGTCTGATTGCTGAGCCTAGGACTTCCAGTACTATGTTGAACAACAGTGGTGACAGCAGACATCCCTGTCCCACCCCTGACCGTAGGGGAAAAGCTCTCAGTGTTTCCCCAGTGAGAATGATATTTGCTGTGGGCTTTTCATACATGCCTTTTATGCTAGAGACTCATTTTAGATGTATTTCTTTTACCTTACCAGAGTAATGCATAGATATGCAAGTAATAAAATGGTGTAAAAATCTTTAATTGGAAACTGTAGACTGAAACCAATATTTTGAAAATATTTTTGTACAAATAAATACACTCTTATACTCATTATAAGGAATATAAGCAATCTAGAATCTTTCCAACTTAAAATAACATTTCAGTCTTTTTATTCATGCTTAGAGAGAATATATAGTTTTCTATTCTTTTAAATGAAAAGTGTTAGATATATTGTTATCTGATATAGATAGAAACTAAAGCAATTGCCAATATACAAATAAATATATCTCACCAAAAGATACATTTCTTAAAAGATTCTTATACAACTGAGAAGACAGATTTTGCATTAAGGGGTTGAGACAATTAGATTTTGAATATAAGTTTCAATTACAGACAGTAGTGTTGACTTTCCCTTATGAAAGACTGAAAAATAACCACTTTTTGTTAGTTATGCTATACTTTTTAGAAAACTTTTCTACACATTGTAGAATCCAAGTTTATAATAATTACAGCCTATTGTTACAGTTGGATTCTTAGGATTATTTACAATTTCTTCAACATTCCTTAAGATTCAGTGGTCTACATAAACTTTTTTAATGCAACATTTTTTTCTAGTTTCTTGTTATTTTACTAAGATGCTTCCTAGTTTTTTAGATATTTTTAACCGAATAATTTCTTCTTGTTGCAAGAAATGCTGGCTACTCTTGAGTTCTTTCACTTTTGAAAATGTTTGCTTTATCACTGAACTGTAACTTGCTTACCATGATATTCGTATCATTTTTTGCTTCTTTTGGGATTTAGTAAATATTACCGTAATATATCAGACATTAAACATCGCTGGGCGAATTAAAACATTGTCTCAGGGAAGTCTGTTTTGACTTTTTTTCTCAGATTTCCTTTTTCTACATGGATGTCTAAAATATTCTTTCTTCATGAACAAATTTTAATAAATGAATTAGTATTAATCTTTGTGTCACATGTGCTATATGAGATTTTTCTGGAAGTACATATGCTCTTTTATACTGAAGATTAGTCCTTTATTTCAGGGAACTTTGCTCATATTATATTTCTGAACATTTTTTATGAATTTGCTATGTTCTCTACTCTGGGGAAATTAATGATGTTTCAATTAGATCAATTTTTGCTTCTTGCATATGATTTTGCTTCTCACTGATAGATTTACTCTCTTCGTCTTTTTCACACATGATCACTGCAATCATCTCGAGCCTCAATTGTCAGCAATTTTAGATGTCTACAAATTTCTTATCATTCTAATTTTTTTCAGCATTTTTATGATGTATTGTGGTGCTAATTTTTTTTCTTATGTCTACAGTTTACCTTTCTTCTCTTAACTGTTTTATCAAAGTATCTTTTAGGTCTTGTTTCTATTGAATGCATATTCACATTATTATTTCACAGTACAAACCATTTCTGAAGAATTTACTTCTGTCCCTTCGACTTCTTTTTACCAGACTGGGATAAGTTTTTACTGTATTTTGCAAAATGTAATTTTTTCTTTTATCATGTGAAAAAATGTTGTCATTTAAAAAAAATTTGTTCAGGGTATTTCCCTTCACTCTGACTTAGTACATTCTTATTTCCCTTATTTTTTTCCCTTATCCCAGAATTATAGACTAGGTCCTCTTCAACCAAGATAAAGTTTGAGGGCCTGTCATTTCCTCTTTCCTCTACTTTCCACTCTAAGGACCATGTCACGAAGGAGGAAGAGAGGAAAGCAGCCTCTGTCACACTTCTCATCTTTTGTGTCACAGATTTTGTTAAAATGTCTTGTATTATGTTCCTACCAACAATTTGGGGGAGTATCGTTACAGTCATTACTGGGAAAACATTTTTGGACTTCAGATTTTACAGTTAGAAACATTTATTTCTTGAGAGCAAAATACTATCCAATTTTTTTTCCCCACCTTACAACTTCTTTCACTACACCCATAATAGATGGGGAGACCCACTCTATTTGCTTCACATATTCATAAAAAATCAATGAGAATTATCAGGGTTTTCTTAACTTATTAGCATGGCTTCTGAGGGGTGTGAGTAAAGTTAGGGCCATTGCCACTCAAAAATGTTTTTCTTTCTTTAAAATCCACATACTAGCTCTGTGAAACCCCTGTCAAAGGTTTCTAAGGCAAATGCTTTGTTAAACAGTGGACAGATGTTTCCCAATAGAAACTAATAGTTAATGAAAAGGAATAAGGAAGATAGGTGACTATGAGACAGGAAAACTGCCATGTATTTGATACTGGGCAGTAAACACCCTTGTTCTAGCAAGGGAATATTTCTCTAAAAATCACTTTCCGTTTTCTGCCAAGATTCAGAAACTGTCCTTAATTCATCTCTTTGATTTTATTTTTTTTAATTAAGTTTTTTTTTTTGAAGATTTTATTTATTTGTCAGACAGAGAGAGAGAGAGTACAAGCAGGCAGAGAGGCAGGCAGAGGCAGAGGGAGAAGCAGGCTCCCTGCCGAGCAAGGAGCCCGATGTGGGACTCGATCCCAGGACCCCGGGATCATGACCTGAGCCGAAGGCGGCCGCTTAGCCAACTGAGCCACCCAGGCGTCCCCATCTCTTCTATTTTAATCTGAACCAGTCGTTCTCAGCTCTGCCTGCACATCTGAACTACCTGGGGCACTTTAGACAAGTGTCTCTGCTCAGGCCCAAATCTAGACCCCAGAAAAGAATTTCTGGGGTGAGACCCAGGATCTACATGTGACTCTGATGAACAGTGAGTGTTCGCAGCCACCAGCATACACCAACATTTAAAGCTGTTGATTTGATTTTTTTAAATATACCTTTGGACACTGCTTTGTTTCATCAAAATTAATGTTTTATCAAACATTAAAAACTTTCTATTAGTAGCAATATATTTTGCAGAGAAAATTAAGCTTTTTCTAAGCGATGAAAAAATACACATTAGTTAAGCTTAGCAGGATTTTCAAGTAAAGCAAATATTATGTGACAGAACTAACAACACTTTTGAGAACTAGGCATATTCAATTGGACTTTTCCCATATAATTATGCAGTTATCTAACATCATATACTGTCCAGAATGTTACAGTGGAAATTTGCTTGCCTTTATCTCCCATCTCTCCCAAATCAAATCAGTGCAATGTGAGAATATCAAGGGACGTGATCCTAAAATAAATTGTTAAGCAATATGTGAAGGTACTTGCTCCACCAACTCTTAAAAAAAAAAAGGGGGGGGGGGCACCTGGGTGGCTCAGTCGTTAAGCGTCTGCCTTCGGCTCAGGTCATGATCCCAGGGTCCTGGGATCGAGCCCCGCATTGGGCTCCCTGCTCAGCGGGGAGCCTGCTTCTCCCTCTCCCACTCTCCCTGCTTGTGTTTCCTCTCTCGCTGTGTCTCTCTCGCTGTGTCTCTCTCTGTCGAACAAATAAATAAAATCTTAAAAAAAAAAAATCTAATGCATCAGTCTGCATTGAACAGATTTCACTGGTAATGTTTTTATTTTTCTTCTTGATCTTTAGTTAAAAAAAAATCTTTGATGTGCTTCAGAGAGTATCTACCAATATGATATTTTACTACTGTTTCCATCTGAATGTTGCACACTGAAGTCATTTAAAATTTCAGGAGGTGTGCAGGGAACATATTCTATTAGGCGTTTCTACTGTATCACCTGGAGCTTGGAAATTGCATAACAAAATTACCTGATGCAGGCTCAGCCCAAGCGATTTACTGATCAGCAAGAATGTAGATCTAACCATAAGTAATGGAACAAACTGAATGCCATGGTTAAAAATTAATGTTTGTCAATTGAAGAGTAATAAATGATTGTATTTGTTGTTTGGATCAATGGCCAGTACATTACCTATTCTAAGGAATACTTCCAAACGATCCCTTCCAGACAGATTTAAGGGCATAAATATCAAACTAGAGCATTCATGAAACACATCGTTGGGAGTACACCAATGAAATACCATAATTTAGTTCTCGTAAGTCTCTCGGAATCAAAATTTCAAATGTACTAAGGGATCGTGACAATTACATTTTGTGAATCCTACAGGTCTGCATAGCATTTCTGAAATGAAAGGTAAGACATTATTACTTCATGACTTTTCCCTTTCATGAATCCCTAGATGCTAGTAACCATAATCATTCTAGTACTGAAATCTCTTATTTAAAGGTTTTTAGTAATACTGGTAAGATCATAGGATTTGGCACCAATCTTATCCAGAATTAGACCCTGGATCAGATACTTATTCATAGATCAACACTGGATAACTTACTTCTTTTGAGCTTTGGTGACCCTATCTATAAAATTATGAAGATTAAAAATACCTTCCTCACAGGTATGTTTAGATACCTGTGTTTGAAATGATGTTTATATGTATGGGAGATATTATTTGTCACACAGCAGTTGCAGAGTATGTTAATAAATTTTAAAAATAATGATGATAACAGAAATATTATTAATAATAATTACAATTGTATTGTCCTCCAAAACCACCAGCACAAGTTTTTTCTGACCACTTTCAAATTGGTCTGCTGGAAAAAGAACTTCATCTTTAGTAAGGGAAGTTACTTATTTTAACAGCAGGCATCGTTTTGTGAAATGTGCACATTCAAGCAATTTGGCATTGGGAATTTTGTCTGGTTATATTTCTTACTGGTATCTTATGTATCTTTCCTTTAGCTTTTCGTAAGGTCTAGTATTCCATATGGTTGGTCCAGAAAATTCTTACTTCTGTAGAGCAAGCTTAGGGAGAAGATAGCCAATATTTCGAATGTGGTCAATTTTAGTACAGATTGAGCAATTTGTATGGATCCTTTTGCCACCTGCTATAAGAACCCTTTAGTAGACTTCATCATTTAAAAATATCACTGTTATGAAGCCTTCTAAAATATCTAAGTAAAATAAGCCAATATTGATCTTGTTCTGCAGGAATGCTAAACTTTATCTGAACAGAAAATCTCATTAAAGCTCTAGCAGCTGCCCTTTGCTGCTGTTGTTATTTTAAAATGCCTTTTGTACAATGCTTTTCTTCCCTATTAAATGGCCTCAAGTGTGGAAGAATCAATGCAGTTATCTGAGACTTACTTTTCCTAAATAAAAATTATTATGTGGCAACAAAATGAACCTCATTGCCATATTTTTAGTGACTCGCAGGAAGGAATCTTTATACCAAAGCATCGGAAAATCTATAAAATACAAACTGTACTTAGGTTCCTTTTTTGTTTCTAAGTGGCAGTTTTTATGTTCTAAGTGTGTATCTTTTTCTGCTCAATATAGATTCATTTAATGGCCATGAAGCATACTCAAAGCAAAGTTAAAGACAATGAATTTTGATGATAGGAACTTATTTTAAGAAATTGAGTAAGCCTAACTTTTTATGCCAAATGTGCTTTTAAAAAATCTATTAGTTTAAGAAATAAGCAAAGCCCAAAGAAGCTACTAAGGCTTAATTTATGCATTCCTTTTATGGCTCTAATTGAAATTATAGCCCTCTATGCATTCAAATACTTTCTTTCATTTTCATAGTTAAGACTATTTAGCTATTTTATTTTCACAATATAAGGCAGCCCTCAGGAATAACTCATTTCAGGGCGAGGCACTACACAAAAACCCAAAGGAACAAATTTCTCATACAGGGTTAATCTAGGGTGAGACATTAGTTCTTTTTTGAGTTTGGGACCACTGTTAAAAACAAACAGGACATTACTATTATACCTTTATAGGCACAGCAACTTTTCCTCTACACTGAGTTATCACTTTAAAAGAGCCTCACCTGGGACCTCACAGAAGCAGCTGTGAATACGCCAGCACCTGCTGGTGCTAGGTGGCAGGACATGGTGCAGCCTAGCAGCTCCAGGCAGTGCTGGTGCTCGGTAGTTGCAGGTGCACCAACCTCTTTCACGTGATCAGACACTCAGGAAGTGGAGAGGGAATGACTGTCGGTATTTTCCTCTCTGAATGCTCTTTGGATTAGAGGTTGCAGATTATAAATACTTATATTCACAGAGCCTAGCAGAGTGTCTAGTAGATAAATAACTATTAATCTATTTAATAACTGAGGATAAAACATAAATGGAAATTTTTTGTTGCCAAAAAAAAGGGCATTTATGGATGTGTGTGCATGTGTGAATGCCGAAGTGATAGATAAGAGCAAATCCATATTTGTAGCCTTGCTTGTTCATATTTTCAATCATTATTTTATATACTTTTCTTTGGAACAACATTTAAGGTCTTATCAGTGGAAAGCCAATATGAAAAACATCACTAAGACATTTTTAAACTATTATTTTATAAGGCAGTAGCTTTCAAAAATAGGTACCTAAATATCCAAGGATACACAAAGATTTTCTAGTAGGTATGTAGCCATAGACATGGATAGCGTCTTTAAGAAATCAATTTCCAGACCCTCGACTTAGAAATATGTCCTTTCCAAAAATCAATCTGCCAGAAAACATCAGTGATTTGCCAACATTTTTTCTCCTCCCCTTTTACCACTATACAAAAGGGGTACATCTCACCCATCCCACCTAATGAAGTACATTATCACAGGGTAAATACACATTTAGGCATCAAAGGAGTATTCTAGATCCATTGCTTTTGAGAAGAGTATCGTAAGGGCAAAATAAAGAGAAAGATATGAAGAGGAAGCATTCAATTTTATCCTGGTATTAAACAAACGGTGGGGATTTCTATATATTTGATCTAATCTATTCATCTTCTAATTTACTAGAAAGACTTCTGTCACAGGCATAAAAAGTTGATTAAATTGATAAGAAAGCAGATAGGTATTTTTATGGAAACTCGGTCTGATTTTGGCTGATAAGAACTACCTTTGCTATTTACGTTATAGAATAGATATTTTCCAAATTTGAAAAGACTGAATTTGAAGCTTTACGGTGTTGACAAAATAAAGTCCCGCCCTACCACTATAATTGAAGTTCAAAAACTTAAATTGTACTAAATGCAGGGTTGAATTATTGTAAGCTTAAGAAATGACAGAGTGAAGTTGCTATGAGTGGAAACCAACAGCATGACATCTGAGTTTGTAGTATCAATAGGTTTTATTGGGTGCTTAAAACAGGATCCAATCAATAAAATGCCAGAATCCTTTATACCGTATAAAATATCAATAATAAATTATTGATGTTAAGTTTAAATGTGCAGGGGCATACAGAGTTTTTCTCAAAATTCTTTTAGGAGGTATAAAATGAAAAAAGTTCGAATATCACTGTGTTCAGGTTGGTTTCCAATTTTATTCTTTTATTTGTATGATAGCTTCATGAGCGCTTAAAATTGCAGAGCAATTTTCTCAGTTTAAGTAAAACATGATCTTCATCTCCCTCTTTCCATTCCTCTCCATCTTCTAGAATTCACGGTAGAGAGGAGGGTAGGGAGATCTGCATTTATAAGAGGATCTGTTAGAGTTCTGGTTCAAAATGTTGGACAGGATATTTGAGTTGGCCTACCTACTCTTCTGGCTCCATTAATATCACAATCATAAAAACAAAGAATTCATGCACATCCCCACAAAACAGTGCCCCTCTCAGTGTCTATTTGCCATGAATGATTTTTTTAAAGAACTATTTTTCTAATAGTACTATATGGATTTGATAAATCTTGTCCCTTGTTCTTTTATAGTTATAATTAGCCTTAATGCTCAAATCTCTGATTCAATACATATTTTAAGATTTATTTTATTTTAATCTTCATTCATATAATTATTGGTTAATCCTCCCAGGCTAAAGTGATTTTTATAATGCTCTTTTTAATGCCAAAAGACTTGTACCAATCCTTACTTGACTATGAATTTTTGCTCATTTTTTAACATGTCTCTTACACTTCCTCATGAATTGGAAAATCTAATGATTTTACACTTCCTTAACAAGAGAGGAGAGTTTGAATTACTTCACAACCTTGCTAATAAACTATTCTTGCTGTCATTTTAATTTTAGCAATTCCAGTAGATATACCATGTTGTGGTTTTAATTTCTATTTCTGAGAATAAATGATATTAATGGTTTTCTCACTTGTTTATTGGCCATTTATAAACCCTTCGTAGCTCATATGCCTTTTTTTTGTGAAATATTGGTTCAAATCTCTTGGCTAGGTTTTAAATTGGGTTATTTGACATTTATATCAATTTGTATGAATTATTTCTAGATTCAGTATATACACCTTTGTCATGTATGTATTATAAAGATTTTTTAAAAAAATATTTTTCAAACATTTTTCAATCTTTTTCAAACTTCTATTAAAAAAAAAATCCTTCGCTCATTGATTTTCCCTAGAACTTTTTCTAAAATCAATTGACTTTATAAATGTGATTTTCTATTCTGGATTTTCCATTCTGTCTGCCTTCGATTTGTTTTTCTACTCTACCCAATAGTATATTGTATTAATTATTATATGTTTATAGTAAGTTTTGATATCAGCTAGTGTGTGTCTTTACAATGATCAGGACTATTGTGAGTCTTCTAAGTCCTTTGAATTTCCACATTAATACTTGAATAAATTTATCAAATTCTTTCAAAGGAAGATTATTGGCATTTTTATTGACAATGTACTGAAAATATGCATCAATTTGGAAGAACTGACATCTTGACAATATTAGATTTTCCAGTTCATGAGAATGGTTTATTTCTTCTCCAATTATAGGTCATCTCAACATTTTGTACTTTTCAGTGTAGAAGTTATTTTTTTTTCATTCCAAAAGTTTATTTTGCTTGTTTTGTTATTTGCTTATATTTCAAACAGATTTTTTAAACCATTTCCCTGATTTGGGTTTTGTTAATTTCCTCCATTTCTCTTTTTTTTTTTTTTTAAAGATTTTATTTATTTATTTGACAGAGAGAGAGATCACAAGTAGGCAGAGAGGCAGGCAGAGAGTGGGGGGAAGCAGGCTCCCCGCCGAGGAGAGAACCCGATGCGGGGCTCGATCCCAGCACCCTGAGATCATGACCTGAGCCGAAGGCAGAGGCTTTAACCCACTGAGCCACCCAGGCACCCCTCCATTTCTCTTTTCTATTTCATTAAATCTTCTTTGATCTTAATTATTCTCTTTCCACTTTGAGTTTAACCTCCTCTGCTCTCATTGGATTTTAAGGGAAAAATTTAGGTCACTGATTTTAAATATTTATTTATTTATTTATTTATTTATTTATTTATTTAATTTTTAAATATAACTTCTTAAAGCTATAAATTTCCCTCAAACACTGCCTTATCTTTATCTCAAAAACACATTCAGTTTTAGATATTTTGTCATTTTTTGATCTATGGGCTCTATATTGTGTTATTTTTATATCCAAAGACTTAGGCATTTTAAAATAATCTTATTATTATAAATTCCTAATCTATTTCCATTGTGAAAGAGACCGTGATCTGTGAAAGTTCCATCGTTATATATACTGTGGAAAAGAAAGTTTGCTTTTTGGTTATGGAATGGTAATTTTTTTTGGTAATGTCAATTAATTTGTTTGATAGTCTTTAAATATTTTATGCATTTTGTGACATCTTTATCTAGTTCTATAAATTACTATGTGAAAGATAATAAAAATCTCCATATATGATTGCAGAACTACTTATATCTGCCTAGAGTTCTATCGATTTTTGCTCTATGTATTTTGAAGTTTTATTAGATGAATGCACACATCTTATCATCACAATGTAACTTCATTTTCCTGATAATACTCTGTCCTCTTTTGTCTGATATTTGTAGAGATGTTCCAGCTTTCTTATGTTTGCATTTCTCGTAATTTTACATCTAATCTTTCTGTTTCTGTGTATTTAATGTGTCTCTTATAAATAGCATATACATATTTTTTGCATATACATATTTTTAATCCCAACAATCTCTCTATAAAATGGAGTATTAATTCACTACATTTAATATACTTATATACTAAATATACATTTAATATATTTATATATTAAGATTTGAGTCTACCATCTTGCTATTTGCTTTCTAATTGCCACATCTTTTTTTTTTTTTTCTTTCCTTAATTCCTCCTTTCATGCCTTCTTTTGGATTAGTTAATACTTCTCCATATGCTAATTTAATTCCTCTGTTGGCATTTCAGCCATACCTCTTTTTTAACTCTTTAAATAGTTCTTCTAGGGTAGGGTTTTCGGTATTAGCACCATTGACATTTAAGGCTGGATAATTCTTTGCTGTGAGGAGGCTGCCTTATATATTGCAGGATATTTAGTGGTCTTTGGCCTCTGCCCTCTAGACGCCAGTTCTGTTTCTTTATATCATCAAAAGTCTTTTCATGTACTTCCAAATGTCTTATGGGGGTAAAAAAATCACAATTTGTTTAGAATTAGTGCTACAGGGCTTATAATATGGAACAACAAATTACTACTATAAACTTAAAAATAACATTTTATGACTTCATGTAACATGCAAGAACCTTACATTAAAAAAATTATTTTACTTTCTCCACATTTGGTACTATAGGCACATTTATTTTACACATAATTAAGGTTTAAGTCTCACAATGAAATGTGGTTATTTTTACTTCAAATATTCACTTTTCTTTAAAAAAATTAATATATATAAAAGATTATTTTTCATATTTACCCACACATTTAGCACTTCTGTTGCTCTTCATTTCTTCCTGAAAATATAAGCTTCCATATGGTGTCATTTTCCTGAAGAACTTCATTTAAATTTCTTAATACTACAGATAAGCTGGCTACAATTTCTCTCCATGGTTTAATATGCAAATGTCTTGACTGTGCCCTCATTTTCGAGGAATATTTTTTGGCTTTTTGCACTTTATTTTTTTAATTTTATTTTTTTAAATTTTTCATTATGTTCAGTTAGCCAACATACAGCACATTGTAAGTTTTTGTTGTAGTGTTCGATGATTCACTAGTTGTGGATAACACTCAGTGCTCATCCCAACACGTATCCTCCTTAATGTATAGTATTTTATAGTATTCCATGTCTTCCCTTTTCCACTGGTCTGATGAAAAGTCAGTCATCCTATTTGTACATGGTCCCAAGTATTGCAATATAGCTAAGTTTTACAGCTGTTTTTTAAATTTTCTCTTTATCTTTATATTTTAGCAACTTGCCTGTAATGTGCCTAGGTATATCTTTGTATTTACCCTGACATTTAGGGGTTTACTGAGTTTTTTATATCTTTCAAAAATATTTGGAAATTTTTAACATTTTTTTCAAATATTTCAGACATATTTTTTCTCCTCCATTCTCTTG
Source organism: Potos flavus (assembly GCA_028534135.1). Taxonomy (NCBI): domain Eukaryota; kingdom Metazoa; phylum Chordata; class Mammalia; order Carnivora; family Procyonidae; genus Potos; species Potos flavus. The sequence continues at coordinate 87,192,494 of CM052898.1, read as the reverse complement.
AACTTCTTCCCCTGAAATTCCAATTATAGTTATGTTATCCTGCTTGATATTGTCTCATGAATCACTGAGACTTCAGGGTTTTTTAACCATTTTTCTAATTTTTCTTTAGACTAAATACTTTCTATTGCTCTTCCTTTATATTTATCAGTCTTTCTACAATGTCAATGCTGATAACACCAGTTAGTAAAATTTTCGTTTCAGGTCTAATGATTCCATTCAATTGTTATTTTTCTTTTTAATAGCCCTGATTTATCCGCTGAGATTCACTACCTATTCACTTTTTATAATTACACTCTCTCCAAATATTTAAGACTGTACTTTGTAACTGTTTCAAGTTTTCATCTGAGAATACCAATGCTTTAGCTGTCTCAATGCCTTTTCCTTAACTTAATTATGGATATTTTATTACTTCTTTACATGTCTAGAAATCCCAATTATATGTTGAACATTGTATATAATGATTATAAAGATTGAGATTGTGACATTTTCCTTTAAAGTGTATTAATTTTTGTTCTATCAGGCAGTTAACTTACTAGCTGAATTTTGGTCCAAATACATTTGGTTTTATTTCTGGTTAGAGAGGGTTGACTCTGGTATTGAACTTAGTCCTAGAAAGTGACATTTATTTTAGGGCATGGTTCTCCATCCTTAAACATGGCCTTTCATGAGACTTAAGTTGGTGCTGAGGTGCTAGTCAATTTCTCTTTACTCTGGTGTTTCATGACTCTGGTATCACAGTTCAGCTTCACTCCAACAGGTGAACTCTGCTTGGACTTTTGTGGTTTGTCTTCTACATGTACAGTCTAGCCTTCACTCAAAAACCTAGAGTAAATACAACTCCTAGAATTTTGGAAACTCCTTTTAGGAGTTCCCTCTTTTTTATGATTGTGCTCAGAGGCTCCATTAGTTGGAGACCAAGTCACTTTCTCCTCAAATCAACAGAACTACCATGCTTTGTTTAGGCTCCACCTCTCTGGGCCACAGCAGGACATGCCACCATGCTAAGAACTGAGATAATAACAGGATTCACCTCATGTGGTTCCTTCTCTCAAGAACCATTGTGCTGTGTTCCTTGTTTCCAATACTCATAAACACATGCCTCATATATTTTAATCAGTCTTACAGTTGTGTCAGTAGGTCAGCATATATAGTTGTAAAAGTCATAATTTCTATATCAATATTTAGCATGATTCTCTTTGTTTTTTAATGCAATATCAAATGTACTTTTTTAAAGCCATTATAGATCAAATTATTTGCCAGAACCAAATAGACATGGCGGAAAGACAGGCCACATGCAGAAAAAAATGAAAACTGTCGAACAAGGTCAAATCACAATACTTATAAACCACATTGGCTCACAGCATTTACTTTATGCACACTCAAAATCATTAGCCATGAGAAAATAGTATAGACCACTTCACTAGCTTTCATGGAATTACTGAGTGAGTGAACACAATAGCACATAGAACACTGAAAATCACATGTATCTATAGTACAATATAATGTTCTATTTATGTACATAAAAACACATATGGAAAACCCAACCAAAAGTATCAAAAATAACTTTAATGATGACACTATTATTTTTTAGTGCTTACCATGTGCTAGACATTTACCTGTATTGCCTATATTGATCTCTATAAGAATTTTATGCCATATACATGATCAATATCCCCATTCTCAAAATGGGTAAAGTAAGGCACTGAGAAGTTCAAGAACTTGCCCAAAGTTACAGAGCTAGAATCACTATAAACTATTGATTCTTATAAAAAAAGTAACCTACTTTTTTATTGTCTACTATCTTGAATTATTTATAATTTGTTTTAAGAATCTGTGAACTAATTCCCTGACTTCACTTTTTATTGTTTTTACAATTAACACCTTGTTAACTGTGGACAGGTGTTTCCCAATGGGCTACTGAGCTCCAACCAGGTGTTAATGAAAAGAAACAAGAAAGTTAGATTAATAAGACATGGGAAAATTGCCATGTATCTGAAATATGACTGTAAATTAGCTTGTTCTATCAAGGGAGAAATGTTTTTTCTTTTAAAATCTTCTCCAATTTTCTACAAAATTTCAAGAACCTTTAATTTTTTATTTTGACTCAGTTTAAGTTAACATAAAATTTGCTTATTTGATTTATGTAAATATAGCCTTGATCATTGACTTGGTATCAGAATGAATGCTTTGTGAGCCCCTTGTGAACACTCATTATTAAATTTTATACTTCGTAATGAAGAAGTTAAAAAAGAACAAACAATGGAGGATAGAGCAATGTATATTAATACTATTTGTGACAGAACTAACAAATTTTTCACAAGCTAAACTTGTTATTTTAATCCTTTGATATATATACTCATGTAACTAGGTAATGTCTATGACCCTCAGTGAAACCTAGTTCATATAATATTCAGGATTTCATAAAGGAGCCTGGAATTTCTTTTATATATCCAAATATAATTACACATATTTAAGGGAAAATGGCTAGGCACCTTTTCACAAAGATAACGGTAGGTAAGTATACTACTTCCCCCAAGCCAATCCCTGCTAGGCATTTAGATATAATGGCCAGAATATCTGTTTTAAAATATAAATAATAAAACAGCATTATTATGCATATATGCTTAATAAACATGAAAAGTATCCATCAAGTGTGGAAAAGTAAGTTGTGTACTTTTACATAGATTTGATGAAAAAATAAATTGGTAAAATATATCAAAGATGTTTAGGTTAAGATGGTAAAGAAAAGGGAGGGTATGGTAACACACCTTAACATATATCAAAAGATAAATAAAATCCCACTTTTATATTTAGTATTTTTATTAATAAATGTATAGTACTGAATTAATCTGAGATGTTGAAAAGTTTATGTTATTTATTCATTTTTATTATTTTTTAAATCAACATATATTATTAGTTTCAGAACTACAGGTCTGTGATTCATCAGTCTTACATAATACCCAGTGCTCATAAAAAAAAAAAAAAAATACCCAGTGCTCATTATATCACATGCCCTCCTTAATGTCTACCCCCCAGTTACCCCATCCCTCCACCCCTTTCCCCTCCAGCAACCCTCAGTTTGAAGAGACTGGGAAGCTAAGAGATTCTGGCCAGAGATCTAAGATCCAGGTGTTCCAGGGAACAAAAAGAAAATGCCCAAGTCTCAAAGGAAGTCATAAGAGCCAGAGATTCCTTATGGCAATCCATGATGAAGCAAGAGTAAAGCGATTAATGAGAGCCAGGATTGAGGTTTCATACAGTAGACACTGGGGTGTTCTGAACAAAGGTTTCTGGCCTATTGTCCATCCTATTTGGTCAGTTGTCTCTCATACCCATGTTAGAAAGATCTGATCAGTATTATCACTCCCACTCAGAAAACTGACATGAAGAAGCCTGGGGCATCATAAGGCAGCATAATGAATGCAGGAATTACATTTTTAAATTGTTAGAAAAATTTTAAAGTTTAAATATATTCAAATGTATGTCTTCTAACTTTCACTTAATCTGGGCACAAGTTTGTGAGTGGGTCTTTGATGTTCTCCAAAAAAATAAACTATTTGAATCCAATTACCATATTGAAAATATTCCTCCAAAGTTTTAATTCCCTGTCATTTCTCCTCCATTTGTCTGAAGCTGCTATTCAGAATTTTAAATAACTCATTTACATAAGAATCCTTTTCTTAGCTGCAGACAGTATGAATATTTTTATGCAGATTAAAGTAAATGTACTCATATGAAAATTTTAGGTAAAAAAAACAAAAAACCCAAAAACAAAAAACAAATTCGCGGAAGCCAAAATCAGATTATAGATCTAATAAGCTGCAGTGAATTCATATGTGCTATAGCTGCTGCAGAAGTGTGAAAATGTCATCAGGTAGAATGAAATTTAGATAAAATGTTCTGCTGTGTATGTGTTTATTATTTCTCTTTATCCTGGGATGGGAATTTCATATATTACATATCTCCCCAAATTTTTATGCATTGTGTAAAACTTTTCTAAGCTCAGATTTTGCAAAAATCATTGTAAAAAATATGGATTATCAAGTATGGGAAAATGCAGACAATTTCCTTCCTGCCTAATGTCCCACTAGCCAAATAGAAGAAAAAAGTGTAATGAATTTGAAAATAAAAAACTAACATATTCTACTCCCTTAAGCACTGTAAATTTTCTAATGAAGGAAACATTCCCTGCTGAGTTTCTCCTCAGAAAATCCAATAAAGTTTTTATTAAAATGAACAGTCACAGAAAAAGAAAGTTTAAATTTTCTGTATAGTTTAATAAGATCTTTTCCTCATAAACAGCACTGAAGTCCTTCATTAAAAAGATCAATAAGACACTCAAAAATATAGTTTAGTGCAATACCCATTAATTAGGCTTTGAAGAATACTGTATGGCTAGAAGACATCATTAATATACAACCAAAATGAAAATAGATGTCACTTGTGAATAACTTTAAAATGAATAACGGTTTCATTATACAGTTAAAGCATATGACTTTGGACTGAATATATGTGAACCAATAAGTTATCAAGAAACTATGTAGGGGAGACTTCCTCAAGTGACCTAATCTTCAGCCAGATACTCTTTAGCAGAAAACTATTTTATTCACAAACTAGTGAAGACTCTTCCACTAAGACAAACATAATATTAATAGCCAACCTTGATTTTGAATAAACCAAATTTGTCAGTATTCAAACAGAAGGATCATGTCTTCAACTACTGCAAGAAACTCGGAGGCACCAACCCCTCTCACAATACCCTAGGGGTAAGAATTTGGAGAACACTTTCATATTCTTTCTTAAAAAAAACAAAGGAACTTTGTAATTGATAATCCTGTACAAAACTATTAGCAACGATTAACGTTTTGCCTAAAAAATAAACGCGAAGCAGAGAAACCAGCTAGATAAACATACACGTTCTGCTTCTTTCTTTTATTAATATTGGGAATTTAAAAAAAAATAGAATCCTTCAGTTAACTGGTATTGTAAATATTAGAAAAATTCTAAGTATTTTGTATGGGCTATGGGGAAAGGATGAGCATGTTCTTAAACTATCTTTATGCATGACTTACATATAATTAGATTTTTTAATTTAGGTTTTGGATTTTGAATATTAAGTCATTTTCCACAAGGAAAATATAGTCCTCATACATCTGCAATGGGATCATGTCTCACACTTTTCCTGTTACCTAACTGTTCCACAAAATGCCTTGACGTGAGCATTACTGGGTATATTGATCATACTTTGAACTTTTGACATATCCTTCAGTAATAACTTCTCTTAAAACTAAAGGAAGATACACAGATAATATCAACACTTAATGTGCAGGTCACAGTCACTGAAAAGCACACAGTGAGAGATCAATAGCTTTTCCCTTTGCACAGCACTGAATCAATTATTTTGGCTTAAAAGCTAAGAGTCTAAGAAATGTTCAATGCATACCCCAGACCTATTACCAAACCTATCCCTCCTTCTGCCTTAGTCATCCTTGTATGGCCTGATGACCCTCAACTCTGGGCAAAGAATCAAAACAAAACAAAACAAAATCCTATTGTTTTCTTCTTTCTCCTTCCAGGGCCTCCTCCTGGAATTTCCTTTGTTTCTTCTTGGTTTAGATGAATTTCTGACTACAAGAGATTACTCCTATCATATTCTCTTCCTTTCAGAAAATCAAGGTGGATTTCTTGTTTAACATACCTGAGCAGAACAGTGCTAAGGTTCAACCCTCTGATAAACTCATTGGAAAATCATGGACAGTTAATTGCTCGGAGGAACATTAGATATTATCAACCCCGATGTCTTCATCAGTCTATGAAGAAATCCAAAGTTCAACATGTTTAGAAGGTCTCACAACTCCTTAGGGCAGAAAGGGCTTACGATCTAGGTGTGATTCCAAACTCAGAGCTTTTTACACAGTGTGATTTTAATAAATACATACATACATACATACAGTGAAAGCATGTGTATATAGAAAAAATGTGTATCTATCAGTGAGAATTGGGATCCATGTTTTGTTTGTTTGTTTTTGTTGTTGTTACTCAACCATTTATTGGTAAATAAACCTGTCCTCGGAGAATCTGATGACTCACTGGCAAATCTATACACTTCTTCATACCATTTTGGAATTTTCCACACCACCAACCATAAACTTTCACCATTTTATCTTAATTTTATAGTGTGAAAAGAAATGTCAGATTCTGATATTTGGCTGGGTAAAGATTAAAGATTTGGTATCAAAGGTAGTGATACCAAAAGATTAGGTTGTTAGTGAATCCACATCATAGTGAATTTTTTGTCCCCAAGACAAAAAGAACATGTCCCCTGTCCTCACTATTGTGTCTACCAAATACCCAAGATTAAATTTAAAAGGAAGAAAAACCCTCTTGCTATCCAGAAAACAAGCACTGTTATCACATCTAGCATCCTCAAGTAAGTTTTAAAGGCTTTACAATGAAAAATAGAACCCAGACCTATTTAAATGAGTCAAAATGTAATTGCATTCACATTGAATGAATATGTGCATGTTTTACACTATTAGTAAAGTTGTCAGCTTGCTAATGAAATCAGTTTGATAATCACAAAAAAAGCTTTTATCATGTGATGGACTGAATGTTTGTGCTCCAACAAAATTCATATGTTGAAGTCTCAATCCCCAATTTGATGGCATTCGGAGATGGGGCCCTTGAGAAGTAATTAGGGTTAGATGAGCTCATGAGGGTGGGGATCTCATAAGAGGCTGGGGCCCTTATAAGAAGAGATCCCAGAAACCTCACTCTCTCTCTCTCCCCATGAATACATAAAGTAGTCAGTGGGCGCCCAGTGGGATAGGTGATACTCCTAAGGGAAGAGAAGAGGCCTCGTAATTAAACTTACATTACATGCACTCTGATCTTGGACCTCTTTAAGGTTCTTTAAGCCACCTAGTCCGTGATATTTTGTTATGGCAGCCTGAGCTGACTAAGGATATCACAACATCAATTGCCAAGAACATATAAGACCTGAAAATTGTGACTATTCTTGGTTTGCTTCCAGAGGCAGAAAATAATTTAAAAAAAAGAAAAAGAAAAGAAAAATAAATAAGTGAACCTGAGATTTTAATTGTATATTAATTTTTTCTCCTTTTAATTATTTTATTATGTACTAGCATGTACAGTTAGTTCTATTACTTCCCCTTCTTGCCTCTCTAATGATTGCACATTCAATATTTTCATTATTATGTTATATAAATTATAATGACTTAAAGAAATAGGAGATTCTGCTGTGTGTTTCTTATTTACTCTTTCAATTGCAAATACATTCTATTTATTTTAACTTTTCCATTGTCACCTTACAACATGGATTTGTGATAATTTCACAAGTATTTTCTATGTAAAACAAAACGACAAGCAGATAGATAGCAGATTTATTTGTAAGATGATGCCTTTTTTTAATTATACTTCTCTTCTGCTATTTATGTGCAAGCCTCTTTCAAAATTCAGACTAAAGCTTAACATAGTCATTCTTTGGGGGAAATATTCATTAGTGTTCACTTTTATTTACCTCTTCTATAATTAATATACTTAAGCATTTAGAAAAATGCAACAAATTCTAAAACTGAATTTCAGATTTTCTGAGTCTTTTACATTAAGACTCATATCTTCAAGTCAGTTATTGCATTTATACTTATTTTCATTATATAATTGCCCAGTCAAAAAAGAGAGTTATGTTAATCAGTATATAGAAGAAAGCCATTGATTTCTGCCTATTTTAAAAGCTAAATACGTTATTCTATCTTATTCTCTATTACATAAATGTATATAACAAAAAAACAGTATTCATTTAGCCTAGTAGGGCTTTATCTTTTTCATAAAGTAAATATCTCATCATAAGCATTTATTCAGTGAATCAAAAATATACAAAGCAAAGAATTTGTGATTCTCTAGACCTCTTCTACTAGATGCAAATAGCTGTTTCAAAGATCACAAATAATTTCCTGACAGGAGGGAAACGAAAAGCAGAAACAAAGAGAGGTCCAGGCAAGTCTGCCCTCTTTCCAAGGAGCTTTCATGCATATAATACTAAATAATTTCTAATTGCAGCGCATTGACCAGAACTGTGTCTAATAGTCATCTCTTGGCTTAAGGGATGCTGAGAAAATTAGTTTTGTAGCTGGGGATTTTTTGTTGTCTAAAAAATTGAACCAGCAAAATTGAGGTTCTGTCAGTAAGGGAGAAGAGAATATTGGCAGTTAGGCAATTCATATCATGTATCTTTTCAAGCCACAATGGTATGAAACTAGAAATCAATAAAAGGAAGAAAATTAAAGAAATTCATAAATATGTGAAAATTAAACCACACCCCTGAATAACCTAATGGGGAAGGAAGGAAAGAAGGAAGGAAGGAAGGAAGATACGAAGGTGGGAGGGAAGGAAGGTGGGAGGGAAGGAAGGTGGGAGGGAAGGAAGGTGGGAGGGAAGGGAGGAAGAGATGAAGGAACGGAGAGAGGGAGGGAGGGAGAAAGATTTTAAAATATCTTGAGATAAATAAAACTAGAAACACAACATACTGAAACTTACAAGATGCAGCAAAAGCAGTTTTAAGGGGAAGTTTATGATGATAAATGTCTACATTAAGAAAAAGAAAGATTTCTAATAAATAAACTAACTTTATACCTCAAGGAATTAGAAGTGCAGGCCAAACCTAAATTTAGCAGAAATAAGGAAATAATTAAGATCAAAAAAGAAATACATGAAATAGAGACCAAAAAAAATGAAAATATTAATAAACCTAAGAGTTTTTGAGAAGATAAAAAAAGTGGCAAACCTTTAGACTAATTACAAAAGAGTCAATGCTCAAATAAATAAAATTATAAACGAAAGAGCAGTCATTACAAGTGATAACACAGAAACACAAAAGACTGTAAGAAACTACTATCGATACTTAAATGCCAACAAATTAGATAACCTGGAAAAATGTATAAATTCCTAGACATATACATAGCCATTCTAACAGCTCTAAGGCGGCACTTCCAGTTTATATGCTATTTTGCTAGAATATTTTATAATTTCCTTACCACTTTTCCAGCCTCCTCAAGGCAATGCCACATGTTCAAGGTTTTTGTTATGGCAGCACTCCCACTCTATGGACCAATTTCTCTATCAGTTAGCTTTTTCTGTATAATAGATTATCCCAAAATTTAGTGGCTTACAACAACAACCATTTATTTGGCTCATAATTTTGTGGATGTACAATTTGGTCTGTACCCAGCTGAGACAGTTCTTCCGCTAGGATTATTCATATGTCTGTAGCCAGCTGTCAATCATCTAAGTGACCCTCCTTTGGAGGGTTGGCTGGCTTTCAGCCAAGCAGCTGGATGACTCCTCATTTGGAGCAGACTGGTCTCAGCTGAGCTTCCATATATCCATTAGCTAGAGAGGCGGTTGTGACTCCTGATTTACGATGGCCTTAACAGTGGCTTCACTCTTTGTAGTATCATATATGGCAGCTAGTCTATATATGATAGTCTTCCTCTCAACCCTGGTCTGTAATAATGCACCATCTCCATTAATCTTCTTAAGTATGTGATTTATTTTATACTGCCTTATTGAATGAAATTTAATCTGAGTTCTAGTTCTTCTTCACATCCAGGGTATAGATCCTATGGTCTGAAAATATAAATCTCTTTTAACATCTCTGCTATCATGAATCTTTAGACTTTTCAATTTTGGATCAAAGTAAATTTGGTATCCTCCCTAAAGGTCACTGACATGTCCAAGCTTTAAAGAGTAATCCCAATAGCATATTAGAACTGATTACAAGAATTCTTACCAGGACTTTAAACTTTGACTCATAAAAGAGCATCCCAATGTCTTTTTTTTTTTTTTTTAATTTCTGGCCTTTTATGAAGTTCTCCCTGATCTAATACTCACAAGAACCACACCCAGTTGTATTCCCAAGTTATCAGCATACCTGTAGTGAGGTCCTGCAATTCTTTCCAGGCATAACATATTTACTTCTGGAGAAGAAACTACATTCCCCTTGCTCAAGTTGTGCTGTGACTTCTCTTTGGCTACTCTTTGAGAGGTGAGAGGTACCATCTTTGATGTACAAAATCATAAACTTATGAGGCACCTTCTTGAACGGATGTCTCTGTATTGTCTCCAAGAGGAAACTGCTTTCCTCTAACTGGAGGAGGGAGATTTGCCAATTAGCTTGGAATGTTTAGGAATTGGAGATTCTCAAACATGTCCACACAAAGGGACAAAAGGGGCTCAGAGTGTCACTTTTTCTCTATCAGCCCCATAATCTGGCGGAGGAGAGTTGTTCAGTCTACTCATAAGTCTCTTTGGTGACTTTGCTACCCTTAAAATTAGATTGTGGTTTTAATTTTCAATATCGTTTGCCTAGAAGGTGGAGAAGATGACTTTGTTTAATACTGAGAAGCCTCTTGGCTTTCTCAGTGGTCCTTGAAGTGATAAAGAACCTGAGCTTGTGAGGGTAAAATCAACATATATTAATTTACCCAGTGACTCGAACATTTAATTTCCATCTATCCAGCCTCAGAAAGATGTTGTAGAATATGTTACATAAAATGAAGGAGTAAACAGAAACAAAGATGCACTGGATCTTGAGAACAGGAGAATCCACATGGAAAGGAGAGGAAGAGCATTCTTTAAGGTGGTGGTAAAGGGAAGTCCTGGGACAAGTGCTCTTAAGCAGGTCTAGAGGCCAAGTCCAATTTGGAGAAGAAAAGAGGATTCTGTTTTATCTGATTAGATTGATTAGACACAATAGTTCTGTCAGACAATTGGAAGACTATAAAATGGATAATTTGTAGAGCTGTTCAAACAAAATATTAGCAACTATTGACTCCAAGGCAGGGGGGAAACTATTACTAGGAATGGAACTTAATTATAGTACCCAGGTAACTGAGCCATGAACAATATTTACATAGTTATAATGACACAAACACTGAATAATTATAAAGGCCAAAATTATGGTATAACCATATTGAGTATGAGAGGAAAAGTGTATGTGTTTGAGTGGTGTAGTGAAGAAAGTCATGTTCTCTTATTTTTTCATAGAAAATCAACAGATAATATCTAAAATCAAAAATAAAAGTAGAATAATCATGTGCTAGAAATATGAATGTAAATACCGGAAGTATCGGCTAACAATATAAAATATATTTACCTCTGAAAAGCAGGAACCTTATGAGGAGGTTTGAGGTACGGGACTGTTTCTTACACATGTTATAAGACAGACATATTACAAAGTTTGTACAGTATTACTGTGCTAATCAAATTTAACAATAAAAAATAAATAACAAAAGGAAAAGGGAAGGGAAGAACACATCTTTACTTCAGTAAAGAACATGACATGGCTATAATTCCATAGAACATCTGTTCTATAATTAACCAGATCACCAAAATAACATCCATTTCTTGGTAATGGAACCCATAGACATGGTAGTATTGAGGAATCAAAGTGGATCTTCTATGAAATATAACAGATGGATTTTACTCTCAACTCTGATATCTAATAGCTGTGTGGTCTTGGATAAATTAGTCTCTCAAAACTCAGTTTTCTCATGTGTAAAGAAGAACTGTCACAGAACTGGCATGGGACTTTTAAAAAATAATCCTTTTAAAATAGCCACCATTCTTCCTGATATTTAATAGCTATATGAGAAAATATAGCTTTTTATTATGCTCTGGGAATCAGATTAGATAATTTTTAATTGTCAAAATAACAATCTGTCAGTGAAGTTACTATGCTCATTGCATTCACTGAATTCTAGTTAATGAAAAATCACAAATACAAATAATTAAGTTGAACTTTTCTGTTCTGAAGATTTTCCAAGCTGACATCAATCACTGCATTAGTTTTTTTGATGCGTTTAGCTAAGTCAGACATGGTCCATGCACAAGATTACCAATAACTAGCTTAATTATTTTGAGTAATTTTTCTTAAAAATAATGGAAAATCCAGTAAATGCCTTCCATTCATAGCAGAGACAGAATAACTAAAGATTTCCCTACGAATTGATGTTTCCTTTGTGCCTCAGTGTCATTTGATATGCGTATCATATGTCAATGTTCAGCAAATGTCAAACAGAAATACGGTTGTGGGCTTTGGACTTCTTCAATGCGAGTAAGCGATAAGCAGGAAAAATGTGTTCGGTGTCAGTGCTCCAATGTAAGCTGGAAGTTAGAAACATAAAAACGCTAGTGGGAAATGTAATGTATGGAAATTGGTTTGCCTAACCCTACTTTCTGACAGAGAATGATGATTCCCCTCCATTTATCCATTTGAGATCATAAACTGCTTATCTCAGCTGCAGGGTTGCTATCGCTTTGCATGAAGCAGATGGGGAATCATGGCTGAATCAAAATTGCAACTGTTTTAAATATAAGGAAGTGCAGTTTGTTTGTCTCCCCAAGAAGACACTCCAACAAACATGCATTTTCCTCTCCAGTAACATCTGAGTGAAGCTATTTTAAAATGTGTTTAATCAAGAACAGATTTTCATTATTTCTTTATGAAATTGTTCTCTATTATATACTCAATTGAAAGAGAAAAATGGACCTTAACTAAACAAAGTAAATAATTGGTCATTTATACTTTACATCTATCGAATACTCCAATGTTATAAGCATTAGGGTGTGACTTAACGGTCTTTTTATTGATAGTTCTTTAAAGGACTACACAGTGTTTTGAAGAAAACTATTCATTATTATTATCATCTAAGTAATTTTCCAACACTATAAATATCATCTTGAAGGATACCACAGGAGTGAGGCAAAGCAGGCTCAGGGATTTATTTTTTAAGGAATGAACACCAGAAATACATTATCAAGTAAAAGAAATCCCTTCAAGCCAATGAGAGGAAGATTTTGGATAAGTGATATAAAAATATAAATGCTGAAGAAACACAGTAAAAAGATAACTCTCAGGTGAAATTAGCTAGTTCTTGAAAAGAAGTTGACAGTGCGGTAGATGGGATGAATACATTCAAACATATTTTTCCACATATTTATTTATGAAGAGACTAAAAATCATCACTAGAAATGTCACACTATTAGCGCAAAGAAAAATTATGAATTTTAATCACAAGTTAATTATCTGTTTGATTAGGCCAGGTATTTACCATATTATTTGTAAAACAATAATGATTTAACTTATATTTCATAGGATTTTTTGGTTATAAAAAGATATAATTTATGTAAATAAAAATAGCATAATATCTTATACAATGTAAGTACTCAACTATCCTATTTCCTTTTCCCCACTTTTATCACCTCCTCAAATTGCCATTTTCTGATGAAAATGGCATACTCTGAGTCAATGTTTAAATATGTTTAAAAGTATTTTAAATAAGAGAAAAGAAATCCTACCTTAGCAAACAGACATATATTATGGTAACCTTCTATCTACCTCAACCCTGAGCAGTTTTCTCCAAGAGGAATTTAGAAATTATTGGAGTCATTTTTGGTCATCACAACTGTGGAGATACTACTAGCATCCAGTAGCTAGAGGACAGCAATACTGCTAAAACATCATGAAATACACACAATACACAGGTGAGCACCCCCCCAACAAAGAATTATCCAGCTCAAGAAATTCAATACAGCATTGAGGTTGAGAAGCCCTAGTTTATGTAATGACAATGGTCCCTCATATTTAATAAAATGTTTTAAATGAGTATAGAAATAGTCCATTTTCTTTGAGAATAAGAGTTGCCTTATAAGTTTTAGGACACATGAAAATAAGAGTAACAGATACACGGCATAAAGCAGTAAAAAAGAGCTCAGATCTTTCTGAGTCAAAGACATAGGTTTGTATAACTGATTCCAACAAGTACAATCTATGAGGAAAGTTACCTCAACGTCTCTGAGCATCCATTCCTTTAGCTAAAAAATAGGGATAATAATGCCTTCCTGTATAGCTGTGAAAATGTAATGAAATAACAAAATTTCTAGCAGAGTGTATAGCAAAAACAGATGCTCAAAGAATAAAGACTGATCATATGCAGAAAAGACCAAAGATAAACCATATTCTAGAATAAATGTATTCTCTTAACCAAAATTATCTGATTTTAAATTTACTGTGGAAGTTTGTGTTCTGACCTCAGAAGCCAAATGTTTATACATTTTTACATTAGATCAAAGGGCAATGACCATATTGCTAGCCAACCTAAATCTCTGTCAACCACCCAACAGTGCTGGCATTTTCCTATGACTATTTTTAGTTCCTGTACCCAACATTCCAAATCTTTAAGATTAATGCCACGTAGAAACGTCACATGAATAACTTTCTTCATTTCAATTTTCAATTACTATATTCATCTAAAACAAACTACTTGCTCATTTTCTATTAATACATTGATTGAAAAGAGCCAGGAAGAGACATCAGAGCATTCACCACAGAACACCAGTCCATAGTAAAGAAAATCACTGAAAACTCAAATCCCAGTAAATAGAGCTAATTACAAGATGGTCAGACCATGTTTTCTTCTGAAGGAATCTAATATGAAAATTGATTTCGAAGTATTTTAGCACCTTTAAACTTTCAAATTGTTCTCACAGAATATGAGCCAAAGATATGTATTCAATCCTAAGGAATACATGGACCTGGGGGTTCTAGGTCTATCGCAGGGAATTTTCAATGACACACAATCACTGACAAATAAAAATTTGGAAAAAAAATAAAGAAATAAAAAAACAAAAATTTGGGCAAATGCTACTTCGGAATTCAAATACTAGTTAAAATCCTATATTATTATTATGTTTTCTTATACTAATATTTCATTATATGCCCAGTAACAGACATATTGGAAAACATTAAAAATTTTGCCAAAGTAACTCAAATAAAAGGGACTTTTTTCTTTGTGTTTTGTTGTAACTTTAGAAATTATGTTTGAAATGAATAAACACCTGGTTATTGGGAGCCTACCAACATATACAAATGTGGGTTTTGAAAACATCTTAAAATTGGCCTTTAAATGAAATTTCAATGACAGTGTGATGTATTAATAGCATGAAATTCTTACATCCCTTGCTACAATAAAAATAAAACTTAGGTTTACCTTAAAACTAACTATAAACTAAAGTGGAAAATGTCACACATATTAATTTGTTATAAAATATTGCGTTGAAAAACAGTGAATGCTACAGAAGTTTTGAAAAGAGGGAAAAGTCTATACTAGATATACTAAGTAGAAATTATTCTTTAAATTTTGAATTCTGGTTTCTTATAAGAGACCATGGGCAGACAATGATTTATTCTTCAGGCAATAAAATTCATAGATTATTCACAGATTGGTTCAAACTTTCTAAGTTTCAGGATTGGAAACTGCAAATTGAAATTTCCAAAGAAGTAAAAGATACAGGCAGGAGATTTTTTTTTTTTTTTTTTTTTTTAAGTAGGCTTCACACCAAGCCTGGATCCCAATGCAGGGACTGAACTCTCGACCCTGAGATCAAGACCTGAACTGAAATCAAGAGTCAAACACAACCAACTGAGTCACCCAGGCACCCCACGGCCATGAGATTTTTAAAATTTTTTAAGATTTATTTATTCATTTGAGAGAAAGAGTACAGCAGGGAGGAGTAGTGGGAGAGGAAGAGAGATTACCAGCAGACTCCATACTGAGCACAGAGTCCAACACAGGGCTCCATCACATGGCCCCGAGACCACAACCCTAGCCAAAACCAAGAGTTGGACACTCATCGACTGCACCACCCAGGAGCCCCAGGCATGAGATTTTTTAAAAGATCAGAATAACATCAAACATTGCTATCTTCAAACATATATGTTACTGGTAAACAGTATAGTTTATAAAGTTCTTAGAGATTATTCTGCATGAAAGACCATTTCCTCTGGTAAAGTATCAATTAAATATAACCAAAATAAATACTGGCTCAGAAGTTCAAGAACTTAAAAAATTCA
This sequence comes from Potos flavus, assembly GCA_028534135.1. Classification (NCBI taxonomy): domain Eukaryota; kingdom Metazoa; phylum Chordata; class Mammalia; order Carnivora; family Procyonidae; genus Potos; species Potos flavus. Next base: position 87,176,563 of record CM052898.1, on the reverse strand, counting down.
ATTCCCAGACATTCTTTCAGGAAAAAAAAATTATAACATACATTGTAGCAAAGCAAACAAAGCAAAAGTATAGAATCTGAAGAAGAAGATGTGAGGTAAAAGAACTAGACATGAAAATAAAAACAAATGTTGATGTGAATTTTCTAAACTTTGAATTGAAAATGATTATTTCACATAGAGCACAATGAATGTTACAGCACAGCGTGATGCAAGACAAAACAAAATAAAAGCAATACATAAACACAGACAGCAAAATATAACCCTCAAAAGCCCACTGGGTATATGATTTATCTGCCACTACAAAAGAGATGGGGTTTCCAGCTTCTGCCTAATAATATGGAAATCTAGAAGGAGCACTGCTCCCCACCTTACAACAAAAACAAGCTGAATCAATTTCAAATGTATAACTTGTTTTGAACTATTCAAATTGCCAGCAAAAATACTGGCCCCAAATCTGAGGATTGGGTACCTGCGCACACGGCACAGCCAGCACACACCTGGGGCTGATGAAGCTGGACACTGGTAAGAAGAGTTCTGCTAGAGTAGCTGACAAATGGGTGAAGACTGAGGAGACTGTGGAACAGTGTGAAACCTCCACAAAACCAAGAAATTGAGGAATCCATACCTTTTTGCAGGTTCTTATTCTATCAGCGGCACCAAGTGTTCACAGAGAAGACTGGAAACAGACCCAGGAGATGGGCAATCCTATGGGAAGAGAGCAACAGCTAGGTGAGAGGGAAAGAAATTCCACAAATACCCCTCTCCACTGCATTATCTGGCTGGGCCGTCATAGCAAAGCACCACAGACGAAGTGGCTGAAACAAAAGAAATTGTTTTTCTCACAGTTTTGGGGGTTAGAAGTCTGAGATCAAAGTCTCAGTTGGTTGATTTCTTCTGTTGACCGCAAGGGAGAATGTCTTTTGTGCCCGTCTCTTAGCTTCAGCTGGCAACTTTGGCGTTCCTTGGCCTGTAAACACACCACCCCAATATTTGCCTTTGTGTTCAAATGAGGTTCTCCCTTTGTGCTTCTCTGTCTCTGTGTTTCAATTTTTCCCTTTTTAAAAGGACATGAGTCATACTGAATCAGGACCCACTCTAATGACCTCATTTGAATTTTTTTTTACTTCTGTAAAGGTCCCATTACCAAATAATGTCACATTCTGAGATATAGGGAGTTAGGACTCCAACGTATGTTTCTGGAGGGACAAAATTCAACTCATACAATTTTCTGCTTACACTATAGAACACGAGCTTTAACCCATGGCAAGGGCAAGAAGAATTGCTGTCCTCAGGGCACTAGTAAAAATTCATTACAGCTGGGACAAAGATTGGGAAAATAATCCCAATCTGGATGGGATTCTGGATGAGAGGCAGTACTGTGCTGAGCCTACAATCATACTGAGAGAGGCACAAAGAAACTGAGAAGGCCACACGACCTAGACCAAGTGACACAGTGCACATCCGAGACTGAGATTTAGTCAGAGAAGCAATGAGCACACCCCACCACAAGCCAACAAGCGACAAATGACAAGTGACAGCAGAATAGTGCCGACAGAGTGGCAGGACAGGAACAGCATGTACGGAGGCTCTCATTAAGGCTCAGCACAGATGGAAGATCTATACCTCAGAATCAAACAGACATTTCTTTGGTAAACCATCCTCCATTCTAAACATAAGCTATCTCCACAGAAACTTAAAATCTGATATGCAATGAGAGTAACCATAGCAACAATAACATCAAACCTAGTCCAACTCCTTAAATATATTAAATGAAACCCTGCTCTAAAGGCCTGTAGAAGGAAAAATGTATACATATCTGGATAGGAGAATTATCTCAGTCTCTTCTGACCCACAAAAAGTATCTTTCATCCAAAAATTATGAGGCACAAAAAATGCAAGAAAAAACAGAGCTTGAAGAGACAGAATGATCATAAGAATGAGACTCAGATATGACACAGATTCAAAGAATCTGATAAGAAACTTCCTAATTATGATTAATGAGTTTAAGGCACTAATAAAGAAGGTGGGCAACATGCCATATCATTTGGTATGCAGAGTGTCATAAAAAAATCGATGGAGGGCGCTTGGGTGGTTCAGTTGGTTAAGTGACTGCCCTCAGCTCAGGTCATGATTCTGGAGTCCTGGGATCGAGTCCCACATCGGGCTCCCGGCTCCACGGGGAGTCTGCTTCTCCCTCTGACCTCTCTCCTCTCACGCTCTCTCTCACTTTCTCTCTCTCTCAAATAAATAAATAAAATCTTTAAAAAAAAATCAATGGAATTCCAATATTAGCAATGAACAATTGGACTTTAAATCTTCTTAAAAAAAAAAAAAAAGCAATACCATTTACAATAGCACCAAAGGGTTGGGGGTGAAGAAACAAAGGAAGGAAGTCAAGAAGGCAGGCAAAGGTGTCCTGGCTAAATCATGTCACTCCAAAAATTCATGTTGAATCCCTAACTCCCAGTACCTCAGGATGTGACTGTACTTGGAGTTAGGGACTCTCAAGAAGTTACTAAGTTAAAATGAGGTGGTTAGAGTGAGTCCCAATCCAATATGATGGCTGTTCTTATAAAAAGAGGACGTTAGGACACAGAGATAGACACTAGGGAAGTGTGCTCACAGAGGAAAAGTTCATGTGAAGACAGAGGGAGAAGGTAGCCATCAGAGACACAAAGAGAAAGGCCTCAGAAGAAGCTAAACTTGCTGATAGCTTGGACCTTGGACATTTAACCTCAGAACCACGAGAGAATAAATTTCGGTTATTTAGGCCACCTAGTCTGTGATTTTTTTCCCCCCTAACAAATCAGTATGGAAGAGAAGGAAGAAAGAAGAGTAAAAGCACAAGAAATGCTAAGATATAAATCCAACAAATTATCTGTAGAATCTAAACTCTAAGAGTGGGATGAGACATTGAGGAAGAAATCAAAGAATACCTAAATTAATGGAGAAAGATAATATGTTCATAAACTGTAGGTTCAAATATGAAAATTAAGGCTTAATTATTTAACTAATTAATTATTATTAAGAGGACAACTCTACCCAATTTGATCTATAGATTCAACTGTCTTAATCAAAGTTCCAGTTGCGTGTTATAGATGTTAACAGAAGATCTTAAAATTTTTATAGAAAAGGAAAACTAAAATAGCTAATTTTGAAAAAAAACACAGTTGAAAGATTCCACTACCTGATCAATGTAGATCAATGTAAGAGAATAGAGAATCCAAAAAACATACACATACACACACGCACATAGTGAGAGTCAACAAATTTTTGAACAAATGTTCAAAGACAATTGAAAGAAAGGACAGTTTTTTAACAAAGGGTGCTGGAAAAACTGGATACCTGTAGTCAAAAAAATGAGTCTGGACCCATTCCACAGTATACAAAAATCACCTCAAAATAGATATTAGCCCTTAACTGTAAAACATAAAGCCATAAAGCTGGTAGAAGAAAACCTGAATGACTTTGGCTTACATAAAGAGCTTTTGACTACAACACTAAGAACATAATCTGTAAAAGAAAAAAAATTGGCAGATTGGACTTATTAAAAACATAAACTTTTGCTGTGTGAAAGATACTGATCAGCAAGTGAAAAAAAAAATTCCACAGATTGGGAGTAAATGTTTGTATATTTTTATGGGGAAAAACTGTATCAGAAATTATAAGGAACTCACAAAATTCAACAATTACAAAAGAAGAAAATAATTAAAAACGTCATGATTAAAAAAAAATTTTTTTAAAGAGGCAAAAGGTCTCAAAAGATACTTTACCAAAGAAGATAGATGAATGCCAAAACACACACACACACACACACACACACACGAAAGGATGTTTAATATCTTTGGTCATTTAGGAAATAAAAATTTAAACTCTAATGAGCTATTGCTATACACCCACTAGGATGTTAAAAAAAAAGAAACTAGCAATAACAGGTACTTGTGAGGACACTGAGCAATTGGAATGCTCATACATTTGTGGTAGAAATGCAAAATGATAGCCACTTTGAAAAATACTTTGGCAGTTTCTTAAACAGTTCTCACTTAGTTTATGACCCAGCATTACACTCTTAAACCAAGAGAAATGAAAATTTATAGTCACATAAAAACCCATATGTCAATGTTTACAGTAAGTTTATTCATAATTGCCAAACACATCAAAGTGTCTTAATGGGTAAATAGATAAGCACACTGTGATACATCCATACAACAGAATTCTACTCAATAATAAAGAATGAACTATCGATGAATACAACAACGTTAAATGAAACATAAATGCATCTTGCTAAGGAAAAGAAGAAAATCCAAATGGCTACATATTGCATGATTTGATTTATATGTCACTGTGGAAAAGACAAAACTATTAGGAGAAAAACAGAAAAACATTTGCCAATCTACTGGGTTGAGTTGTTTATAAAGGGTACACAGGGGGGAACGTTTGGGATGATGGAACACTTGTTTTGTATGGAACTGCAGTAGTGAATACACAACTCTATGCTTCTGTCAAAATCCATAGAACTAGGGGCGCCTGGGTGGCTCAGTGGGTTAAAGCCTCTGCCTTTGGCTCAGGTCATGATCTCAGGGCCCTGGGATCGAGCCCCGCATCGAGCCCCACATTGAGCTCTCTGCTCAGCAGGGAGCCTGCTTCCCCCTCTCTCTCTGCCTGCCTCTCTGCCTACTTGTGATCTCTCTCTCTCTGTCAGATAAATAAATAAAATCTTAAAAAAAAATCCATAGAACCGTACACCACAAAAATGAATTCTTCTATATGCATACTAATTAAAAAAAATAGTTTGTGGAGGGGTGCCTGACTGGGGAAGAGCATGCATCTCTTGACGTGAGGGTCACGAGTTTGAGGCCCACACTGAGTGTAGAGATTACTTTTTTTAAGTCTATTTTTTTAAGAAAAGTAAACCCCTTTAAAAAAAAAAATAGTATATGGAGATAAGCTGGTATGCAAACCTTTATAAATGAATCTAATTGAAAAACAAAACAAAAACAAACAAACAAAAAAAAGAAAAGAAAAACAAAACAATCACCTAACCACCCTGAAAAGTATGAGGAATGAAGGAGTTAATCTAACTAACTTTGGAAAACAGTGCTTTGGCAGGACAAAGCTAAGACAAGAATTTTATAAAATACATTACGGTTACAAAATTTGTTCTTACAAGAGTATGGATTAGGAATTCTGTAGCTACTGTACTTGAATATTAAGTTTGAATAAATAAACTAAGGTATTACAGATCATGAGAGCCAGGTTTTTATTGTTAAAACTTTTTTAAAGATATAAAGAAATGAAGAGGGCTGGTATAATCCTTTGATGCCAGCTGTAGCTGAAGTATCAATTCAGAGTCCTATAAAGAGATGGAGAAATACATAGAGAAATAAACTTAGGTGTATATATCCATGAGCTAGTTTATTGTATGTTTGCCTCTCTATATAACTTAGATCCACTAAGAGGGGCTGGAAGCAGTGACCCTCCATTAGAAATGAGAAAACACAGAGCCCGGGATCTTGGTTTCTACATACTGTTCTCCAAAGATAAGTGGCAGGGCTCTTGGGAGAAGTAGTTGATTCCATGGTTGGGATATGAATAATACGAGATAAATCTGGAGCACCTTCTGATTTTCTGGTGCCAGAAAGTAAAGAAGTGCTTAAAAAAAAAAAAAAAAAAAAAAAAAAGTATGGAGGCATAGCCAAAGAGTACAGGAGCCAACGTGAAGAGCCTATGGACAAATTTGCAATAACTTGAGCAACAAAATACATAACCATTGTTTCGGGCTATATACCAAGGCATAAAGTAATTAGCCAAGAATTAGTACTAATAGAATATCTGAGTATAGAGGGAAATAGTAACAATTCTTCTTTATACAAGTCCAATTAATAAATTAAAGACATGGAAAAAATACTACTAGAACGTGACAATAATAATTGCTGAAGGCAAGATCCCACCAATGCTGAAATTAGGAGGGGAGAATTTAAGCAGAAACAATATAGTTATTTAGTCTCAGTATATCCTGTAAAATATTTAGCAATTATAAAAAGAAAAAAAAGAAAAATTACTGTGGAGACTGTTGGCAGCTCCCACCTTCGCCAAGTGAAGAGCACCACCAGTAATACATAGGTATGTTACATAACCCCTGATATGATATACTAAGAAGGGAACATATCTTTTTTTGTATTCTTCGCAACAGCTCATTATCTCAATGTAGTCATAAGAAATTATCAGGCAAATCCAAATTGAGAGACAGTCTGCAAAATAATTAGTGTTCTTCACTAATACCAAGGTCTTTAAAGATGTGGACAGAATGAGGAACTATCTCAGATTGGAGGGAGCTAAGGAGACGACAAGTAAATGTAATCTGGGATCCTGAACTGCATGCTGGAAAAGAAATGAGATGTTAGTGGGCATACTGATAAATTTCAAATACATTCTGCAGTTAATATATTTCACCAGGGTTAATTATGTAGTTTTGATAAACATTCTATAGATACACAAGATGTCGTCATAAAGAGATGCTGGCTAACCAAGGGTATGTGGGAATTCTACCTAGAATTAGAGATTCCTTTTTAAGCCTAAAATAACTCAAAATTTAAAAAGAAAGTAAGAAAATATGGGCTCTTCTTTTTCTTTTCCCTCGACCTTCTCTTGGGGGCTGGCTGCACGGCCAGAAGCTAGGGAGTCAGCCAAGCCTGTGAGGAAGTGAGGTGAGGAAAAGGCAACTGCAGGGTCTAAGGTAGAGCTCACCAATGAGACAGTTTCGTCTCTCTTTAGCTCTCCTCCAGCTGCACCGCACCTGACAGTTATTTGTTCAAGCACACCTTCTTTTATTGTCCTTCACTGTATAGCACTCTGCAAATACTGTATTTCTTTACAAATTGAAGGTTTACAGTAACCCTGCAATGACCAAGTCTCTTGGTACCATTTCTCCAACAGCATTTGATCACTCTGTGTCTGTGTCACATTTTGGTAAATCTTGCAATATTCCAAACTTCTGCATTCTTATTATATTTGTTATGGTGATCAGTGACTATGATTCACTAAAAACCTAGGTGATGGCTAGCAGTTTTTAGCAATAAAGTATTTTCTAATTAAGATAGTTTTTTTAGACATAATATTATTACATACATAACAGACTACAGTATAATGTAACCATAACTTTTATATGCACTGGATAACCAAAAACTCATTTGATTCATTTTATTGCAATATTTGCTTTATTGTGGTGGTCTGGAACCAAACTAGTAATATCTGCAACGTATGCTTGTGTTCACATCTTTTGATTTTAGCTCCTTGATTTGAGTTTAGGATACCTGCTAGAATCAGCCTATTATTGAAAACTTCCAAACATAAGCCTCAAATTGAGATTCACATATGGTGACAATCTCCCAGTTCGCCCTAGGGAAATGCGTGGAAATCTCTGATGACACCTCTGCATCTTCTTTCATTTTAAACCTAGAATTTCCAATTTGATTTCATTTTACACTCAGGAGATGGAGTTCCATGCTCTTGTCTGTCAGTAACATGTAGGTAAAATGAAAACTTTGGCTGAGACTTCACAATATTGCATATGCAAATGAGTTGTGACTCTCCAGGGCCACCAAGAAATGGGTGGACAGGAACCAATTAGACAAGTCTTAAACCTTACCTATACTGCATTGATAAGTATTTACAAAGAGGAGAGAGAGAAGACTATTTGTGAAGAGAGTTTTTGAGGGAATAACTGATATATAAAAAGAACGTGCCTCACATGAAACCAGGTGAGAGGCACTTAAATGGATCCCCTGGGAGAACCCGATATGTGTCCCTATAGTTGAAGGGCAGAGTGGATTGGCCCCTGTCACCAAGAGATTTGGAGATGATTATTCCTTATGGACCAGATATGACCAAGCATGAGAGAAAAAGCCATCATGGAGTCATTTTAGGTCCAAATGACCTAGAGAGTCATAGGGTCATCAGCAGAGAGAAGCTAAACGTATTGCCAAATTCCTAGGGTCTATAGACTGTATAAGTAATGAGCTAGAGTAGAAATTCTTTCATCTGGGCCAAGGAAGCTATGGGTAAAAGAGTCCGGTGAAAGGATACCTCTAAAGAAAGACCTACTAGGGGTGACTGGGTGGCTCAGTGGGTTAAAGCCTCTGCCTTCGGCTCAGATCATGATCTCAGGGTCCTGGGATTGAGCCCCACATCGGGCTCTCTGCTCAGCAGGGAGCCTGGTTCCCCCTCTCTCTGCCTGCCTCTCTGCCTACTTGTGATCTCTCTCTGTCAAATAAATAAATAAAATCTTTAAAAAAAAAAATAAAGAAAGAAAGAAAGACCTACTAGAGACAGCTCTAATCACCAGCCAGACCTAGAGATTACGACTCCAGCTCACAAGAGAGTCTGACAATTTCCTGTCTCCTCTCCTTTTTATCACCTGGCCTGAGGGATCTGAAGCCATAGTAAGCAAGCTGGATAGGATGGACAAAAACTGATGGGTCTATGTGGCAATTAAAAAAAAAGAAAGAAACGAAAAGGAAAATCCACATATATCCCCATTCTCCTATGATCAGTTCCCTATTTGTAATAGGTCTTGGATAATGGAAGAAATAAAACATCATTAATCCAAGAGTTTTGCCTACTCCATGGGACCAGACATTTAAATTACTGATTAGAGAATCTTGTATCAAGGAGGAGTCGAAGGATTCTTTGGAAAGGTGACCTCTATCTTCCTAGGAAAGATTACTTCGGTTTCCTCTTTTGTAACCCTTGTGTAACTTATGAGAAGAGAGATTCTACTAGGGAAAGAAGTAAAGGGGATTCCAGACCAAGGCAAGAGTTCTCTCAGGATGTAACACACAAACACACGTTTGAGGAATGGGAAATATTTCAGGGGCCCGGAGCTGGGGAAGTAAAGCAGAAAGAGTTGATCTTGAAAGAGTGAGCCATTTGAAAAGAGTAAGACAAACAGCGGGGCTGAAATAATTAGATCTATTTAGAAGACAACTGAATACTAAGGGCATATTGGGTTAGGGTAAAAGTAGAGACCAAATACCCATCAAGGTTTTCCAAGATGATATAAAATCATGAAGAAAAGCAAAGTCTTTGTAGATGAAGAATGGTAATGTGGATTTGAGGTTCATGATAAAGATTACAGGCTAGAAAAATAGGTATTGGTTATAACTGAAGCAATACAAATAGCTGTCATGAGCCAGGTCTTGGGGACATAAAAGGAAAGGCGTATTAAGCAGAACTTTGGGCAATGTTAGCACACAATGGCACTGGCAGGGAAACAGAAGATGGAGAAAAATTGAGAACAAGAACAAGGAAAAAGCAGTTGGTATAAGCCAAATATGAGAACGTCAGGAAGTCAGATTCAACTGAAAGATCAAGCAAGAGGAAAGACAGCACAGGTCATTAGACTTGGCGATTCAAAGCTCACACATAATTTTAGGGGGAACATTTTCAGGGACTCAATTTCCTTAACTTAAACCCTGGGACTAGTGGAAATAAACTTTAATGCTCTCTCCAGCAATAACAGTTCTGTTCTTTGGGATGTAGGTTCTGGATCTAATTTGAATTATGGCATGTCTTAAATACAAGGTTTCCTTCAGTTGCAGAAGTGATATGTTTAAGCATTATCACCACAATTGACCATATGTGCATGTCTGTTTGTATGTACCCTCAAAATGTTTAGTTTATATAAAATGATTTGGCAGAGGGTGGCCTCGAGGGTAAAGAAAATCACACCATAGTTCTGTTTTTATTAAAAAGATCTCACCCAATAGTATAGTCAAAATTCAGTATTAGTCTTTTTTTATAAAACAGAGATTGGTAAGAAATAAGAATACAGTTAGTTAAACTTAAGATAATCTTTAATAACTTTCTATAAAGTTCTTCCTTCCTAATGGTATCTGATTGTAGGAGAACAATTTTCATTAAAAAAATGAACTTAATATCTCAAATTACATCTGTGTGGTTACCATGTTTTTAAAGACATTGGAGCCATTTGTTATTTAAGCAGAAATTCACTCTACTGAGTCAGGAATAGGCTTTGTCATTTTGTATTAATAATTTGATGCTTCCTACTCAATTCATTTCAACAATAGTCATTTTCCATTATGAACTAACTATAATTGCTTATTAGTTCCCTTTATTACTCTCATAAATATAATATTTGTGATATTTAGCATATCAAATGCAAGTTGAATTTTAAATATTCTACATAGGAAAACTGAAAATTAGGAGGTCTCTTTATTCTTGGAATGATATATTACAGAGTTTATTGTGGTGCAATTGCTTTTGGAACTTTCCAGTATATTCTCCCTGTAGATTTTTTATGTTATCCTACTATAAATAAACAAATGTTTTAACAAATTATAAAATCCAATGGATGCATCTTTTTTAAACTCACACTGTGTTTATAAAATATTTTAATTAATTTGCAACACTTAAAAATTGATGTCTTTCAGGGTGGCTGAGTGGCTCAGTTGGTTAATTGTCTGTCTTAGGCTCAGGTCATGATCTTAGGGCCCTGAGATCAAGTCCCGCATCGGGCTCCTAGCTCAGCGGGAAGCCTGCTTCTCCCTCCGCCTGTCTCTCCCCCTGCTTGTAAGCTCTCTCTCTCTGACAAATAAATAAATAGAAATCTTTAAAAATTGATGCCTTTCACACAAACATCTAAATTTGTAATTTATTTGAAAAATTGGAAGGTCTGGTGTGGCCACATAAAGGCTACTCTCCTGGCTGATGGAATCAAGAAGAGAAGGCAAGTGTTCTGAAGTTCAAAATCCCCACCCAGTCCCATTTGTGTATTTTAAATAATATCTTTAAAAAGAAAAAAAAATGTGTTTCGATTGACTTTCAATCCAGCTTTATCTTTGAAAGTTTACTTATTTCAAGTTGAGTGAGAATTTGTAGTTTAAAAGTCTCTGAGAGAATATATATTTGAGCTTGATATATACTGCTACATTTAAATTTTATCTAAATTCTGCCCATCTCACAAACCCTACAAAAAACATGTCTTCCTTTGTCTGGTGAGAGGTCCCTGACTTCTTCTGATATAAAGTCTTTCTTGGTACAACATATTTAAATCCCTGTATTCGAGTCATTTCCAAAGGTATTTATTAAGATCCTATGGAACTGGGGCACCTGGGAGGCTCAGTCAGTTAAGCATCTGCCTTTGTGCTCAGGTCATCATCCTGGAGTCCTGAGATCGAGTCCTGCGTCAGGCTCCCTGCTCAGTTGGGAACCTGCTTCTCCCTCCCTCTTTGCTGTTACCCCTGCTTGTGCTTTCTCATCTCTTGTCAAATAAATAGGATCTCTAATAAAAAAAAAAAAAAAAAAAGAACCTAAGGAACAAGTGGAACAAATGTAAGGTAAAATGCTGGAAGAATGTGGCGGAATGTTACTGGGCTGTAATCAAGTCAAACAATGTTACTGTTAAAGTAACACCTATCAATACATGGAGTAAAAAAAATACTTGAAAAAGCAGAAGAGGGAACTAATAGAATTCAATCATATATTAAAATTGCCTGTAGTGCAATAGTATTTAATCTATTTGCCAACCCTATCTATAGCTTATCAATTGGTGAAGAAATTCTGTTTGTAATTTCCATAAAGCATTTTGTAGGAATGCCAGCAGAAAAACTAAATAATCACAATAGTAAATTCTCAGTTGCTCAAGAGTATCTTACATTATCTTAAAGTTCTGTCACAAATCTTTATTTCCTATAATTAAATGAATTCACGAATTATAAGGGTTCTCAGCAGGAGTTGGCATGTCCCCCGAGGGGCATTTGGAAACGTGTGGGGCATTTGGGAATGCTGTTTAGTGAGCAAGCGGCACAGATATATAATAGATGCAATGAGTGGGCCAGTGCTCTAAAGAAAGAATTATCACACTCAAATGCCAAATGTATGCCCATAAAAAAATGCAGCACTAACAAGTCATGGGCTTAGCTTCTGAGAACAGTTTTGCAACTTGGCAAGTCACTTTCTCTCAAAGTCGTAGCTTTCTATGTGTTCCAAGGAAAGTAGCTTCCTGCTTATTTCTTGGTTGGTTTATCCAGAAAACATTAATCTCTTCCTTTTCTAAAGGCCTATAACAATTAGAGTTTTAGCAACATAGCTTAGTGTGTGTGTGTGTGTGTGTGTGTGTGTGTGTGTGTGTGTGTGTGTATGTACAAGTAGCAAAAGATATATACTACATATTCTTTTGCATAAATTATAAATCCAAGTTAGATTTTCAACTTCTTGAACTTGGAAATATATAAATATACAAAATAATATATTAGTGGCAAAAATTATTGACAATTATTAAGTACTTAAATACTCATAGAATCTATGCATTCTCACTCATGTTTACTGTAATAGAAGTACAAGCTGCTCCTTCAAGGGAGAAGATATTTATCATTTTCTATAAAATTGCATTTTCATTACTTTCTCATAGTTTTTCTATATGTTAAAATAATTATTACTTGGAAATCATTTATGTTTACAAATTTATGATTTCCATAAAATGATAATGTATTGATAATGAGTCAATTCACTGTTCTAAGATTAGTAAGAACAATTTTTCATAATGGGTAATTATTAGTTTACTGGAGTAAAGTTTTGAAAAATTATTTCTGACTGTGAGTTGTATAAGTGCAGAATCCATTCAGTCAGTCTTTGAATATAATTTTTCATTATGGTATTCTCATTTTGAAAAGACACTCCAATATCCTAACAGATTAAATCAGTTTATATAAGCCTTTTCTAAACTTCTGCCATCTGATTAAATTCCTTATAAAATTTTCTTACAACTCAGATAAACTCTTAACTTATATAAACTACATTAATTTTAGATATCTGTGAGAAAATGAGAAACATCGCTTAGATATGCTAATACTTATAAAAAAATTATATAACTTTTTTGCAAACTCTTAACCTTGATTCCTACTCATTACTTTAGGAGGTTTTTTTTTTTTTTCTCCTTCTTTGCTCATTAAGATCTTTTAGTCCTACTGATTAATGACATTTCAAACCATTTTAGACTGTTCCTGTGAGGTACTAGCATATATATGTATATATGTTGATCTCTGCCCCAAGTTACTGGCATCGAGCTCCTAAAACCCTGGTAATTTCTAAGTGATAAGAGCACGACGATCATCTCTTGTTCTAATTAGGCAACTCTGGATGGGCTTCTGGATGATTCCTAGATGGGTGTTGGTCACCAGAAAAAAAAGGCCATAATGAGCAGCTTAGAATTTTCAGCAATCCCCAACCCCCATCAATCTCTTGAAAAAGGAGAAGGGCTGTGAACTCAGAGCAACAGACTGAGGGTTTTGGAGGGGAGGGGGGTGAGGGGATGGGCGAGCCTGGTGGTGGGTATTGAGAAGGGCACGTATTGCGTGGAGCACTGGGTGTGGTACATAAACAATGAATCTTGTAACACTGAAAAAATAAAATAAAAGTATTTGGGGGAAAAAATGAAGTTAATGATTGTTCATGCCTATGCAATGAATAAAGCCTCCATTAAATCCCAAAGTCTGGGGTTTGGAGAGCTTTCAGGATGGCGAACACATTCATACCAGGAGAGTGATGCATCCCAACTCCAGGGCGAAAGAAGCTCCTGCACTCAGGACCCACCCAGGCCTCTTCCTTATGGATCTCTTCATCTGGCTACTCATCTGTGTGCTTTATCATATCTTTTAATAAACTGGTAAATGTAAGTAAGCATTTCCCAGAGTCTTGTGAGCTGCTCTAGCAAGTTAATCTGATCTGGGGGTGGCAGCCAAATCAGATGAAAGTTGTATGTAATCTGGGGACCTACTATTTGCAGTTGGTGTCTGAAGTGTAGTGGAAAGCAGTCTTATGGGATTGAGCTTGTAAACTGTTGGATCTGACACGGTTTCTAGAGATCGTGTCAGAATCGAGTTAATTGATAGAACATTTAGCTGGTGTTGCAGAGAACGGAGAGTTGTGAGGAAAAACCCCAACAAATTTGGTGGCCAGAAGTGTCAAAAGTGGAGTTCTGTGTAAAAGTAAAGGAGACACTCACAGGGAAAAAACTCACAGTAGAACTGGTTTTCCCGACACAGGAGGAAAAGCTGAGTTTTCCATTACAATTCCTAATGAACCTATTAAAATACCTCTTCATCCAAGAAGCCTTAAACAATTAAACTCAGTCATTTTGCTTTTGACTTGTTATTCAGAAGAATTTTAAAGCTGTTTAAAACAACATTTATTTGAGTTATCATTTAGCTTTCTGCTAAATTTGAGCAATGAACTGTGTTACCACACTGTAAGAATAAATAGAGAACAAATACATAATTTCTGATAAACCCTGTTTCGACACATCCTTTAATTGTTAATTGGGCTTTCCTGGAAAGCACAGATAATTGTTATTATTACTTTTTTTTCCATTTCTTAATATGTCTTCTTTCTTGACTGACCTGCCTGAGAGAACAAAATATTCAAGCCAAGGAAAGAAAAGTATAGAGATTAGGGATGGCGGTGGTACTGAGTTGTGAATCATTTCAAGAGCATTTAGAGGTACTGAGTGCCAAGTTCCTCTAGAAACAACTCACATACCTTGAGTAGATATTTTTCTTTAATGGAATAAGTTTAAAAGAAAATCCTAGCAGCATTACATTAACTGAATGGTTGATAACAAAAAGATTCCCTTCATGTGGGTTACCAGGTACGAAAAGTGATGATTTACTCTTCAGTCAGCACCCAGTAAGCAGTAAAGAAAATACCTGATTAATGCCCATGGTTTTAAAGAATGCCACTCTACCTTAAAGTATCAACCCAAGGATAAAAACACAATGGAGACTAAGGATCTCCCTATTCACAAATCCAGTAGAAACTTTTTTTTTTTCCTAAAGATTTTATTTATTTATTTGACAGAGAGAGAGAGAGAGAGAGATCACAAGTAGGCAGAGAGGCAGGCAGAGAGAGAGGGGGAAGCAGGCTCCCTGCTGAGCAGACAGTCAGATGCGTGCTCTATCCCAGGACCCTGAGATCATGACCTGAGCCGAAGGCAGAGGCTTTAACCCACTGAGCCACCCAAGCGCCCCTCCAGTAGAAACTTTTTGTCTCAATTTTATTTGAACATCCTGCTTTATCTGGCACCTTTCATAAAGCTCATCTGATAAAGCCCACCAAGGACTAACCTGTAAGATCTTGTAATACTATTAAGGTAATACCCCCTGAACACATTCTAAATGCCAAGGAGCTCATTTTTTCCTGACAACAACCATGAGATACGTAATGTTCCTATTTAATATATTAAAAGCCACACCACAAAGTAAGTATGGCATATTGATTAAAGCAACCAAATATCTGTTTGTTGGGGAATTAACTGTTCATTTGCTTTGTGCAGGCAGGCACAGCTGAATTGGCCAGTAAGGGGAGTAAAACTGCCGATCACTGTACACTAGTGCAGAGCAGATGGGCTAATCTCTAGGTTTGAATTTATAAATGGTGCCTTAGTCAGCTGAACTAACTTTAATATATCTTTAGTGAAGTCTAATGACTAAAAAAATTCCACCTTAATATCAAATTACATAGTTGTCCATGAAGTAAAGAATTATAAGGAAAAAATGTCAAAGATGAACTTCTTAAAATTTGAGGAGTAAAAACTTGAATTTGTGGTTGTAAAATATCACTCATGTTGGAAATTTAGTATTTAACAGGACATTCTTCACATATCTTACAATTTTACATGACACCAGAATAATAATCAGAAGACAAATGGGATAATTTAATATCACTCAGAAGTGTCTTGATAATTAACTAATAACAGCTTTTTACAGTCCATTGAGAATTGCGTTACTAGATTTATTTCACGGAGTCTGCTATGGGTAACTTATTTAACAACTCTAATCAGTCTGAATGGAACTGGATTAATATGCATTCTCCGAAGCAAAAGGGGAAAAAACAGTAGCAAAAATTAGTTAAAGCTTCAACCCAAGCATGTTGAAATATGTCAAATTAAACAGCCCCAAAATATGCAACCATGTAAAACTATTTAGCATGATGCCCTGGTTTATGAAAATCTCTCCCTCGGGAAACACACTTTAATTGTCTAACGTTAAAATACAAGAAGGAGTAAGCAAGAATTAAAGCATTATTATAAAACTGAACAACAAGGACTTTATGTTTTATTTATCTCAATTTCCTTCACTTTCTCTGTTTCATTTATTTTTTTTAAGATTTCAATTATTTATTTGTCAGAGAGAGAGAGAGAGCAAACAGGGGGAGTGGCAGGCAGAGCAGACAGAGAGAGAATCGGGGGACCTACTGATCAAGGAACTCAATGTTGGACTTGATCCCAGGACCCTGGGATCATGACCTGAGCTGAAGGCAGACCCTTAACTGACTGAGCCACCCAGGCGTCCCACCTTCTCTGTTTTAGAAGATGCTTTAATAGTAATTTTTGGGAATAATATTTTCTTCTTTGATATTTTCACCAACATTACTGCCCCTTCCTTATTTATACAAGTTTAAAGCATTTCAAACTTTCATTGTCTGTTGGCGATACTTAAATTTGCTTCTGATGGATCATTTATCATATTAGGCAGCATTGCCTAAACTATCACAAGTTGGAAGGTAACCATTGTGGGGAATTGAGAAGGAAATGTCTCTAGCATTTATTGTCGACCACCAAGAACTGTGCTAAGTACCAGAGAAGCACACATAAAGCAGATGCCATTTAAGCATTTAAGTTTTCCAAAAATCTCAGGAAAGATTTCACTTCTTCCGGTAAATGCTGCATCTGACTCCCATTATATACAAGTTCTGTACTGAAGTAGCACAAGAAGAGGTTGTGATAAGCTTCACCTGATAAAATCAGAAAAGATCACAGAGGTAGTAACTAGAAAGCTTTAATTTTAATCATGAATGGGATTTTCCAGAGTAATGATAATGTGAAAAGACAGATAATGCTTGGATAATGATAATTAAGTTGTGACTGCTGAGCCATAAATCTTAAATGAACAATGACGCTGGCTCTGAACTGCTTTATTTCTCCACATTCATCTGTTCTTAAGATCTACCCTCATCTCTCCCCTCCAGTCAGACTACTCTTCTTAGTCTCCATGCACCATGTTCTTCCAAAGCTCTAAACCTTTGTTCGCTCTGCTTTCTCTGATTGGAATGCTCTCTACTCCAGGTCTACCTGATGAACTCTATTCATCTTTCAAGACTCCGCTTAAGAGCAAGCAATTCTATGACACTTTCCCTTCTCTGATTCTTCCAATATAGGAGTAAAAAAAATTATTTTATGTTCTAGCTGAATCTTACCTTTATCTCAATTATTCATTCATTCATTTATCCATCCAATCAATAATTCACTCACTCACTTACTCAAGATGTAATTATCAACCTATTATTATGTGCCAGTAACAAAGCTAAGCACCAGAGATATAATTAATGGGAAATGAAAGAGAAGTTTTTATATTAGATTGAACTGGGAATTTTATAGCCAAGAGTAAATTGTATGTTCATCAGTATTTCTCCATATACAAGCAAACGAATGTAAGAAGTGTTAAGAAACTCAGAGATAATAAGATAAAGAATAACTCTGATGAGAGGGGATTGTTTTTAAGAATCGGGATCAGGTACATTTTTCTGAGCCAAATCTTTGGAAGCAACATCTGAGCTACCATGTTAAACATATAAGGGAGTAGAGAAAAGCATTGCAGGTAAAGAGAAAAATGCATATTAATGCTTTGAAGTGGCAATGTGCTTGGCTAGTTTAGGAGAAAGATATAAGCCCATCATGTAGGAACTTTGATCTGTTCACCTCCTAATGTCTAGAAAAATGCCTAACACAGTAGGTACTTAGTGAGTACTTGTGGGTTAAATAAATGGTGAGAAAGAGGATAAACAGTACTGGCCACTAGAAAAACAGGAGAGTGATGTAGGAGTGGAGAATTGGGTGGAGTAACTTCATGGCAAGCTATACAGAATATGATAAAAATATCTGGATTTTATTGCAAATTTATGGGTAGGTTGTGGGAAAACAAGTGTCTGCTAGACTAGCCAAACACAAATAACAAAAGTGAGGCTGAAACTAAACAATAAAATAAAATCTTATAGTGATTAAATTGTTCAGCATTTTTAACACTAACAACATTGTCAAGCATGCGGTAACAAGCTTGCTTGTAAAGTTCTGATGCACTTAAAATAATATTGTTTCAACTCTGTGATATCCAGGAAAAGTAAAAACTATAGCAAGTAAAAAGATCAGTGGTTTCCAGAGGCTTGGGAGGAGGGAGAGGTGAAGAAGTAGAGCACAAAGGATGGATTTTTAAGGCAGTGAAACTATTCTGTATGATACTGTAATGATGGATATGTGACATTATACATTTGCTGAAACCCACTGAAAGTACAAGAGCAACCCTAAAGGAAACCATGGACTTTGGGTGATAATGATGTGTCAACTCTGGTTCATTGATTGTAAGAAATGTACTACCTGGGTGGAAAATCTGGTGATAAGGGAGGCTGTGCCTGTGGCAGAAGGGGGAAGGGGAGATTGTGGAACTTTGTGAACTTTCCGCTCATTTTTGTTGTGAACCCAAAACTCCTCTAAAAAAAGTCTATGTAAGAATAATTGTTTTATCACTTTTACTGTTTTCCATTTGGCATTAGGTATCTAAAACCATTAAAGTATTCATGTATTTTTATTTGGGAAATTTATTTCTACATTATCCTTCTACAAAATCAATCAAAGATGTACACAGAATTTTTGTTTAAAAGTTTTCCTCTCATAATTGTTCCTAATGAGAAACTCTGAAAACATCCTCAATTTGTTATATTAGCAGAACGGAAAAACTAATTATAGAATATCCAGATACATTTTTGCCATCATAATAAAATTTTAAAGAATATCTAATAACTAATGAATATACTTATAATAAAATGTCAGGTAAAAAATTGCTAGAGTATAACATATGCAGTACAAAAATAATAATAAAAAGTACAAGACAAATACACATACCTAGGCAAGTGAAGGAGGCTAATGAAAAGAAAGACAACAAAATGCGATAGTGAGGGTTTCTGGTGGGTGGGATTTCTAATGAATTTTATTTTCTTCTTTATACACAGTTGCATTTTCACGAATAACATGTCAAAGATTAGTGCTCGCTTCGGCAGCACATATACTAACATGTCAAAGATTAAAAAGTAAATATCTAAATAACTTATTAAATAAGAAAAAAAATTGTTGGAGTAATGAGGTTGAGAACTGATAAAGGGATAAATTACAATAGCTTGATACAATTGCCTAAGGAGCATTTATTTACACATTAGCATTTACCAAAGTGTGTTTTCTATAGTCTCAGTCCCACAAAATTCTCATGAGGAGGCACAAACAATAATGAAGTCAAAAAACACTAAATATTATTTCACCCTCTTTGAAACTAGCAACATATTTATTATGTTTAAGGCTCAAGAACTCCTTGAGTTTAAGAAACTTGTTTTTGACCAACATCTCCCAAATGTATTTGACTTAAAGCATTTTAAATGCAATTGGCATTAACACTCTGAGGAATATACTTTAGGAAATGCCACTGTAGGCAGTCAGAACAATCAATAGTTTTTAAATTATTTTTTTTACTTTAAAATATCCCCAAAGTAAAAGCCCCAAAAGAAAAGTAACCAAAAAAAAATGACAAATAATTATTTTCTAAACAATCTGAAAGTAAGTTGCCATATTCACCTTCCATTATTCCTGATAAACTCCTAATGTATTGGCATGTATGTTCAACAAACAAGGATATTCTCCAATATAACCATTATAGGACCATCAAAATAAGTAAATTAAAATGGATACAAAAAAAATGGATACAATAATTTAAAGTAATTCTCAGACCCCTTTCACATTTTACCACTTAGCATAAAAATGTTTTTTGTAGCAATGGGTTTTAGCTCAGAATTATGTGATTCATCTAGTTGTCTTTAGCCATCGTTAGTCTGGAATAATTGCCTTGACTTTCATGACCCTGACACTTTTGAAGATTACAGGGCACGTAGTTTTGGAAAATCCTTCATTTGGGCTTGCCCGATGCTTCTTCATGATTAAATTCAGATTATACATCATTGGCAGAAAAAAGTTATAGAATTGATCCTATGTTCTTTTCATTGTAGTCTATAAGCTGCCACACAATTTCAGTTTGTTGCATGACAGGGTAGATGTACTTTGATCACTTGATCACTGGAGTCTGTAACAGGCTTCATCTACTGTAATGTTACTCTTTTTTCAATTTCTAATTAAGAAGTCATTTGTGGGATGGTACTTTGAGCTGTGTAAATACAGTTGACCCTTGAACAACACAGGTTTGAACTGCACGGGTCTCCTTGAATGTGGATTTTTTTTTTTTTTTAGAGTTTATTTATTTATTTGAGAGAGAGAAAGCTAGAGACAGAGAAAGAGCAGAGGGGGAGGGGGAAAAGGAAGGGCAGAGGGAGAGGAAGAAGCAGACTTCCCGCTGAGCAGAGAGCCCAAGGTGGGACTCGATCCCAGGACGCTGAGATCATGACTTGAGCCAAAGGCAGACTTAACTGACTGAGCCACCCAGGCACCCCATATATATGGATTTTTTCAATAAATATAGTACAGCACTGTAAATGCATTTTCTCTTCTGTATGATTTTTTAATATTTTTTCTCTAGCTTACTTTATTGTAGGAATACAGCATATAATAAATATATAAAATGAGTGTTTATATTACTGATGAGGCTGCCTAGTCAATAGTAGGCTATTAGTAGTTAAGTTTTTGGGGAATCAAAAGCTATACATGGACTTTTGACTGCATGGGGGAAGGGTCAGAGCCCCTAATCCCTGAGTTGTTCAAGGGTCAACTCCATTCTGTTCCTCATATGGTAAACATACCCTAAGGCCATCCCTATGATTCCCACCTTTTGCCATTCATGCCTTTGTGCAGTCTCCTCTATAGGACAAATATGTGACTTGCTTCTAACCAGAATATGACAGAATTGATGGAATGTCATTCCCATGGTATTTGTTTGTTTGTTTTAATATATATGATTTTGTGTTGCTAGCTGACTCATTCATTCTGGAGTCCTGCTCTCTGTGGTTGGCCTCAGGGAACACTAAGCCAACACTTGTATGGCCATTAGGAAATGAATTCTTCCAACAACCTGAGTAAGTTTGGAAGCAGAATCTTTCCCACTTGAACCTCCAGATGAGAACCCAGCCCTGACTAACTTTGATTGCAGTCTTACAGAGAACTCTGGATATCCTGGATAATTAAGAACACCTTAATTGGGGGCGCCTGGGTGGCTCAGTCGGTTAAGCGGCTGCTTTTGGCTTGGGTCATGATCCCAGAGTCCTGGGATCAAGTCCCACATCAGGCTTCCTGCTCAGCAGAGAGCCTGCTTCTCCCTCTCCTTCTGCCTGCTGCTCTACCTACTTGTGCTCTTTCCCTCTCCCTGTCAAATAAACAAATAAAATCTTAAAAAAAAAAAAGAACACCTTAATTGCAGCCTTGCAGAGAAACCAGTCATTCTTTGTTCAACCTCTGACCCATAGAAACAGTGAGATAATACATTTATGTTGTTTAAAAGCTGCTACATTTGTGGTAAGTTGTAACACAGCATAGAAAACTAATATACTTACCAGAGTTTCAATTAACTAATTAACTGATTAATTTTAGTATAGACTCATATTTTATACCTATTTTATTCAATGGATTATAATCTGATACTATCAATATTTATTTTGATGCTCAAATGATTACAGATTTGCAAGTGGCAAATATCATATCATATCATTTTGATATGTTACCATCAGTCTTTGAGCACTTTCTTATTTTCTGGCACAACATGATATTCTAGGCTCATCTTGTATTATCTGGCCACTGGGAATAAGCCATTTTTCCACTGAGCACTGATTCATTAGTAAGGAATATTTAAAAGACAAGATCTATTTTCTTTTATTTTAAGATTTTATTTATTTATTTGATGGAGAGAGAGAGAGCACAAGCCAGGGGAATTGCAGAGGGAGAGGGAGAAGCAGGCTCTCTGATGAGCAGGGAGCCCAATGAGGGTCTCAATCCCAGGACCCTGGGATCATGACCTGAGCCAAAGACAGATGTTTAACTGACTGAGCCACCCAGGCACCCCAAGATCTATTTTCTAGAAATGATTATTGCTATGCGGTGTCCCTGCTAACAAGCAGAGGTAGACAGGCACATGTACACACACACGCATACACACATAAAATATACACATATGTACATATATTTTTTCATATACATAAATATATGTCCACTTATATTTTATTATATATGTATCTATTGAAAACCATGAGTTTGCTCACAGGCTTCCAGTTTGGTCCAACACCACAGTTGATGCTAATTTTATCTCTTTCCACATTTATAATTCCCATCTTTGACAAAAAGGAAACTGGCACCTATTCTTCAAGCATTTACTTATTTGTTCAACTTCCTGGAAGAGAACAATATCTGATCCCTACTTAACTCCTCCTCTTCCTTCCCTACACAGATGCCCTCTTCATCTGACTTGGGCTAAGAAATTCCACCACAGGCTATTGTCACTACCCCACCATTTAATGGACATTCCTCATCCTGCTCAGCCTTCAATATCCCGCACCAGGCAGCCCTCCCATACAGACACTCTACACTCCCCGCTTGGGCTCTGATACCACACAGCTCTCTGTTCTTCTGTAAAGATACCTCTTCAATCTTCTTGGGCTTTGACATGACATGCCAGATGTCCCCCACCGTGAACAACCTCCTCATCCAGCTTGAGCTCTGATGTCCTACATTGGGTTGTATTTCCTCTTTATTCAGCTCTGACTGAACTACTCTGTGTTGGATGTCTTCCAGTTTGACTACTTTCTTCACTATCCTCAGGCTCTAACATCACATGCTGGGCTGCTTATAGTCTCTGAAGGTTAAACTAATAAAGTCCATTATTCAAATGGAATGATATTAGCTCCACCATTCTGAAAGAAACAGTAAGCAGCCAGAAAGACTGATAGAGACAGACAGAAAAAAAAAAACAAGAAAACGCGCAGTGATACATTTTTTTAACGTACTGGTGGAAATCAGTACATTCTGCTATATGATATAGAAGAGGAAAATGATCACAGCTTCAAATGTAAAGCCACATAGTTTGCCTTAGCAAAGTAATGATTTTTAATGTAGCTTGTTACAAATTTTCAAGTGCTAGATCTTTTAGACTGTATAATTCTAAATTACATATAACAATATGTATGTACATATACATATTCAATTTTCCTCATATTAACGGCTTAAGATCCTGACTAGATGTTAAGTGATTTACTTTTGCTAAGGTTTAAGTACGTACATTTAATTAACATTCTAAAGAGAAAAATCAACAAAAAGACACATGTGCATAACAATAACTTTATGTAAAAGAAGACAGCTTTGCGTAAGTCCACAGGAGCAAAGCCTTTTTAGATGACATATCATAATTTCAGAGGACACGTGGTCTTACTCTGTCATGTTAATAAATATATTAATTTGCTAAATATTTATTAAAGTGTAAATTACGTATTTAAATCATTTAGAAAAATGACAAAATGAATTTTCATGTAGTCTTAAAGCTGCAAATGAACTTAGACTTCACTAACAAGTGTGACAGAAAGATAAGTTAAAGACTATTTTCCAGGAATTTATATTCTGCTCAGTGAGGCAGAAAGTAAACAGATCATTATAAAACAACGGAAGACTTTTTAAAAATTGTGATAAAATAAGGAGTTGAGAAGAAAACACAAAAGGAATAATCATGACTTTGAAAACAATATTTTAATACTTATTTTTCAGTGAATTTAAGAATGAGAAAATCTAAATGACTTTCCCATAATCCCAAATATTCAGTGTTAGAACTGCGACTGTAATAAACTCTTCCTCATATGTCCTGGGTTCTTTTTCCTTATTTTCCAATATATTATAGAAAATTTAATAGCACAAATTCTTAGATATAAAATATCTTGGAATATAGTTATTTTTATGGTAAATAAAAGCACTTCACAAACAAAATCATCAAATGTTAGGATATAATCCCAGACCCAACAGTTTTATTCTTTTTACTGTGGCTCAAATAAACTATGGAGATATAAACTATATGGATATCTATAAAACATTTTATATATACAAATGTGTACATATACACACATATTATATATATAAATATATATACACACATGAACACAATATGGATAATACACACATATACTCTGAGAACGATAAAGAACTGGCTTGCAGTGAAGCATTTAATAATAAAGGAGCACAACTTCTGCACACTCAGCATATCCCCATCTGAGATGTTAATGAGGCAGAAAATTAAAAGAAATAACAGCACATGGGTCTTGCAATATTTTCTAACCCCTTAGTCCCCTGGTGTTTTCTTCTTCCTAATTTTGTTGGAAATGTTTATTATACTATTGATATAAACATTTATCATTGAGTAAGTAAGAAAGTATAAATTCCTACTGATTTCTTGGCTACACTAACACCCACCTGGAAAGATTTATAAAGAGTAATTTTTCCTTTTATAAATATCTGACATCCCAGTCTTCACATCTGATAAGGGAAAGAACCCCTGTAATAACCTTCTAAAGTTTTATTTATGTATTTATTTATTGATTGATGAGTGAGTGCTCTATAAGCTTTTAGCTCAACATCCACTAGATAAAGAAAAATGGAAAACAAAACAAACAAACAAAAAAAAATGGGGCACCTGGGTGGCTCAGTGGGTTAAAGCCTCTGCCTTCGGCTCAGGTCATGATCCCAGGGTCCTGGGATCGGGCCCTGCATCGGCTTTCTGCTCAGCAGGGAGCCTGCTTCTCCCCTTTCTCTCTGCCTGCCTCTCTGCCTACTTGTGATCTCACTCTCTCTGTCAAATAAATAAATAAAATCTTTAAAAAAACAAAAAAAATAGAAAAAAAATGGGGCAGAAAATTGAGAATTTAAAATTGTTTGTAAGTGGGGTTAGGAGACTTAAGTGTTTTCTACTAAATTCAGTCATTCTAAAACTACTATGTTACAATAAATTCCCAGGCCAAATTCATTAAGTGAAGCACTGTAAGTGGTTAGATTGAGCAAACCTAAACATATATATCTGCTACAAAGTTATGGTTATAGACAGGTTTATTTTAAGCAGAGGATGATGATGCAGGCAAACTAGCACCAGTTAGAATCAGATTTTATATTTATTAAAGTAAGTGTTACATTTTTACTGCTTCATTGACTACCCTTCCTAAGTAGTTTGCATAAACTAAAAGAGGTAATCATCTTTTTTTGAAGTAGTCATAAAAATATAGGTTAGAGTAGCAACATTCAAAGGATAATTCCTTAAAAAAACACAAAAAATATTCTTTAAAATTTTAACAGATTGTTTCTTAATTTCTATTGCAGAGTTGAATCAGAAAATAGGACACATATACATTCAACTTAACTTGTGACCCTTTATCCCACACATATTAAAAAGGAGTTGATACGGGAAGCCTGTGTGTCTCAGTCAGTTAAGCATCTGCTTTAGCTCAGGTCATGATCCCAGGGATCCTTGCTCTGTGGGAAGCCTGCTTTTCCTCTGCCTGCCACTCCCTCTGCTTGTTCATTTTCTCTCTCTCTCTGTCTCTCTCTCTCTGATAAATCTTGGCAGAAACTGAGGTCTGTGGCATTTAAACTAGTTCCATTCCTATCCCCTAAACCTCAGCTCCTCAGTACCCTTGAAAACAGTCTTACAACAATGGTAGCTATGAAGGACAACAGACTAGTAGACACTACAGAGGGAAGAATGGGTTTGGAGCCCCCCAAAACTTTATCCTCACAGGATGGTTATTATTTTACCTGCCTGGCAGCTCCCTGGAAAATTCTCATTCTCAGAGCATGTCTTTCATTTTGATTCAGAGCATACTCAGTGAAAAATATCCCATCCCCAGGGCATTTGCCAAAAATAATCAGCAGCAATCAATCCTTTGGCATCACAGATGTCTAAGGTGGATACCGGTTGGGGCAAGCAGGCTGGTCTAAAAACTTAAAGTAACTCTGGGGGATAATATGTCTTTAAAGGACTTCGAGTTTCTGGTTTGGCATGTAAGAAGCTCAGAAGCTCCTAACTACATTTTAAGAACAAGTAAAAGCTGAACAAACTGAAAAATCAGCAACTCTCCTCACATGTTTCAGAGAGTGGAAGTCACAGCACAAAGTCCTGCCCCTAAAACTGGAAATACCAACAAGCAAATACAGAAAATCACAACTTTCGAAAGCAGAAACCCTCTAGCTAAAACCTCCATGGGAATCAGTGCCAAGGGTAGGGAAAATTGAATTGCAGTTGATAAACTGTCAGAGGCTTGTCTGAGACAAGTCTGAGACACAAAAATTCAGGGGGATTCATCATTAGAGGACCCACACACTTTTGTGAGTTTTACCCCCTGGAGCTCTAGCAGGTCCTCACAGTGAATGTCAGGGGAAAACAATCCCCTCATGCCTTCAGCAGGCGGAGAGGAAAAGGAACCATTTTGAAGTACACTGGAGCATTCTGTCTAATCTACTGGGGTTTTACCAGAACCTAACTGACTTAAAGGAATGAAAATATCCACCCTAAGCCCACTCTAGACATCTTGTCTCACCTGAGTGAAGGAGAAGGGGGAGGAATGAGAAATGGATATGAAGTCACAGTCCAAAGGCAGACAGACTCATTAAATCACTGAGACCTAACCATGGAACTGTAGAACGTTTGCCCCCTCCTTCCACACACGCACCTTATCACCACGTTACTAAAGGCCTACTTATAGCAGATCCTTTTACCTAGCACATCATGTCCGGCTATCATGAAAAAATTTCAAGGAATATTAATAGGCGAACAAACAAACAAAAAACACAGTTTGAAGAGACAGAGCAAGCAGCAGAACCAGACTCAGATATGGCAGAAATGTTGGAATTATCATGATTTTTTTAAAATTATGATTAGTATGCTAATAGCTCTAATTGATTAAGTAGACAGCATGCAAGAACAGATGGACAACGTAAGCAGAGAAATGGCAATTCTTAGAAAGGATCAAGAAGAAAGGCTAGACATTAAAAACACTTTAACAGAAAGGAAGAATGCCTTTGATGGGCTTATTAGTAGATCAGACACAGCTGAGGAAAAATCTCTACACTTGAGGATATCTCAATAGAAACCTCCAAAACTTAAAAGCAAAAGCAAGAACAAAAACACTACATCTTGGCATATCCTTTCCAAACTATATAAAATCCAAAATAAAGAAAAATTCTGAAAGAGGCCAGAGAAGGAGGAAAAAGTAACTTCTCTACATAGGAACAAATATAAAAATTATATCTGATTTATTCTCAAAAAACATGTTAGCAAGAAGAGAGTAGAGTGAAATATTTAAAGTGTGAAAATGAGTAAAACAAACAAACAAAAATTCACCAACCTAGAATTCTGTACCCTGGAAATTATTCTAAAAAGTGAAGAAGAAATAAAGACTTTCTCAAATTGAATAAAAAAATTTTTTGAGAAATTTGTTGCTAGTAGCCCTGCCTTGCAAGAAATGTTAAAAGAAGTTCTCTAGAGTGAAGGAAAATGATATGGGTCAGAAACTTGGATCTACATAAATAAAGGAAGAGCACTGAAAAAGAAATGTAAAAGCAAAATAAAAACTTATTTTTTATTCTTAACTGATCTAGCATATAACAATTTGTTGAAATAATAATATTAACAATGTACTTGATTTTGTATTCTTATGTATAAGTGAAACAATGTCAGCAACGTTATGAAGGACAGAAGACAGGAATTAGGATTATTATCATAAGGTACTTGCAATACCTGTGAAGCACCATAGTATTATTTGAAAACGGGTCAGGTTAATTATAAATGTATACATCAAAATCTAGGGTAACCATTCAGTAAAAAAATAAAAAGATAATTGATATGCTAAGGAAGGAGAGAAAATGGAATAATACACTCAGCTGAAGTCACAAAAGTTAAAAAAAAAAGACAAAAATAAAAACAAAGAATAAGGATAGCAAAAAAAAAAAAAAAAGAAGGGTGACAAATAGAAAACAGTAACAAATATAGATATCAATCCAAGATTATCAATAATCACTTTGTACAGTAGGATTCTAAGTGCAGCAATTAAAAATAGAGATTATCAGTGTGGGTCGAAAAACAAGATCCAACTAAATGTTGTCTACAAGAAACCCACTGTAAATATAAAACGCATATAGATTAAAAATAAATGGATGGAGAAAGATATACCATGATAATAAAATTCAAAAGAAAGTGTGAGTAGCTATACTAATTTTGAACAAAGTAGACTTCAGATGAAGGAAAGTTATTAAGAATAAAGAGGGGCATTACATAATGATAAATGTGCTAATACTCCAAGAAGATGTAATAATCCTTAACATGTGTCTAACAATAAAGCATCAATATATATGAGAAAGAAACTGATAAAAGTACAAAGGGAAATAAATGAATCCACCATTATATTTGGAGACTTCAATACCCCTAAATCAGAAATGGATAGATCCAGCAGGCAGAAAATCAGCGAGGACATAACTGAACTCAACAACACCATCAATCAACTGAGTATAATTGACATTTATAGACAACTTTATCCAATAACAAGAGAACACACATTCTTCTGAAGTTCACATTTCCATTCACCAAGATAGACAACATTCTAGGTATATAACACACCTTAGTAAATTAAAAAAAAAAATAGAAATCATACAATGTTTGCTTAGGTCCCAATGGAATTAAACTAGAAATCGATAACAAAAATATAGCTTGAAAATCCCCTAAATACTTGATGATTATACATTTCTAAATAACACATGGGTCAAAAAAGAAATTAAAAATTATTTTGAAATAAATGAAAACACAATTTATAAATTTGTGAGATGCAGCAAAAGCAGTGTTTAGAAGGAAATTTATAGCAATGAATTCATATATGATCCCCAACTCATGATGGTTTAACTTCTAATTTCTCAACTTTACAATAGTGCAAAAGCAATACACATTAAGTAGAAACCATTCTTCAAATTCTGAATTTTGATCATTACTCAGGCTAGCGATATGCCATATGATACTTTATTGTGACGCTAGGTAGCAGCAGGGAGCCATAGTTAGCCACAAGGTCATGAAGGGAAACAACTGATGCACTTATAACCATTCTGTACCCATACAATCATTCAATACAGTATTCAATAACCTACATGAGTATTCAAGACTTTATTATAAAATAGGCTTTGTGTTAGATGATCTTGCCCAACTATAGGCTAATGTAATAAATGTCCTGAGCATGTTCAAGGTAGGCAAGGCTAAGCTATGATGTTCACTATGTTGGTTGTATTAAATTCATTTTCAACTTGCAATGACTTTATCATGATGTAAAGAAAAGAAATATAAAGAATAGAAATGAAGATCTAAAATCAATCATCTAAGCTCCCATCTTAAGAAACTAAAAAAAAAAAAAAAAGAGCAAATTAAAACCAAATAAGCAGAAGAATAAAAATTAGAGTAGAAATCAATAAAATTAAAAACGAGCAATCAATAGAGCTATTCAACAAAACCAAAAAGTATTTCTGTGAAAAGTTCAATAAAATCAATAAGCCTCTAGCCAGGCTAAGAAAAAAACAGAGAAAAAAACACAATGACTAGTATCAGAAGTGAAAAAAAGGACATCACAACAAATTTCATGAACAGTAAAGGATAATTAAGTATTATTATGAATAACTCTATACCCACAAATATACTAGTCTAGATGAAACTGACCAATTTCTTGATAAACAACATCTGTGAAACTCACACAGGAAGAAATAGACCATCTAGATAAACTTATTTCTATTAAAGAAATAGAGTCAATAATTAATAACCTTCCAGAAAGCAGTAGGCCTAGACAGATTCACTGGTAAATTCTACCAAACAGTTGAAAGAAATCATACAAATTCTCTGCAATCTCTTTCAGAGGACAAAGCAGAGGGAAAACTTCCTAACTGCTTTATGAAGCCAGCATTACCCTAGTACCAAAACCAAAGATATTATATGAAAAGAAAGCTACAGACCAGTATCTCTCATGAACACAGATATAAAAATTCGCATCAAAATACTAGCAAATTGATGAGAACGTGCATTGTGAAAAGAAATATAAATTGGTACAGCCACTATGAAAAACAATATAGAGGTTCCTCAAAAAGTTAAAAATAGAACTATCATGTGATCCAGGATTCCACCTCTAGGAATATATTCAAAGGAAGTAAAAATCGCTGTCATGAAGAAATATCTGCCCTCTCATGTTCACTGAAGGATTCATGGTAGCAAATGTGATACACACATGCACACACACTCACTCACTGGAATATCATTCAGCTTTTAAAAAGAAGGAAAATGCTGCCATTCACAACATGAATTAACCTGGAAGTTATAAGTGAAACAAGCCAGACAGAGAAAGACAAATACTGCATAATCTTATTTATAGATGGAATCTAAAAAAGTTGAATTCATAGTAATAGAGAATAGAATAGTAGTCACCAGGGGCTGGATGTGGTGGGGGCAGGGGAGGGAATGGGGAGATGTGGCCAAAGGGTACAAATTCTCAGTTATAGGATCAATAAGTTCTAGAGATCGAACGTATAGCATGGTGACTGCAGTTAATAACAACACATTGTAAACTTTTCTTTAAAAATGTAATTGCACAGTAAAATGGAGAATAGTTTTCCAAAAAGTAGTGCTGAGACAATTGGATATGTATATGCAGAGGAATGAAATTGGTTCTCTCCCTCACATCATACACAAAAATAAACTCAATGTGGGTCACATATCTAAATGTAAGAGGTATCACTCTAAAACTATTAGAAGAAAACAGACATAAATCTCCAATACTTTAGATTAAGTGATTTTTTAGATAATATACCAAAGACAAAAGCAACAAAATAAAAATAACAGATGAATTGTCTTCATCAAAATTAAGTCCTTGTATATTTCAAAAAGCACCGTCAAGAAAGTGAAAAGATAACCCACATAAAGGTAAAAGAATATTTGCAAACCATATAACTGATAAGAGATTTAGATAAGGATATCTAGAATATATAAAGAACATTTACAGTTCTACAATAGTCAAATGGCCAAAATAAAAGTTGGCAAAGACTTGAATCGACATTTCTCCAAATAGAATATACAAATAGCCAACAAACACATGAAAAGATGCTTAACATTATTAGTCATTAGGGTAATGTAAACCAAAATCATAAGGAGATACCAATTCACAACTATTAGGGCTGTTAACACGAAAAAGACAGACAAAGCTTGATGACGATATGAAGAAACTGGATCTTATGTATTTCCAGAGTGGTTATAAAGTGGGAAAGATATAAAAACGATTTGTCAATTCTTCAAAATATTAACATAGGGTTATATAACTCCGCAATTTCATTAATAAGTATTTGCCCAAGAAAATTAAAACATACGTCTGCACTAAAATTTGTACACGAATTCTCATAACAGCATTAGTTATTATGGTTAAAAACGGAAACAGCCTAAATATCCATCAACTGAGAATGGATACACAAAATGTGGCATATGCATACAGTAGGATATTACTTGGAAATAAAAGGACTGATGTGCTGATACCTGCTACAATATGGATGAACTTTAAGACAGTACAGCACAAGAAAGAAGCCAATCAGAAGAGCAAACATATTAGATGATTCAGTTTATACAAAATCTCCAGAATAGAAACCAACAGAAAGTAGGTTAGTGGTTGCCTCAGGCTGGGAGGATTGGTAGCGGGCGGGGGGTGGGGGGGGTGGGGGGTACTGTTGAAGCGAAAGTAACTACAGAAGAGAATGGAGTTTCTTTTGAGGGTGATGAAATGTTCTAAAATAAGATTATGATGATGACTGTACATCTCTGTGAAAATACCAAGAAACACTAAAATGTATAAGACAGTGAATTTTATAATTTTATGATATGTGAGTTATATTTAATGAGTGTTATAAAAACACATTGCTGAAATTCATTCATATTGCGGCAATGTAGATACATTGATTTATTCTGATATCTGTATTCCATTGTGTTTTTCACCAAACCTCTGTTGATAGGCTTTGAACTATTTATGGGTCTTTGCTAATATTAATAGTGCTGCTGTGAGCATTCTTTTTTTTTTTTTTTAAGGATTTTATTTATTTATTCGACAGAGAGAGAGATCACAAGTAGGCAGAGAGGCAGGCAGAGAGAGGGGGGAGCAGGCTCCATGCTGAGCAGAGAGCCCGATGCGGGGCTCGATCCCAGGACCCTGAGATCATGACCTGAGCCGAAGGCAGAGGCTTTAACCCACTGACCCACCCAGGCGCCCTGCTGTGAGCATTCTTGAGCTTATCCTCAGCTACACATACGCCAGATTCTCTTTTGGGTACACACCAGAGTCCAATTAGAACAGATAAAACAGCTCCAGTTATTTCAAACAGAGAGGAATTTAATAATGAGAATCAAGTTAAAAAGTTGTGTGGGTTTTTTGGGTTGTTTTTAAAGATTTCATTTTTTTATTTGAGAGAGCAAGCAAGAGCAGGGGTAGGGCAGAGGGAGAGGGAGAAGCAGGCTCCCTGCTGAGCAGGGATCCTGACAAGGGGCTCCATCCCAGGGCCCTGGGACCATGAGCTGAGCCACCAAAAGCAGATACTTAACCAACTGAGCCACCCAGGCGCCCCAAACGTTGTGTTTTGTTTTTTTGATTTATAAAGTCTTTGAAACGGCTAGAGGAACAAAATGGGATTAGGTAGTGTTACACAAAAATTAGTAACTACAGAAGCTCCCACATCCCTAGGAAGAAACCAAAGGATACTGCTACCTTGAACCCATGCTCGCTGCTCATTGTTATGGGGCTAGAGGTGCTAAGAAAGAATCCAGGAGGCCACATTCACTGGATGCTGCTGCTTTCTGATGTCAATAGGGTGCTATCACCATTACAAACTACTTCCACCACTGTTTCTATTACCACTGCTGTTAATAATGCCCTTATCATGTGTTTGGTAGCACCCTGCCAGAGGGGAAGCAGTCATCACAAAAAAAAGGGGGCACTTTTCTTCTGCCTGCCATTGGCCAAACTGCTTGGGAAGTCAGCCAGTAAGGGCATCGGGAAATGTAGTTTGCAAAATTCCTACCCAGCAGGAAAAAGGAGGATAAAAAAGGGCACGCATGGAAATGAGAAGCAACAGATGTTTTCCAGCACAGAGAAAGTCCTGAAAACTTGGCATCCTTATACATCTTTCTATCCATGTCTAATATTGTACAGAACAACAATAAAACCACATCATGCTGCTTTTGAATAACAGTGAGCAACCAGTCTTCATACAAAGACACGCACTCCCCAAACTGTCCTGAGTCCATGACTCATCTCTAGAAATGTTAGTTCTTTTAATAATACAGTCACAATCACATGTAAGTAGTCTGAAACATCAAGACAAAAGTGTAAAGTTAACCACAAACAACTTTTAAAAAAATATTAGGGGAAAAAAAAATATTAGGGGAAAAGGAGAGAAATAAAATGCCTAATATACAAACAATGTATATTATGTGCAAGGAAGAACATATCTAGAGCTGCTGTAGTCCTTGTTTCTGTAACTGGTCACAAGGCCACCATTTTTATTTATCACTTTCATCTTTTATTCCATGTTCTACGCTTTCTTCTCCCTCGACCAGAGTTTCAGCTGGTCAAGGTTTTTTCTTTGTTTTTGTTTTGTTTTTAAGATTTTATTTCTTTATCTGAGAATGAAAGAGAGAGAAAGAACAAGCAGGGGAGCTGCGAAGGAGGGGGAGGAGCAGAGGAAGAGAGGGTAGGAATAGAGGGAGAGGGAGAAGCAGACTCCCAGCCAGAGCAGGGGGCCCGGCAGCTGGATAGGGGGCTCCGTCTCAGGACCCTAGTGGTATCATGACCTGAGCAGAAAGCAGCTGCTTAACCAACTGGGCCACCCAGGCGCCCCCAGCTGGGCAAGGTTCTCAATGAAATGAATCAAACCTTCCCTGCCAAAAGAGCTAATCATTAGCAGAACTGGGTTCTTGATCTGATTTTCCTTTCTCGGTTGTATATAAATTGGGATGAAACTAGCCAAGCCAATAACCTCTTCGTATGAGTGCTTATTAAATGGCAAGTGGAATCTCTACTTATAGTTATAAGGAACCATATACGTGTCCTCTAGGGAAAGTAAAACTTTGTGGGAATACCTTGGACACTCAAATCTTTGAGGAAGCAGCAGCAAAATATTTGCAACTGGGTTGTGATGTGTAAAAGTGAAAGTAGCCATTTCTGTATTCAGGCTTTAATTTCCAGAACTGACTGAGTATTCAGTACCCCAGAAGAAGTGGCATTTGGTGGGGACATTCTTCCAAATATACAAAGAAGCCCAGAGATTTGGAAGAAGAAGGACTGCTACAGCAACTGTCTGACATATTCCCACAAGTTTTACTTCTTTCTATAGTTCCTTCTTGGAATAGGGCTTCTTACTGCTGAGGTTTTATTTGTGAGAACTCCTAAGTTGCTACTAATTGTCCCAAGGCAACAGAGTGGAAGAATCAAAGGAAGATTTCAGTTTCTTTCCAATTTTATTATCTCACCGCTATAATGGACCTGCCCTGCTCCCAGCAAAAGCAAATCCCTACTCTACTGCACCATGCTTCCTACCTCCTCATTTAAAACAAGTTTATCTTCCCAGTGGATTCTTGGGGTTTTTCCCACTCTTGATGTTTTCCCTCGTGTGTCCCTCTAGGGTTTATTTTTCTATAGCAGTCTGTGCTGGTAAAAGATCTTTCTAGTAGCTGGACATGACAACATGTAGGAATGTGTGATCAGTCTGTAGTGACGACTGAACCACTGGCTCATGGTTTCTTTTCCTGCTAATGAGGAATGAGGTATTTAAATCACATTATTAAACATCCTTTAAGTAAATATTCCAGAAGGAAAGGCCTTGGGAATCTGCAGACACATACCTTATGTTACCACAGCTCAACACATTTAAAACACCTTGTTGGAAACTGACAAGAGAGAGAGTTTTAATATCACAAATAAAATCAGTTCATGTTCTAATTGTATCTTGTTTTTAACCAAAAGAATTGTTACCTTAGGTTGAGTGCTGTTCCATTCACTAGACATGGGCTTTTAATTATTTAATAATATTTCCAGAGAGGAGGAGCAAGATGGCGGAGGAGCAGGGGACAGATATCATCAGGTCTCAGGAGTTCAGCTAGATAGTTATCAAACCACTCTGAACAGCTACAAACTCAACAGGAGAAAGAAGAGAAGAAGAGCAGCAATTCTAGGAACAGAAAATCAACCACTTTCCGGAAGGTAGGATGTGCAGAGAAGTGAATCCGAAGCAACAGGAAGATAGACCATGGGAAAAAGGGCCGGCTCCCGGCAAGTGAGATAGCAGCAAGCACAAAATCGGAACTTTTAGAGTCGGCTCCCCTGAGGGACTTCGCTCCAGAGGCTAAGCAGGGGGTGGAGCCCTCTCGGGGACAGTGTGGTCTCAGGACCCTTGGGGTCACAGAAAGACTAGGGGTGCCTGAGTGCGGCCGAGCTCCCGGGTATTAGAGCGAGGAAGCCTGCGGCAGAGAGAGCCGAGCAGTGGACTCTCAACTTGGGGTTACCCTAAATCGTGATCCAAGGCACAGTTGGGCCACTGCTCTTCGGGCAGGGACCCAACAAGCAGCAGATCCGGAGAGACTCACCTTCCTCCTCCCCAAGAAGCGGCACGGGAGTGTGCTGCAGGAATTGGCTGGGTTTGGAGACTCTAAACGGGGCCGAGCACCAGAGATAGAAACACTCAGTCACAGGCAGGTGAGCACAGAGTATGGCCGGGAACCAGGGAGACAGGAGGGATTGACTGTTTTTCTCCGAGGGCGCACTGAGGAGTGGGGCCCTGAGCTCTCGGCTCCTACGGCCAGAGATTGGGAGGCCGCCATTTTCATTCCCGTCTTCCAAAGCTGTACGGAAAGCGTTCAGGGAACAAAAGCTACGAGAGTGAACCCGAGAAGATTACTTAGCCCGGCCCCTGGCAAGGGCGGTGCAATTCCACCTCGGGCAAAGACCTTTGAGAATCACTGCATCAGGCCCCTCCTCCAGAAGATCAGCAATTACATCCAGCCAAGACCAAGTTCACTGATCAATGAGAACGGCGGAAATCCAGAGCTAGGGGAAAGGAACACATAGAATTCATGGCTTTTTTCCCATGATCCTTTAGTCTTTCAAAGTTAAATTTTTTTAATTTTATTTTTTTCTTATTCTATTTTTCAAAGTTTTCCTCTTTTCTATTGTAACATTTTTTAACTATTTTATCTTATCAATACCTTTTTAAAAATCTTTTTTAATTTTCATTGTTACAGTCATATTTTATCCCTTCATTGTATTTAACCTTATTTTTTGTACACATATAGGGTTTTTTTTTCTTTAAAATTTTGGTATACAATTTTGTCTAAAAGATCAAAATATACCCTAAATCTAGCACATGGCTTTGTTCTAGTCTCCAGCCTGATCACATTCTTTCCTTTTTTTTTTCCTTTTCTTTTTTCAACCAACTTCTTATCAATTCCTATTTTAGAATCTTTTTTTAATTTTCATCTTTACAGTCCTATTCCATCCCTTCATCATGTTTATCCTTATTTTTGTGTATGTGTGTGTATATATATATTATATATATATATACTGTATATATATATTATATATATATACTGTATATATATATTGTGTATATATATACTTTTTTTTTTTTCTTTAAAATTTTGGGAGGTAGTTTCTTCTAACAGACCAAAATACACCCAAAATCAAATGTGTGGCTCTGTTCTATTCATCAGTCTAATACAGTTGTCTATACTGTATATAGTATAATAATAGTAGGGGACTTTAACACCCCCCTCACTGAAATAGACAGATCATCTAAGCAAAAGATCAACACGGAAATAAAGGCCTTAAATGACACATTGGACCAGATGGACATCACAGATATATTTAGAACATTCCATCCCAAAACAACAGAATACACATTCTTCTCTAGTGCACATGGAACATTCTCCACAATAGATCACATCCTGGGTCACAAATCAGGTCTCAACCATTACCAAAAGATTGGGATCATTCCCTGCATATTTTCAGACCATAATGCTTTGAAACTAGAACTCAATCACAAGGGGAAAGTTGGAAAGAGCTCAAATACATGGAGGCTAAAGAGCATCCTACTAAAGAATGAATGGGTCAACCAGGAAATTAAAGAAGAATTAAAAAAAAATTCATGGAAACAAATGAAAATGAAAATGAAAACACAACTGTTCAAAATCTTTGGGACATAGCAAAGGCAGTTCTGAGAGGAAGTATATAGAAATACAAGCCTTTCTAAAGAAACAAGAAAGGTCTCAAGTACACAACCTAACCCTACACCTAAAGGAGCTAGAGAAAGATTAGCAAAGAAAGCTTAAACTCAGCAGAATCTATACTCAGAAAACTATAAAGTACTCATGAAAGAAATTGAGGAAGACACAAAGAAATGGAAAAACGTTCCATGCTCATGGATTAGAAGAACAAATATTATGAAAATGTCTATGCTACCTAAATCAATCTACACATATAATGCAATCCCTATCAAAATACCATCAACTTTTTTCAAAGAAATGGAACAAATAATCCTAAAATTTATATGGAACCAGAAAAGACCCTGAATAGCCAGAGGAATGTTGAAAAAGAAAACCAAAGTTGGTGGCATCACAATTCCAGACTTCAAGCTATATTATAAAGCCATAATCATCAAGACAGTATGGTACTGGCACAAAAACAGACACATAGATCAATGGAACAGAACAGAGAGCCCAGAAATGGACCCTCAACTCTATGGCCAACTAATCTTTGACAAAGCAGGAAAAAATATCCAATGGAAAAAAGACAGTCTCTTCAACAGATGGTGTTGGGAAAATTGGACAGCCACATGCAGAAGAGTGAAACTGAATCATTTCCTTACACCGCACAGAAAAATAGACTCAAAATGGATGAACGACCTCAATGTGAGACAGGAATCCATTAAAATTATTGAGGAGAACACAGGCAGCAACCTCTTCGACCTCAGCCACAGCAACTTTTCCTAGAAATATTGCCAAAAGCAAGGGAAGCAAGGGCAAAATGAACTATTGGGACTTCATCATGATCAAAAGCTTTTGCACAGCAAAGAAAACAGTCAACAAAACCAAGACAACCAACAGAATGGGAGGAGATATTCGCGAATGACATATCAGATAAAGGGCTAGCATCCAAAATCTATAATGAACTTCTCAAACTCAACACCCAAAGAACAAATAATCCAATCAAGAAATGGGCAGAAGACATGAACAGACATTTCTGCAAAGAAGACATCCAAACGGCCAAGAGACATATGAAAAAGTGCTCAACATCACTCGGCATCAGGGAAATACAAATCAAAACCACAATGAGATACCACCTCACATCAGTCAGAATGGCTAAAATTAACCAGTCAGGAAATGACGGATGTTGACAAGGATGCAGAGAAAGGGCAACCCTCTTACACTGTTGGTGGGAATGCAAGCTGGTGCAGCCACTCTGGAAAACAGTATGGAGATTCCTTAAAAAGTTGAAAACAAAGTTACTCTACGACCCAGCAATCGCACTACTGGGTATTTACCCTAAAGATACAAATGTAGTGATCTGAAGGGGCACCTGCACCTGGATGTTTAGAGCAATAATCGTCTAACATCTAATAGGATGTTTAGAGCAATTAATGTCCACAATAGCCAAACTATGGAAAGAGCCTAGATGTCCATCAACAGATGAATGGATAAAGAAGTGTGGTGTATATATATATATATATATATACACACACATATACATACACACACACACACACACAATGGAGTACTATCCAGCCATCAAAAAAGGTGCAAACTTGCCATTTGCAATGACATGGATGGAACTAGAGGGTATTATGCTAATCAAATAAGTCAATCAGAGAAAGACAATTATCATATGATCTCTCTGATATGAGGAATTTGAAAGGCAGGGCAGGGGGATATAGGGGGTAGGGAGGGAAAAAATGAAACAAGATGGGATTGGGAGGGAGACAAACCATAAGAGACTCTTAATCCCATGAAACAAACTGAGGGTTGCTGGGGAGTGGGGGGTGGGGGTAGGGATAGGGTGGCTGGGTGATGGACATTGGGGAGTATATGTGCTATGGTGAGTGTTGTGAAATGTGTAAGCCTGATGATTCGCAGACCTGTACCCCTGGGGCAAATAATACGTTATATGTTAATAAAAAAATAGTATTTCCAAAAACCAAATTTAGTCTCAAAATATGAACACCTACAATCACTGATGACAGGCCAGAAGAAGGAAAATAAAACAAAAGAAAACATACCCCCCGATAAATGCCAACAATGAGTAAAACCAGAAAATTTGTAAAAGAAAAAAATGAAAATTAATAAAAGTATGATTCAAGGAAATTTACACTAAGATTGGAATTTCCAAAAAAGATTTCCAAACATTTTATTTTTTAAAAAGTACATAGAAAAAAAAAAAAAGTACATAGGATTCTAAAGTCGCTTTGAAATACTTTTAGTGGTATTGTTTGTGATTTTTGGATTTTAAATTATTTTATTTTGAAATAATTATAGATCTATGAGCAATTATAAGAAATAATACAAATTGGCCCTATAGAGTCTTTACTCAGTTTACTGCAATAGTAATAACTTTCAAAACAATAGCACAACATAACAACCAGGATATTAATATTGGTACAGTCAAGATGCAGAACATTTCCATGACCAAAAAGATCCATCATGCTGAGAGGTTAGGGCCACACCTACTTCCCTCCTTCCACAACCCAAGAATGGCAGGTAAATAGAATCATACAGTATGTGATCTTTTGTGATTTCTTTTTTCCAGTCAATTTTGGCAGTTCCTATTAGTTGAGGACAGTTCTTTGGGGAAAGCTGATGCGAGGGTTAGCAGCCCTCACTCCCAGCAGCTAGAAGAGAGATGTACTTGCTTTGTAAACAGGCAGGCACAACAGCATCTCCCTCTGTCACAACTAGAACAACTCAGGAAATGGAAGACGGCAGGTTTAAGTCACTTATCAAATTCTTACTACTGGTAAGTGGCGGATGTCCTTTTTGAAGGTAACCTCACAGACTGTCAACTAGATCCAGAGTCCACGGCCTGACACCTAACCACCATGATATCCCGACTCATCAACAACATACGAATGTTTAGGTCTACCAATCCATCGACAATGGCAACAAAAATGACACAAATGATTTCCGAAGAAAGTAAAACACATTTTTCTAAACTTAGAGTATTAGTTTTTTTTTTTTTTATCACTGCTTTAACAAATCACCAAAACCTTAACGTCTTGACAGTACAAATTTATGGTCTTGTAGCTCTGTAGGTCAGAAAGTTAGCGTGGATCTCACTGGGCTGAAATTAAGGTGTCAACAAAGTTGCACTCCTTGCCAGGGGAGGAAGTTACATAAATACAGCCCCATTTGACAAAAAGTACAATTTTGGTTAAAGAATTGGATTTGGGCCTCACTCTTATGACTGTGAGATTGAACTGTTAATATTTCTAGTGCTACCTTCAAATAGAGGTCAGTAAGCAATCTCCACCAGGCTCACAAATACAAAACCAAACCAAACCTTATTGTTTGATAGAAAATTGTTTTATAAATGTAAACACTTGACACAAAAGTATGCTATGTGATTAACCAGGAATATCAAAAGACTTTGTAAAGCAAAATCTAGGGGCTCTTCAGGAAGTAATTTAAGTTACAATTCTTCACATCTCGTTTTGTCAATATGATGTCAAGAGATTTCAACAGTTGTTTATACATAAGTATGGCATCCCTCTCTCTTCTTTTATTCTAGAAAGTGTCAATAAAATAACATATAGATCCATGAAAGACCTGTTAGCACATGAAATCTAACATTCAGTATATGATTTATTCAATTTTTCATTACAAACAATAGAAATTAGAGAATTGAGCATATGAGATATTTCCATTGAAATCATTTGCATCTAAAAGCCTCACAGATAAAGTATGAATAATGATCCTATGCCTATTTTCTCTAGTGAGCCATTATGATCACAGTGGAAGTGACACTAAGAGACATTTCCATTGGATCTTTGCCTATTGAGATACAGCCTTAATGGTACTAGGATGTTTCTACATTTTAACATCTGAATATATTATTAAGTCACTGAAATGCACCCTATTAGCATCTCCTTCTCTAAATTTTGCACTATTCCCCTCTTCACAGTAAACTATTACTATTCATTCTTGGTATTCTTTTATACATGAGGCAGGGATTCATAAAGCTGTCATTTAAAAAAACATAGTGAAAGACTATTCAATGAAACAAGTTTAAGGGACAAACTGCAAAATAGCTTGCTTCCTACAAAATGCCATGGACAAATAATGACTTAACATAAATTATATAATTATGCCAAAATAGATATACAATACAAACAGCAAAGGATCAAGTATGAATTTTGCTACTGTGTAATTAAGTGATTAGGCAGAAAGAGTGGGAAGAGAAGGGGTCTGCTCAGAAAAGAGAAAGCTAGTGTCCCGAATCAATCCCATGCTAGAATATGAACTTGGAAGGGTCGTCATCTAATCTCTTAAGACATTTAAACAACACTTACAGGATATTTCAGAATTGAGAAGAAAGGAAATGACAACAGACATGAGCAATTGTCAAACAATAATTAAAAAACAATTTAAAGCAACAATAACAAGGAAACAAAGTATTCCCATGAATATGATACAGAATAAAACAAAAAACTAATACACATTTTGGCGTTTTTGTCAAAAAATAACCAATTACATGTAAAATAGTTTTAGCACAATATCTACTACATTGTAAGAGACTAAATATTTTAGTAATTATTTAATGAAACTAACTGACTGGGTTTCTTAAAATTTTAACCCCTAAATCTATAAACCTAATGTGTCATTTTCCTTCTTTTATTAAAAAAAATAATAATAAAATAACACCAATGGTTGTGCCCTCCCTCCTGCCTTGGAAAGGCATAGCTACTTTATTCCCCAGCCCTAACCCTAACCCCAGCTTGAACGGTAGCTCATCTTTTTCCTGCATAATTAATCACTCATTTCCTACTGGATTTTTGGCATCAGCGAGACATGCTCTCCTAATCCCCCATCTAAAAATATATTCTTTAAAACTCATACCTCTAGACAGCAACAGGTTGGAATGACTTGTCCAATTACTTTGTTACCACTCAATCTTATAGTAAATCAAAATCTGCTTCTCTATCCCAGTTCCACCGAAACTCATCTAGCAAGGTTCTCAATCAATTAGGTACTTCTTCACATACAAGCCTTTCAACAGACTTCAACCTTCTCGTCATAGAG
Source organism: Potos flavus (assembly GCA_028534135.1). Classification (NCBI taxonomy): domain Eukaryota; kingdom Metazoa; phylum Chordata; class Mammalia; order Carnivora; family Procyonidae; genus Potos; species Potos flavus. The sequence goes on along the minus strand of CM052898.1, from coordinate 87,134,153 downwards.
TTTGTCTGATATTATGCTATTTCTGCAGCACATTTTTTATCATTAATTCTGAAGTCAAGTCTCCAACCTACCTCTCCAGAACTCCCAATAATGCTCTTAGAGGAGAAGTCTAAATTCAGGACAGGGATATAGGTCCCTGAATAGAATTTATAGCCCCTTTCTCTAGACTGGTAAAATCAGGCACGAAGGAAATTGTGAGGACTTTGGGAGCCTAGTATAGACTAAAAGGCTGTCATTCTCTAGGTGTAAACAGGTAATAACCAAGGGTTTATGCTGTAATAAGGTACCTGCTAAATTTTGGAACTCTCACCTATGCAGTTTCCTCAGGTTGAGGGGGGTGGGAATCAGTACATCACAAGGAAAAAAAGGTAAAGTTTTATATTTTAAAGTTAGTAACCCTGCTCCAACATGAGAAAATTAATCTTTGTTTTTATGGACCTCTCTTTAGAAAAGAAGTTGTTACCTTGGAGATTTATGATTTCTGCAAGATAATTGAGTGGGAAAAAAAATGATGCTCAGAGGACAAGAGCTTAGAAATTACTTTTTTTACATGGAATAATCACCCTGTAAGTATAAAAGGTAAAAATGCTAAAGTGAAATTTTCAATGGTAAAAATATTAAAAGGAATATTTCATTTTGAAACCTCATTTAAGATTTACTAAAGTATAATTTACATAATATAAAATACAACTATTGTAATGCACGCAGTACAGTGATTTTCAGTAGATTCATAGCATGTGCAATGATCACCACTGTTCAGCTTTATTTTCATCACACCCAAACACTTCCTAATGTCGAAGGTTAGTGATCAGGCAATGAATGGGCAAAGACTGTGCTCAATCACTATAGCCCATAATGCTTCCCTCTGGAGACTGAGCTGTGTGTGTGTGTTGGGGAACACATTTGAAGTTTGGGAAACTTTAGTATCTGCCTCAGATTTTACTGTCAGGCTTCTCTGGCCCCTCACCCCACATTTACATAGTTCCCCGGTTAGCCATGGACCTACAGAGGGTTTATCTAGTCCTGATAAGGATCCTTCAACTCCAGCATCTCCTCATTAAATTTCTGTCTGGTCCTCTAGTTGCCTCAAATGGTACATTAATCTCAAACTAGTTGAGCTGTAGTTCTCCCTTGTTTCCTACTGAATTTGGTACTTTAAATGAAATTTTTTACTAGACACAGATGTTTGCCCTCCATTCCAAAGCATGTCGGTTCCCATGGAAAGCAAATCTACTAGTATTCATGGTCAACCCTGCCCTGATAAGATTCCCTTAGCTGTGGAGCTCATCCAGGAAAGATGACTACCACTCCCACTGCTCTTACCTGGAGTTTATGAATAAGTACTTCTCAATTTGTTCCTAGCTTTTGGTCAACTTCCAAAACCCTGAAATGGTTGTTTGTAACAATTTGTCCAGCTTTACACTTGTTTTTATGGGAGAGGTTTGTTTACCAACTTCTTAAGTCCTCCATAAATCCCCCAAATTTCTTCTTTTAAGAAATTGAGATTAAACATGTACTCTTGTGTAAAGAATGAATGTATAACCTAAAATATTTTTAAAATGATATAAATAATGAACAACTCCAGGATAACTAATGGTGCTCATGCATTCTATATCACTATGGTCACAAGAGTTTAAAAAAATATATTTATCAATTTCCATATTGCAGATATGGCTTTAAGGAAGAGACAGGACTGGAGCCAACTGAGATAAAAGGAAAAATGCACCTTATTTTTCCAAATTTGAAAATAATCTGAAAAAAAATCATCTGAAAGAATAGATTTTCCTTATAGTGTTACTTTAGGAAATGGATGGTAAGACCTTACTGAATGGTGAGACTGAGCCCACATCCCACAACTCAGCTCTTAAATAACTGTAACCAATCTTCTATTTCCCGGGCAAAAGTCTGGAGGATTACTCTTCTCTAGAGCAATTGAGCAATCTCAAAAAAACATCATACAAACTCTGACATTTTAGCCTCTCCATAAAGTGGTCAGATCACCTATAGACTGCAGTTATGCAGAAAAAAAAAAAAAAAGCTTCCCAGCAGCATCTTAATACTTTGTTTAAAACATTCAGTTTTAAATACTATATTAAATAAACAAATAAAGAAAAATAACAGATAATTTAAGTCTTTAAGCAAACAACTAAAAAAGCAAAATAAGAAACAAAAGAAAAAAAAAAAAAAACCAGCCAAAAGAACTAACTGAAAATATGTGAGTATAATTTTGGGAGCAGAAGAGAACTATAAAAACCAATAATTATAATTAATAACCTCACACACCTAGAGGAATTCATTACACACATGCCACTAGAACAGAAAGTTCTAGCTATTCTATAAGAGCCTACACAGGCCCTTTGAGGGGGGATCATTACCAAACCAAGCTTATTCCTGCTAATCAGAAGACTACTGTCAAAACAAGGTGCGCTGGTAGTCTGTGGTAGTGGCTGACTCATCGTGTTTTCTCCATCTCCCTCAGTTCCAGCTATTAGGAGGCCCTTTTTTTTCCCCTCATCATATACTGCATTCCATTTTCCCTCTCTGCTTTTTTTTTTCTTTTCCTGTTTTTTGTAGTTATTTTAGTCAAGAGGAAAATGCAAGTTGATATTAATAGAATCAAAGGGACAGTCTTCTCCATACTAATATACTTCTGACTAAACTACATACAATCTGAGGTTTAGAGATCTTTTTGTCATTTTGTTGTAATCTTTACCACTCAGTACAAATCAAAATAGCTCAATACGATGTGCTGGCCAATTTGCTTGAGATGTCAACATTAATTTTTTGAGCTACATTTTGCCTTAATGTAGTTGCCTATATTTATTCAGTACTGTATCTTAAAAGTTTCTCTATGGTAATATAGAACGTATTTCTTGAGTTCTCTATACACCAAAACACACTGTTGCAGCTATAACATTGCCAATCACAGAATAGTTAATAAAATACGAACTAGCAAGCATATTTCAGAGTTGATATAAAATAATTTAACTCATAAATTAAAACAGAATGTAGTAACCAAAAAGAAGATACTACTTTTTAGTTTAAAATTTATTTTCATACATAATAAGTGACAACACCGGTTAATGTCATCTCAGGCAATATAAAAACCCAATTACAATATTATTATTCTCATCCGAAAAATTAACCAAGTAGATGCAAAAAGTTTGAGTGAAGCACAAGTGTGCAGATAAGTGAAAATAGCAGATATGGGACAAGCAGGTTTTCTAAAGTCAATTCCATATTCTTTCCACCACATGCTATCACTTCCCCGTTTGGATACAAACTATAAAATTATAATGATGCCATATTCATATAGACACAGTGATGCATAAACAACACCAGCTATATTGAGGAACTAATTTTCATCTGTTCAGCAGTTTCATATATTCATTAGAGATTAATGTTAACTCAAAGCAATGGCAGAAAAGACACTTTCCCTAGTCTCTTAGCTGGAAATGTTCATTAATATTGAGATTTTAACACCTCACAGTTCATTTACCAATGCAGTGATATATCTGCTTTCTATACCCCAATACATAAACCATGTTAAATGCTACCGGGTTTAAAATTTACGTAAGGTTACATACATCAAAATTTTTAAATGTAATTTAATTGCTACAAATATAGTTAATTAGTTCACTAATTAGTTTATACTTTCCTTCCTTTCTACGATTTCTTATTAAGTCCTTCCTTGAATTGACTATTTTAGCTTTCCTTCTAATTAACTTTGACATCCTTTCCTCAGTCAAAATAATGCATTCCTCAAATATCTATACAGATATCTGCGTAGCAGGGAATTAATAGGAAGATAAAAAGATCTGAGCTTTTCAATCTATCTCTGACAGCGGCATCCTCGAGATCATGCTAACTGCAGCCCAGCCATGCCCCTTAGGTTCCTGCACTTCAAGGTAACAGGAGCAGCAAGGTCATGTGGTACCTACAACACTCTAGTCCCACCCACCACTGAACTCCCCATTTACATGGAGCCCCAGGACAACTGGCCATCGCATGTACAACAAAGGGAAACTTTCTGATCCTTTGTCGTTTTTAATTTACGTTGTTTTTTTTTTTTCCTCTGTTGGGGTAAAGCTTCAGACCAAATGTTTGATTATTACTCATTTTCAATTCTAAAGATCATCTTGTGGTCAAGGATTGACATTTCTTAGATGCTCCATCTTTGCCTTCTTTGGCTAACTTTCAAGAGCAGATCATATAAAGTCTCGGAATAAATTTCTTCTGCTCCTTCAAGTAAACTGCCACCAAATGGCTACTTTGGGCCTTAACTTTATCAATAACATCTTAGCAGAAAATTGCTTGCTGAAAGGAAAACGCACTTGGACACTGCTTTTCAGTTGCATTAACATTGTTTAAACTCTTAAAATTTTTTCTTGCCAGCACTTTCTTGCCAACAAACAACTATAACTCTACATGCCTTTTCTCTCCAGTTTATCTCTCTTTTTCTTTTATGGCAGTTCAATACCTTTTTATGGGTTTTTCTTTCTTTTTCAAGACTTTTCCAAATTCTTCAGAAGACTATGGTTCAAATTGTCTGTTAGCATTGTTTCAGAAATCAAGATAAAGGAATCAGAAGGACCAAGACTCCACACCCTGGTTAAGCAATCTTTTTCATTTACTTAAATTGGAAGTGTCTTTGAACGTTCATAAAAATGTATTATTTATGTAGAAAATACACCAGGGAACATAGAAAATATGCAGTAATAAAACTGTCCATCACTTCAGAATTAAATTAATAACACAAAATTTCTGAAACTCAAATAATACTTCAATTTCTAGCTTCAAGATGTCTGTCATTGAAACGAAATCTATAGATTCAGAATACGAAATTCTAGATCTATATTGAAATGACAGATCTATATTGTATGACATACTATATTTGACTACACAAGACTAATGCCTTCAGAATCAAACTACTCTTAAAAGAGAGCAAAGGGACTATAAATTCAGAATAAAAGCAAAGGTTGGTGACGATAAGTCAGACATTATAATGACATATTATTTCTCAATGAAAACGTCTCATGGCTTCTTTCTAAACTTCTAAAAGTTTTAGATCTGAGAGAAATTGCAGGAAAAGGAATATTATAGTTTAGTTAAATCATGAAGAGTTTTCTATTTTCTTTTCTTTGCATATGAAGATATTTTTCAACATATCTTTAAAACAATCACTTCTAGTTTTCTTTATTCAAAACATTAAGTTTATAAAAAGTGACTATAAATCCATATTCTTTTCTTGAGTTCAGAATCTTTTGTACCTAAGAGCAACAAAGTAGGAGTACTGTTTTAACAAGGTTTTCTCCTGGTTTGGTACCTGTCTTTTGAGAAGAAGGGACAGGTACCTTCTGGAGTCAAAGCAAGGCCATGTTGCCACAGAATCCTTGATTAAAGATGAAGAGTGAATAAATAAGTCAAAAGTGGATAAGAGCACCAGATAATTGGATTTGGGGTCAAATACCCAGCTTCAAATCCTAACGTCCTTAGATATTGGTATTGGAAATGTTACTTATTCTTCTGAACTGATTCAGATTAAAGAGAGATAATATGAACAGAATGTTATGACAAATAAAATAATGATATAAAATATTTTAACCTATATTTTTATTTTTTAACTTTGAATTTTTTTAATTCAATTGTAGCTTGTGAAGACTGGAAATCAGGTAACAAATTCACTGTACCATATTTCTCCTGATACGTTAGTTTCTTTCACTATATTGAATATGGAAGAGCAGAGGATCAGAAGAAGACTTAAGGCAGTAGACATTCTGTAGTGGCTAAAGCCACTGTAATCGCCTATCTTAGCTTTACCACATATTGTCTGAATTTGGACAGATGATATATCATCTAAGCTTCAGTTTCCCCATTTGTAAGATAAGCATAATAATAGCCCCTGGCATCCTGGTGGTTAACAGATGAAGGATAACCATTTTTATTCAACACACACTTGAGATTGCAAGGGCAGAGCATCCTGTTAGGTTCCAAAAGAAGAAGATGATGCCCACCATCAAGGACCCTATTTCCCACATGGAAACAGCAGATCTACCCATTAATCAAGGTTTGTAAAAGGCAGTGTAGACAGCTAAGTGGAAGACAGGGGAAATGGAGGGTGCCAAATGGGTGCCCAAAGGGGGTTTCTAATAATAGAAGAACACACAGATGGTTCACCCTGAGGAGAGAAGAGACTACTGGAATCATAGCTTCTCCTTTCTTGTGTTTTTAACCCAAAGGTCTCAACCAAAGGTCTCAAACCCTTGTGCCAATTCTAACTCCTAGATTTTATAGTCATTTCACATAAACATTCTGATTTGTGGCTTCTATTGAAAAATAGGAAGATTTGGCATCTCAGGGCACCTGGGTATCTCTGTCAGTTAAATGTCTGACTCTGGATTTCGGCTCAGGTCATGATCTCAGCGTCCTGAGATGGAGCCCTGCCCTTGGGCTGCATGCTCAGCAGGGAGTCTGCTTCACTCCTTCTCCCTCTGCCCCTCCCCCTGCTCCATTTTTTCTCTATCTCAAATAAATAAATCTTAAAAAAAAAAAAAAAAAGATTTGGTATCTCTGGGCCTGTATTACTACATGGGAACCATCATCTGAAGTGGCATGACTATGACACCTTTAGACATTCTTTTGCACTGTTCTGTTTTACAAACACAGACTCTATTAAATGCTGCTCAGACCCCACTGAAGATCTTTCATTACAAAATGTTTCCACACAACTGTAAGATATTGGAATGATATTCTGATAACAAAATATGTGAGAAATACCCAACCAAGGAAAAACATATGAGCCCTCTCCATAATCGACTTTTTTTTTTTTTTTAGAACTCTCCAGAAGAAGCCTACTGCATTTCCTTTCAACAAAGCCAGGCAGTGACAGCGCTCTCACTGTCACCACATTGTGGGTCTCAAAGTCTTCTCTGGGTCAACAGGAACGGGATGAAGAGTAGGTTGGGAGGACTGGAAAGGCCCTGCCTTCAGCCTTTGGAACGAAGAGGAGGAATGAACCCAGAGGCAGGCTGAGGGTTCACCTATGCTGCCTCACTGAAGGAGTAATTTGAAGAATTCAGTTTACTTTCTCAGCGTTATTTATATGCTACGCTTTATAAGGCCTAGACATTTCAGTTTTTACTCAAATTCCAGCGTATGGTAATTTCTCCAAAGAAGAAAGGCTTAGTGCAGATAATTCCCCCATCATATTTCTGGGAGAGATAAAGGGAAGGGTAAAGACTATACCTTAGTTTTATTTTAGGAAACATTCTTTTTCTTAGGATATAACTAAGGTCTGTAGCAATGTGAAAAGCACATTATAAAAGGGAAAAATACACAGAGCGGACTACTATATCTGTGTGCAACACAACCAAAAAAAAAGAATTCAAGTCATAATTCTTGTCACTCCCATAATTATCTCACTCTTATCATAGATGCTAAAGTTCATTCATTTCTGTGAAATTTCAGAAGTGATACAATAAAGCAATGATTAGACTAAGGTTACCATATGCTGGGGTCTGCTTTCCTATAGCAGAAAGCTAAGTTAGTCCGTATATATTTTTTCCTTTATAGTTGCCCAAAAAATGGCCTTTTAAATATATTATATTGTCGAGAGGTTTGTTTCATAATTTTTACATATTTCAAAAAAGCATACAAAACTGCCTCTCCAACATAGATGGTAGGCTTTTTTTTTTTTTTCAGTTGTCACTTGTATTGGTAAGAATACTGCGCATGTTGTACATGCTGTTCTGCTTTTCCAGAGCTTTCTTTAGCTTTAGTTCCTCTACTTTTGTTAGAACTTGTTTGTGTTCTGCTTTTGGTAGCAACGCAAAGCCATTGCTATCACTTCCTAACATTTCAAGGAGTTCAACACCATGGAAATATTCTGTTTCATATATAAGCCTGAGGAAAATGATGTTTGTTTTCTGATGAATGTTCTTAATCCAAGAAATTTCCCATACATCTGACGCAGAACATCTTTTTGTGCTGTTTTTGACCACGGTCCCCACACCTGCCCACCCTAACACACAGAAGGAACCCGACGGGAGCCGGCGTCTCTGAGGAACTGGAAGGGAGTTGAATGCAGCAGGTGGAAGCTTGTGCTGCCCCCTAATCTCAAGTCTCACAATGTGTTGCTCCAGACACATCCAGGATCCTACAGAAAAACTCCGAAAGCTCATTCAAAACAATCTGGGAAGGAAGGAGTAAATTTTACAAGGTTCCTAATTTTCTAAGGGTTCCTAATTTCTAAGGGCATTTCTTTTGTTTTGTTTTGTTTTGTTTTGTTTTAACCTAAGCTGACTTATGAGGACTTCATTAATTTTCACTCTGTAAAATTATCTGAAAAAAGTATTTTCAGACTCTTGCAGGAGCTTGAGTAATTATCATAAAACACAATCTGGCATCTCCTTTTAAATGCGTTTGCCAACTGCCATGCTCTAGATCTTCATTCTCACCTACTACCAAAACAGCCTCTTGCCTCTTTCCATGTTCTCCTCGCTCAATCTGTCCTACACACCAGTGCCAGAGCTCCATCCTCAAACAGATCAAAGTGAGGCAGAAGCCAGGTGGGCCATTTCATTCCTCTCTATTTTGCCTGTTTTTGGAGACAGCAGGAGAGAGTTTAATATGGACTTGCATAGATCTTTGTTTCTGAATCCTTTAAATCAAGATGTTATAAGTCATTTCAGGATAGGAGTTCCAAAATAATTACCCATCTTAAATAAGAGTTCAAATGTCACATTTTATATATTTTATTGCTTAAATTATTTTGTTGCCAATCTCCCTTCAGTTAAGAGCAATGATGTTCAAACCTGTTTGCATGATCATATCATGGGATATGATAGAGCACTACAAAAATACAATGCATGGGTCCTATCCTAAACAGATCATCTTTTAGGGATTGAGGTCCTAAAATTATTATTTTTCTAAAATGATACCAAGGCTTTTCTAATGTGAAGAGAAGCTGAAAACCACTGGTTTAGTATTCTATCATTATATTTGGGAAAAATTATTTAATTTACTTTAAAATGCGTTGTCATAACAAGATAGAGTCAGGGATATGCCTTAGAGGAGAAAGGAAGAGAGAAGCCTGGGATGGTCAATCAGCTCAGAAAGTTATAAAGGAACCATTGCTTTCTGTCTTCCAAAAAAATCTTTTTTCCTACTCTTAGCTACTTTTTTCCTACTCTTAGCTACTTCCTAATTTTGACCACAGGAAGAAGGATGACTTAGCTCATTGTGAATTTTAGAAATGGTATGCTGTGTCCATGGGGCCTCAGCTCTTTGGGGCTCTTTCTTTCAGAGATACTTGCCCCCATGTGACCGGCTTCTCTTCTCACTCCTGAGTCAGTATGATAAGATTACCTGACTTAAGGCCCAAGACAGGATCAGAGGCTACCAAACAAGTCGCAGGGCCTCATCACTGGGGATCAAGGCAGGGCGTGAGTCTTCCTGGAAACTTCCTTGAAGCTATATGGAGACTGCAGAGTTAGCTCTCCCCTCTGCACCCAAGAATGTGACGTGATGTAGGAGTGGAGGAGATAATTAGAAAAGCCTTAGATTATTCTCTGTTTCAATGCTAATGATTTTTAACTCTATCTGGGTCCTCTATAGGACTCATTATTGATAAATAAAGGGTTCTATTACCTTTTGAAAACCCAATAGAAATGTTCTCTCAGGGAAAAGAAAAGAATTGGAAGGAGGGAAGGAAAGAAGGAAGAAAGGGAAGAAGGAAAGGAGGGAGAAAGAGAGGGAGCAAGGAAAGGAAGAAGGGAAGGAGCAAAGCAGGGAAAGATTTATAAGCTCTTTGGCTGGGGGGTCCATGTCTTTATCATTCTCCTCTTCCAAATGATTCAATAATCTTTACTGAACTTTATACAACTGAGTTGTGAGTAAATCTGAAATATATGGCTTAAATTATCATCAAAACCTTCAACCAGTTTAAAAATTAGATGTGAAAGGATCTATCACAATGCCTTTATTAGTCTTTCCATAGAGTTTAAACATAATGGATTTTTTAAAAATCAGATGAGTTCCTTATCTATAAATGGATTCTCTTTTCTAAAAAAAGTTCCTGTGTAAAAACATACTTAACTATGATGAACTTTTATCAAAGGACTCCAAAGCTTTTAACCAGGACCTAGGTTAAAATTTGAGAAAATCAACCTTCCTTCTGAACCTACAGTCCAAGTGAAGTTGGTGCCATGATAAATAGATTCTTTCTTGATTCATTAAGCAGAGTTATCACTCAAAAACGTATATAACTAAACTCTTGTAACAGTGAATATGGAGAATTGGTATGTGTGCATGCCTACATACATACATGCATACACACACACGCCACTGTGGAGCTGAAATAGACAATAATTCAAATACTTTGCTAGGAACAATGTGTTTGGATATGAAAATGAATAAAGGGAAACTGCACTAAAATGAATAGGGAGGCTAGAAGAGGGAGCACAGTACCACTCAACATTAATTATAGGAAGAACTGTCCATTACAGACCACGATGGAAGAATCATCACCAGGAAAGGATCATCAATTTCAGGCCCCAAAGGGGAAAGATATACATTGTATTTCCTACAAGAAAGAGACTACTCCTGCACCTTATCCAGTGAGTAACCCTCATGGACATGTGCTTTTCTCCACTGGACTTTTATTCAAAACAACTCCTCCCAACTTCCTCCTTCTTTCCCAGAAAATAACATTCCTCTCCTTCGTTTGTTGGGCTGGACTATGGTTTTGCCATAACTTGCATGTCCCGAAATACAATTTTCTGTTATTCCCAAATAAACCCATTTCTGCTTGGAAAAGAACTTTCATTTTCAAACTTCACAAATCCATTTCCTGAGTTTAATAAGTATAAGCTACCATTCACTCTTCACGGTAATTCTGCCTGCCACTGACTTCATAGATGATCCCGGAAAAAGCATTTAACCTCCTTTTATCTCAGTTTTCCTTATATTTAAAATAAGACTTATAAACATTTCTGGCATCACAGAGGCATTTCTGTTGCATTTAAGAAGTAGTTTACTGTTAATGAAAGTGTTCTCTACACTGAAATTTCGCTTGTGGTAAAATGAAAATGTAGAGAGGACTTACTATAATTCCCTATCAAAATTAATTTTAAAATAATAATCGGTGAAAATAATATTATACAATACTAATAGTATATATTCAGTATTATACATTTATACATATGCTTTACTTTTGATGGAGAATTAAGCCCTTTTTTTCTTTGTGAAATATGTTTCTCTAGATCTTCCACATTTCATTGGGGTATACTATACATTATGCTTGCTTGAAATTTTTACCAGTCAGCATTCTATTTTGACATAATGGACTAAAGCACAGATGAAATTTATTGTGCTCTTTGAAGCCGTCTGGTTGTGTACTGGTTCCTTAAAATTAGTCATATCCTCCAAAATTTCAAGTACAAACATTAATGCAGAACCTGATTTATGATAATCAGAGTACGGTGATGCCTATGGTCTCACAGGTTTACATTTATAGATTAAAATTACAAGAGAATTATCCCTCAGTCAAGGCATTTGGACCTATTACTTGGTGAATTACTTATTGTTTTCTCAATTACATATGGCCATGTTATACATACAACTGAAGCTAGTGGTTCTTAAACACTACTGTGTAATAAAAAACTAGAAAGCTCTAAATATGCAGATTTGTGAACACCAACTCTCTGCAATTTTATTTAATATGCATGGACTGGGCCCTAGCTATATGTGTTTTGGCAATCATCTTTAGATTTTTAAAGCAGTTATATCATGTATCACAACCTGAGAAATATTGCTCTAAACTACACTCAAAATTACCAGTGAAAATTATTGGCATGAGACAAACATTTCCATTAAAATAACTTAAGTGACAATGATTAATTAGAAAATCAGTTATATTATCAAGTAGTGATGCACTTATATAAAATCCACTAACTTTCTCATTCATCTTTAATTGTGATCATGCTTTCAGTTCATCATGTATTCACACCTTAAACTGACCTCCATCTCCTAGTTGTGTTTTGAATGTTCCTCTAAAAATGACATTTCATTATGGTAACCCATAACTCTGGGGCTTCATATCTACTTGTCATCAAATCCCTCAAACTTCTCAATGCTGCCACCTTTATTTACTCAGGTAAAGGGGTCTAAACTGTGATTTCCTTACTGCTGGTTCCTGGAATAATTCTCATAGGCGTTCCTTTCATTAAAAGTCAATAGGGTCATCAGTCTAGCATGAGCAGATTGGGATTCCCAAAATGTGCTATGATTCCTCCAGGTGTAATTGTCTTCATTCACTTAAATTCAGGGATTTTGTTAATAGTACTTTCTTCCTTATCTCAAAACTTTGGGAAGATGGAAAGTCTTTTTCCAGAAATCCAGCTCCCAGCTATTGAATATCCACCTGGTCAGTCTGGTAAACCTTTTACCCTTTTGTTGCTTTTTCTGCCTATATTTTTCTACTCTGATCATAAAGAAGTGAAATGCATTCCCAAATCTTACTTACACCATAGTTCCTGCCCCTTCAAAAGGAAGTTAGAGAATAATACTTCAGTAAACCTTAAAAGATCCAAACATGTTTTATAAATTTTCCATTAAACGTATCTTTAGAATTTTTATAAATACTAGATTATGGCCAAACATATTTTTTTCTATGAAACACTCACTTTTAGATATTTAAAATGGTCTTACAGCATTAAGAATAATGGAGAACTCTGTCACGAAGACCTCTGAATGTTCTACACTATGTGGCTCTGGCACTGGAAATATGAATAAAAAGAATAACTTAACTTCTTTTACAATAAGGGAGATACACAGCACCTTTGTACAATCACAAATCTAATCTGGTTCAATTGTGAAAATGAGGTCACAGTTTGCCATTGGCTTCAAATGGAAAATAAGACTGATGACTTCAAATGTAGGTTTCATTTTCAACAAGAAGTTTGTTCAAGATTTTTAAGTCTAGACTCATGGTCAGATTATTCATTATTAATCAAGGTTATAATAGTGTTCCACCTCTTTCTATTTATAACTCTTTTACCTTATGGCTTGGACAGCTGTTCCAAAACATAGGCTAAATAAAATTATGACTTTTCATAAAATATTCTTTAGATTAAATCTCTGACTTACGTGAGGCTACTTATTGTCTACATTAATTTTGGAGCAATGTGCTCATTTATGGAAAAGGAGAGAAATAGATTAAAAAGTGCTAAGGTACAAAAAGATGTCATAAACAACCAAACATAAATATATTGGAAGACAATTAGAATAGCAAAACAGTTCCTACAATAGAAAATGGTGTTTTGTACAAAAGGAAGAAGGATAACTATGGCTTTGAAAAGTTCCCTTTTATAAGCAAAGTGGCAAAATCAGAAACATCTGAAAGTTGCTTTCATTTATTGAATGAAAGAAGTATTAAATGTGTTTCAAGGGACGCCTGGGTGGCTCAGTTGGTTAGGCAACTGCCTTCGGCTCGGGTCATGATCCCAGGGTCCTGGGATCGAGTCCCACATCGGGCTCCTTGCTTGGCAGGGAGCCTGCTTCTCCCTCTGCCTCTGCTTGCCACTCTGCCTGCTTGTGCTCTCTCTCTCTCTCTGACAAATAAATAAATAAAATCTTAAAAAAAAAAAGTGTTTCAAATCATATACAAAAAAAAAAATATATATATCCTGAGAAGCTTCAAAACATATGTGTGATGGAAAAAATTGAGGTACCTTAACTGAATCCAGCCAAATGAAACCAAATTCTTAACTCCTATTGGAAAAATGTTGGTGTATAAACCTTTTTTTTTTTTTTTACTGTTTTATAAATCTTGAAAATTGTACTCAAACTCAATACTAAAATGTAATGATCATTGTTTCATATTTACTTTTTACGCCTGAACTGGTTCAGTCTTACTGGGTCTAAAGATGACTGAATGATTTTAAATATGAAATCTGGTATTTTTTAAAAACACCAATCAGGGGCACCTGGGTGGCTCAGTGAGCTAAAGCCTCTGCCTTCAGCTCAGGTCATGATCCCAGGGTCCTGGGATCAAGCCCCACGTTGGGCTCCCTGCTCAGCAGGGAGCCTGCTTTCCCCTCTCTCTCTGCCTGCCTCTCTGCCTACTTGTGATCTCTCTCTCTGCCTACTTGTGATCTCTCTCTCTGTCAAATTAATAAATAAAATTTTAAAAAAATAAAATAAAAACACCAATCAACTTCATCGTAGTAAAATACAAGACAGCTATTTGTTTTTTGTTTTATAAGCTAGCTATTTGTAATTATATGATGAATCAAAGCACAAAAAACTAGCTTCAATAGGAAAAGATGGAGTACATTAACAATCATTTGGGGAAAAAATAGCTAAATAATATTCAAAGTGACTTTAAACATGGGTATTCTCCCTCTGCACAGCCATAGCCTAATGTCTTGTTGACAGGGATCTGCTCCTGAGATTTGGGACCTGAACTGCTCTCAGGACATGAAAGGTACCCCCTCACCCCCACCATCAGTACCTTCTCACCACCGTGACCGACAGTCACGTCATTGAGAACTGAGTCTGTGCCTGCCACAGGGGGGATCATTTTATATGCCGTGGTCAAAAAATGGAAGATACCCACTATTACAGATATTATCTCTGTTTTACAAATTCAGAAACTAAGGACATAGAGGTGAAGTATGTTGTCCGAGGCCAGAAGCTGGTTGAGTGAAAAACCAAATCTCGAACCAGACGGAGAGACCAAACCACAGCACCATTCTATTAAAGCAATGTATTATGTATTTTGAACTCCACCCTTTTATTACTATTCTTTTCCGTTTACAAAATGCCCTCATGTACAAGTCCGTGAGTTAGCCATTATTTCACAGGAACCATGAGCTTCAGAAGCCTAAGCAGCTTGCCAAGGGTTGTCTGACTGGCAAGTACGGCCATCTGACCGCAGCCCAGTGCTCCTTCACTAGAGAGTCACTGCTCAGACGCACATGACCTCCCATTCCAGACTGTCGTTCACATTCTGTCACAGCTAGCAAGTGCTCAGCCTGAGATGCCACCCAATGTACTCTCCCTAAGCCCCTTGCTTTCATAACAGTAAAGAACATCACATTGTATAATAGAATAATAAAAGGTACAGACACAAAATTTCCATGCATATTACCTATTTTTGCTAAATAAGGATATCACTACTCACCTGGAGAAGATAGAGAAGATAAGATCTTAAAGAAATATTTTTTTTCTTTTCAGAATGTTTCATTTATTCCGTCGTGTCTTTCTATGCTAAAATGAAATACTCTCCTTCAGACAGCAATCCTTCCACAATAAGCACAATCATTCCTCTTGCATTTTTTTGCCATTGACTTTGAAATACAGAGAGTCTATTTATATTAACACTCACTGTATGAGGCAAAATTTAAAATTACATGCAAACACTAAATGAATACATGTCAAATTCTATATATTTGTTTAACAAAATTCCTTCTGTTAAAAAAGTTTGTATGTCAACTACATTTATTTGCTTCTTTAACTTATTCACTTATTTATTTACTTAGGAAATGTCTCTCCTGTCCCTCTTGAAGAAATTTTTCTCTTTTTACTTGAATTTGCTCTCATGTGACTTCATATATGAGCAACGTGATAACTCAAACTATCTGGAGTGGATCCAGCATTTTAATGGTGACTCATCAATTTTTAAACGTTTTTAATTATCTATTCACTTCTGTCATTTCTTCTGATTTTATTGCTAAGTGTATGTCACTGAAAAAGTCAAGACCCTAGGTCTATTTCCTTCTAAGTTATTAGCTTCCTATAAAAGAAATCAATTTTCTGACACACACTGGCCCACTAAGTACACACAACCAGTCATTTCTACAATTTTACTGCCTCAAGAGGGCATGGCAAAATATGTGACTGAATCAGCTAAACATATCAGTAGCCTCAAAGGTTGTTGAATTACAGTACATTTCTGCATCCTACAGATTTTTTTAACATACTTTTATATTACTCTCTCTTCCATCTGGTTCTCTGTACTTGTAATATAACGTAGGCACACCATCCAAAACCAAAATGCTCTGAAAAAACTGTTTTTGTGAACTATGCCACAAAATCATTTGACAGTAAAACCCCATTTGTTGAGATGCCGTTTATCCCACCTAATATAATTTTTTTTTGCTATAGAAATTATGTACTTGATGACAGGGTTCTACATTAGGCATTTCTGCAGGTGATACATAATATATAGTATATGCAAAAATCACCTTTCTGAAGTATAAAATAGTGTGAATTATCAAATTCAGGAGCTTTACATAAACACTTTTAGACCCTATATAAGATTTTTAAGAAGCCTAGCAAAGCTCTGATATGTGCAAGTCGATTTTCTTAGATTGATGAACATTTAAAATCTCTACTCACTTTGCATTCTCAGAGTTACCTTCTCTTTAAAATCAGTTCAGGGGTGCCTGGATGGCTCAAATAGATAATGTCTACCTTCGGCTCAGGTCATGATCTCAGGGTCCTAGGACAGAGCCCCCCATCGGGCTCCTGGCTCAGCAAGGAATCTGCTTCTCCCTCTTCCTCAGACTCTCCCCCTGCCCGTGCGCATGCGCGCGCGCTCTCTCTCTCTCTCTCTCTATCTCTCTGTCTCAAATGAATAAATAAAATCTTTTAAAAAAATAAAATAAAATCAGTTCACCAAATAACAAAAAAAGAGCTAAAGGTTATGATGGATATTGAAAATACAAACATGGTTTCCACTTGATTCTTGCCTTTGATTGAACTCATGTTAACATTTTTGAGTTGTCTTGATTCTTTCAAAATACGTTACCTGTAAATTAGGGGAATTTATTTCAAGGTTTCAATTATAAAACAAAATAAAGCATTTTGTACATATTTGACATTAAGTAGATTATCAAAAAATAATAACTATCACTGTATGATCTCCTAAATTTCAAATATGTATTTCTGTAGAAGAAAGAAAATCTAATTCGTGGAGTGGTTTTCCCCTGCCTTTTCAGCAAATGAGTGTACATTTGCCAACTTTCCTCTATACCCACAAAACAGAAGGCACCGAATGGAAGACCCCCAAAAAATACAATGACATTATTACTCTGCTCATTAGAATTCTATGCACTCTTTTTTTATGTTCAAGGCTAAAATAAAAACTAAGCTGTGGATCAAAGTAATTTTCAAACTTGAAAATTAAAAACACAATACTGTACTTTTCAACTATCCTGATGAAATATTCTTCTCTGGAAAAAACAAAAACAAAAACTGAACTCTTTGGAAATTGAACTAGTGTTTGACTACAGCTATGTTCTTTTCTGTTATACTTTATTTTTCTACCTGTGCAGTATTATCAGTTTTATTTTCTTTGTAAATCCAAATGCCTCATTTAGAACCTATTCTCTTTATAGCTCTAGCCTCTATAAAAATTGCTTCTACTCTGATTAAAGCAACTTGCAAACTTTAGATACCATTTCAGAAGCATAACATCAGTTAGAATGTCAGGATCATATATTAGAGATGGAAAAGAATTTTGTAAGTTTTGTATCCCCAGACTTTAAATTTACAAATGACATATCAAATGTTCAGAGAACCTTCAGAGAAGGTTACAAATCTTTTAACCTCTTTCACCTATTTACTGAAAAAGCCCAGAATAGATTCCCATCTCCTAACTCAAAGCCCAATATTCTAAATATTCCACACTATCATCCCATTACTCTCACCCCTGTATAAAATCCCCACACACCCTTATTTAATATATGCATAGTAATACTCTGGTGATTATTACTTTCAGTAGTACCTTAAGTCAGATTTTAGTCAAATATCTTTGCTTTACTCTCTACATACAAAATAAAGGTTTTGAGATACTATAACTCTAAATCTGTAAGAAATTTTCTATTTTGAAAAATTTAACTTATAAAGTATTATGACAGTTGAAGTTTTCCCAAAGTGATGCTACATAATAATGAGTACATGGACAAGGATCCATTACATTAGCAATAAAAAGAGACAAAGGAAGTCCTATGGTGACTCAAAAGTACATTTAAACAGTCACAAAGACTTTAAGTTAAAATGGTAAAATAAAAAAAAATAAATAAAAAATAAAATAAAAAAAATAAAATGGTAAAATGAGCCCATGCTTTGATTCACCACTTGTACTGCAAGGACACATGGAGAGACAAGACTGAAAAATAGAAAACCAAAACAAAATTGCCACACATAAAAATAAAACAAACATCCCCAGTAGTCCAGACATGGAATATAAATGCTGAGCTATGATCAGAACTATGACTTTGGAGACAACAGATTCGGAGGTCATTATAATATCTGATTCTGGACAAAGACCCTGAGTGGAAACAGATGGAGGCACTCATAAGAGACGGGGAAACAAAGCAATGAGTCAGAGAGAAAATAAATGAAAAAATTAATAAACAAATCAATTGCAATGAGCTAGCCAACACAAATTATAAATCACATGGAGCAAAGTAAGGCTAAGAAGGATATCCAACCGATATGTAACACATTTATCCCAGATGCAACTAATTATATGGAATAATGACAAAGTATGTTACACAAATACTTGTAAAATGCTGAGGAATACTGAAAACTTAAAGCACAAAATGTGGTAAAAAAAAAATCAGCTGAAATAGAAAAAAACAGGTGGTATGGGAAATCTTGGAAATTAAAAACATTATTTAATAAAATGTCAATAGAATAGCCACAGTTTCTTGGAAAATTGCTGAACTGGAAAATACTGATTGGTTTACTATACACTAATAGCTTAAAGAGTTTCATCATATATCTTCAAATAGGCTTTTCAGAAAAAGTCAACTGAGCAAGTGGCTAAATTTTTACTTTGCAAGTATATTCCTAGCAGAGAGCAGAATAAAGGGAAGCTCATATCTTGACACAGCATAGTAAACTGCATTATTTCAGGAATAAAAAGAAAAAAATGTAAATCAACAAAAATAAAAAGTCTACCAAAAAGTAATTATGAAGACTGCATAAGTCCATCAGCAATACTGCTAAATGACACATGCACAAGATAACGATAAAATGCTTTCCCACTGCTTTGGAAAAGTAACTGACAACCCCAAGTATTATAACCTGCCAAACTATCATTCAATTGTGAAGACTTATGAAACAAGAAAGCAGAAAGAATGTTGAGGACAAAAGAGAACAAAAATTAATACAAATATGTTGATAAAAATACTTAATACAAGACAACTAATCTTTATGTTTAAAAAAACTTAAACTACATTTCAAAGCAATGATGACAAGAATGCTATGACCTACTGTCAGATATGCAATGGATGGTTAGAGTGCAATAAGAGCCTTATTGGATTTAGGCTGACATGTGACATAGTTATACAGCAGAATAAATTGAGATTTAATGAAAAATCAGCATTACTTATACAGAGTAATATATACATATAGCCTATAGCTTAATAGCAGACCAAAAGGGAAGAGAGTAAGGGAAGAAAAAAGGAAAGAAAGAATGAAAATAAAAATGAAAGAAGTAATAGGAAGCCTGATCAATCTCACAGAAGTTAGAAAGGGGGCTAAAGGAGAAAAATGATGGTACTCAGTAAACGACAAAAATATATGATTTAGATATAAGCCTAAATATTTCCGCAATATAGATGTTCACCCCTAAGAAATTACAAGTATTTAGATTATATATTTTTAAATCAAGCTATATACTGCTTTAACAAAACACATCTAGGGCACCTAGGTGGCTCAGACAGGTAAGGCTACTGCCTTCGGCTCAGGTCATGATCCCAGTGTCCTGGGATCTAGCCCCACATCTGGCTCCCTGCCCAGGGGGAGGCCTGCTTCTTCCTCTCCCTCTGCTGCTCCCCCTGCTTGTGCACTCCTGTTCTCTCTCTGTCAAATAAATAAATGAAATCTTAAAAGAAAAAAACCACACACACACTTCTAAAAGTGAAATTATACATTAATTTTCAAAATAAAACAGTACAAATAGCTATGGCACAGATATGACAATATTATCAACCAAAATATAATTAAGGGAGAAAAGCAATATAAATAAAGCAGGACACAACCATTATATTTGATATAATAATGATATAAATAAGTACTTATGATACAAATATTTAAAATATAAAACAACACATATCTATAATTTATACAAATTTAGAAAATATAAGTTATAAAAATTATGAAAAATAATATAATCCATCAAGAACACAAAATCATGTCATATTATATATAATAAAAATGAACTCGTAAAGAGTTAAAATAATAACACAAATAACTGAAGAAAACTGTACAAAGAAATTAGCAAATCTTGACCTTTAGGACTTTAATATGCATACTTTTATCATGTAAGGATAAATCAAGCAGGCCAAAATTTTTAGTAAGAATAAGAAAACTTTAAATAAATATTTACACACGTTTTGCACACATACACACATATACACATACTATACCAATCATAGCAAGAATATATTTTTCAAGTACATATGTTATATTTACAAAAAAAATAATAAGCTTGACCATGTCAGAGACTCAGTCGCATCAAATTTCAAATAATTGCTATCCTACCAACAAAAAGCATCAACCGAAATAAAATTCAATAATGTATCGACAATAAAATTTATAGCTAAAACTCACAGCATATTTACAAATACACTGTAGAAACCGTATGTTTAGAAATTCAAAAACGCAATCCTAAATAATTTATGGTTTAAGAGGAAAGCACTAGAGAAATTACATAGTAAACAACAATGAAAGACTCATACAAAAACTTAAAGAATGCAGTGAAAAGAATACCTAGAGGTAAATTTGTAACTTTGAGGGAAAACTTTTAAAGCAAGAAAGACTGAAAATAAATAAAAAGAAGCTGTCAAAACAAAGTGGGAAGGAAGAGGGATTGGGAGGAGGGAAGGACTAGTCAAACATTGCTAAAAAATGAAGAGGCAACCAAAATCTCTCCTTCAAAAGTTCACCAGTTCTGGTCAGGTTGTTGAGGGTTTTACCAAATGAAGACGTGCATTTTTATAATTATCAAAAATTATCTCAGGAAATAGAAGAGTAGGTGAAGTTAACTAATGCTTCTGTAACACTAATAATAATTTTACATCAAAAATCAATATATAAAGTATTCTAAGTTTTTAAAAAAGAAAAAAACTAGTACATCAATTTCAGCCATTCATAAAAATTTTTTTTAAAAAATTAAAAAGCACCATAGCTAAATACAGTTCTTCAAAGCAAGTCATAGATATTTCGTTATTAGAAGATTTTACTGACAGAACACAGTGATAGATCAAAGGTGAAACTATGTGATCATCGCAACGGATTAAGAAAAAAATCAATCAGGGGCGCCTGGGTGGTTCAGTGGGTTAAAGCCTCTGCCTTCGGCTCAGGTCATGATCTCAGGGTCCTGGGATCAAGCCCCGCATGGGGTTCTCTGCTCGGCAGGGAGCCTGCTTCCCCCTCTCTCTCTGCCTACTTGTGATCTCTCTCTCTCTGTCAAATAAATAAATAAAATCTTAAAAAAAAAAAAAGAAAGAAAAAATCAATCATTACAAAATAAATAGCACTAAGCAAATTTCTGAACCTGATAACCAATCGCAAGATCACTTTAATGGGGAAACTTTAGACATGTGCCCTCAGATGTGATAATCAGATAATGATTCTCCAATCTCCCTGTTTACCATCATATATATTATCATAGCCAAGGCAGTATGACAAATAAAAGTTACCAGAAATTGAAAGAAAATGATAAAAAAATTATCTCTAATGGTAGACAGTATGAATATCTCCAAAGAAAATCCAAAAGACTAAACAAATGTGGGGCACCTGGGTGGCTCAGTCGGGTAAGTGTCTGCCTTCAGCTCAGGTCATGAACCCAGGGTCCTGGGATTGAGCCCCAGGTCAGGCTCTCCGCTCAGCAGGGAGCCTGCTTCTCTCTCCCCCTCTGCCTGCTGCTCCCCCTGCTTGTGTTCTCTCTCTCTCTTTGTCAAATAAATAAATAAAATCTTAAAAAAAAAGATTAAACAAATGTATAGAGCCTATAAAGATTTAAGCAATAATCTTGGTTTTAAGATGCATATCTAATAATTAAAGAGAAATTGTTACCAAATTCAGAGAAACAAAGTAGAACAATATGTAAATTCTGATTAGCCCAGTAAGAGTTACTGTAATTTTTAAAAAAGATTTATTTACTTGAGAAAGAAAGAACAAGGGGAGGGGTAGAGGGAGAGAGAGGGAGACTCCCCACTGAGTACAGAGCCTGACACAGGGCTCAATCCCAAGACCCTGAGATCATGACCTGAGTTGAAATCAAGAGTTGGAGGCTTTAAATTTTAGAAGAAAATGTAAAGATTTCTTTTTCTGGGGTGAATGGGGTGCATATATGTACATACACACTCACACATACATATATTACCTATTATATATTACATGTAAGTTCTATATATATCAATGAGCAAAATACGATGCAGAATATATACAATATCATATTGATAATATAATTTAAATATATATTAAAAATGCTACCTAGTGTTTATAAATACTACAGTAATATTGCAAACATTTACACAGAAATGATCATATAATTTAGATTTCAGTAGGAAAAGAGAATGGAAGATGGAATTTAAAAAGTATACACGAGGGGCTTCAACAGCATCTATACTGTAAAATTTATCTTGAAAATCTGAAAAGAATATGCCAAAATGATAAGGTTTGCGGAGGCTGGATAATGAATGTGTGAACTTTGTTATATTATTCTCTGTATGCTATTTTGTATTTGAAATATTTCACAGAAAAAAAAACAATTGCACAGCAGTATCTGAAAGATCAGTCACTTGAGCACAATGAAAATAATGCCTTCCCATTATTGGAGTAGAAAGGGCCTGATGAAATTGGACAGCTGGCGCAATTCCAGTCACTGTAGACAAAGGAATTTTTCACAGAAGCATTATTTCGTTCAGTGTGCGATGTGCACAGGTTAACTTGCACATTGTCTAAGACTGGCGATTTTCAGATTAGACAGTATTCCTGGTTGATAGTCGTGTTTATGTTTGTCCAAAGCTTTAGACCTCTTTCATTATTTAATTTTCTGTAGTACCAGAACGTTTACTGATAGAATGAATCTTCCCTTATTGAAATTTCTTGTTTAGGTTCTTTCCCTCCCACTAGACTGCTAGCTCCAAGAGTGAAGAGATAATATCTCTATTTTCACTGTGTTTCCTTCAGAGCTTATTAGAGTTTCGGGACCACAGCAGGGTGTTGTGAAAAATAAGAAGAAGGAAGGAAGGGAGGGAGAAAGAAAAAAATTTGAGCAAGTTTATATTAGAGCAGTGAAAAACAATTATTATTCTGATTTTATACATGCGAACACTGACAGAAAATATAGACATTAAGCCCAGGGTTTTAACAAAGGTCCAGTGATCTGAGGGACATGTTCACTCTACTGCAATTTACCAGAGGCAAAAATTTTATTCTCTTGGGGAAATTTTTACATGTCTTGTAAATTTTTCCAGAAGTTAGTATTAGAAAGAATTACCTCTTCTGCTTTTGTAAGCTCCTATATTAAACTTGGTTCTTACATGGCTATTTTTGTGAACTATTGCTAATCAAGTAGTTAATTACTATGGATTTTTCTAGAGGTGCAAAGGGCTAGTTGAATCATAGCAAATTATTTGCAATATGTGACTACTTTTTCACAGTGTAGAATAAAGGTATTATTCTTCAATAAGTCACTAATTTAAGACAGGATGTGCTCTGCACACTACATGAATTCTTTCATTTAGGATACAAACCTAGAGGAGGGGGCTACTGTTTTGTCATTTTATAAATAAAACTGAAACAAAAGCTGCAAAATAATTTGTCTAGTTAGAAAACTGCACAGTTAAGAAAAAAAAGAAAGAAAACTGCATAGTTAGTATGAACACGCAAATGATCTAATACTGGAGCCCACATTCCTAGTATATGCTTATTTCTTTCAATAAAAGATTTTAAAGTAAAAGAACAAAAAAACTTTCTCAGATTGTTTGTTCTTGATGTATTATTTTTAATCACTTGGTAAAACTATAAATTCCACTAATTTATCATTGAGTTCTAGCCATTCATTCATTCATTCATTCATGTGTTTAAAATA
>CM052898.1:87032184-87109535 GCA_028534135.1 Potos flavus | reverse complement strand
AATATTAGTGATGGTACGTTTAGTACTATGGTTAAAGTGGTTACAGTGATGACTGCCAATTTTCTCCATTATATTTCCCCTGTCGTAATTACTAAATACACTTAGCTAAGCAATCTGTGGGGTTATATCTGGCACTATATGAATATCCTGTTCTGCAACAAACTTTCACCCAATGATTTTTATCATCCACTGATGATTCATGCCTGATTATATTACATTGTGGGTTGGAAAATAGCTATTTTTGTATTTCTATCTTATCTTTAGATATATTAGCTAGCATTCTTCCATAAAGAAAAGCTTTCTTTTTTTCAACCTATACAGGCTTCTTTTCATGTCATATGCTAAATTTGTCTGAATTTCTCCCTCACAGAACTTTAAAATTTGAATTCCTTCTCCAATTAAATATTGTAATTGAATACGTGGTCCAGTGCAGAAGCAGGTGAATAGCTAAATGTCCTCAACTATCACC
Source organism: Potos flavus (assembly GCA_028534135.1). NCBI lineage: Eukaryota > Metazoa > Chordata > Mammalia > Carnivora > Procyonidae > Potos > Potos flavus. The sequence goes on along the minus strand of CM052898.1, from coordinate 87,109,066 downwards.
CTATGATTTTAGATCTAACATGAGTCTGAAAAATCTGTCCTTAAGTAAAATTTTAAGTTTAATTGAATTGGTGTCTAAACATTAAGTCAGATATTGGTGATGTGTGACGCCATGCTTTTGTGGCAGTCTATGAAAGAATATTCTTTGAGTCCTAAAAATCTTTTAACTTAAATTTATGATCACATTTTGAGGAATCTAGAAAAGCTGGATATTTCCAGCTTTTCCTCAGGCAGATTATATAATTTCTTTACTTTGGGCATCAATACAACCAAATTCATTTTAAGAGGACATGGAGCTCTGATTCTACTTTGAGATCCAAATAGAATATTTAAATATATTGTATAATTGTGCTGTACTGATAACTATATATACATATATATATAGTTATATATATAACTATATATAACCTTTTATTGTTAATTAAGATTGAGTATATGCTTTCAAGTACATATGAACCATATAACAAAATTAAGCATTATCATAATATTTAGAAGAGAATATGTGGCTTCCCATTTCTTTCACAGAAGTTCTAACTTCTCGGGGCACCTGGGTGGCTCAGTGGGTTAAAGCCTCTGCCTTCGGCTCAGGTCATGATCTCAGGGTCCTGGGATTGTGCCCTGCAACGGGCTCTCTGCTCGGTGGGGAGCCTGCTTCCTCCTCTCTCTCTGCCTGCCTCTCTGCCTGCTTGTGATCTCTCTCTCTGTCAAAATAAATTTAAAAAAAAGTTCTAACTTCTCAGTCTATAACCAAAATAGTTCAGGCAGAGCAGAAAGTTGAAATAATAATAATCAATGTCTTATAATAATTTTATTATTCAAGGGCAACTAATCAAAATGTTATCTTTGTCATAGTTTCACCAAATGCACCTCTTAAATTACCTATTCCTTATAACTAAAATAAGAATTTAAACTTTTTGAGGTTTGAAAATAAGTCTCTACAGACTACCTATTACATTGAAGGGGCTCTTTGATTTTGCTAAAGGCTTCATTAAGAGCTCAAGGTTTGCTCAAGGCCTCATAAGGCACTGTTAAAAATATACAAAGGACTTATTGAGAAGAACATTGCATTTTTTATGTCCTTATTAGTAAAAATAATAAGTGGGTTTTGGTAATTTAGAAGGAAAATTCATAATAGAATTATTCCCTCTTTAATTTATTCAAAAATGTTTGCCTGATTGTGAAGGCTTATATCTTCTGTGCCATTAGACAGGCTATCTTTCTACCTTTTTATCTGGCAATTCAATCATCAATCCAGTTTCTCTACAAGCCAAAATCTCTACTCTCCAAATTATATCATTTTGCTCTACTGTATGTTTCTTAAGTAAATGTACTAAGATCCTTTTTTTTTTGATAAATAAATGTGTTTACAATTATAACCACTGTGTTTCTCTTAAACATTTGTTTCAGTTGCTACTTCCTTTTTTTTTAATATATATCTCTACTCTCACATTTCTTACTTCCAAGCAATTTCCTTATGATTTACTCTCTCCTTCATACACATTCAAGCCTTAAGCAAACCAAATCAGTGAAACAGTGTTTATGGAGTATCATATGTTAATAAACAGTCTGCTCAAATTATATGCCACCCATTCCTTCTACTCTGGGCTGCTTCATCCTCAAATTCACAAATAAGTTTCATACTACCGTAGTATTTAAAATTTTAGTCACTGATCCCCCAATTTTGCTCAACAAAGCACTCCGCCGCTACGAGAGAGTGAAGAAATCCAAAAGTATTATTCTTATGCCTTTATTATACAATAAAAAGCAGAGGGAAAATAGATTTGCATTTTCCTTTCACTTTGTAGTTTTTAACCTATCTACGAGAGTTCCTATACCTATACTCCAAGAGGAAAAAAAAAAAAATCATGGAAGTTGGAGTCACACAAAATTAGTTTGGAATTTGTTTTTGCCACGTAAAGGAATGTTGTGGGTTGAATTATACCCCCCCAAAAATATGTTGAAATCCTATTGTGCAGTACCTTAGAATGTGACTTCATTTGGAAACAGGATCACTGTAGATATAATTAATCAAGATGAGGTCATACTCAAGAATTGTTAGTCCCTACTGGTGTCCTTATAAGAGGATGGCCATGTGAAGACAAGGAGCCATGGTGAGGACAGCCATGTGAAAATGGAGGTAGACACTGGAATGAAGTATCTGCAAGCCAAAAAGGCCAACAATTGGTAGCTGTTACCAGACGCTGGAAGAAAATAATGGAATAGATTTTTCCCTTAGAGTCTTAGAAGGAACCAACTCTGCCAGCACCCCAGTTTGGGACTTTTAGCCTCCACAACTATGAGAGAACATATTTCTGTTTTTTTTTGTTTGTTTGTTTGTTTGTTATGCCACTTAGTTTGTGGTACTTTGCTTTGGCAGCCCTGGGAAGTTAATACATGGAACAAGTTACTAATTTTATCAGTTACTAAAATCCTCCATCTGTAAACTCAAGATAAGAGAACTAATCTGCCTATATTGAAATATTACAATTATTAACGGTGCTCAGTGCATGCTATCTGTATACAGAGCACACGCATAAACACACATACACACAGTACTGACAATTAGTAATAATCTAAAAAGTTGCCAAATATTTGATTTTAAGCAAGATATAGATGGTCAGAGGTATCAACTTATTATAATAGGACAAAAGGGGTACTTCGTAACTGCCATTTAATGTTCAGAGGCAAAGAAACAGTTATCCAAAGACACCCTTTGATTTTCTTGGGCTAAGGGGTCATATCACCTGCCCTAAGAGAAACTGTATTTCCTGAACAGGAAAGAACTGTGGGAAAAGATCAGGCTTGGGCAAACAACTTCTCTACTGTTGGATTTTCATCCTAACAAGCCCATCTGTAGAATGGGCTATATTTTATCATGGGCCAGCACAGTAGGTTAGCAGCTTTAACAATGACTAAAGTAAGTAGATTATGGTCTGTGAGCAGGAAGAATCATCAGCAAAGAATGAAACAGAAACTAGGGTTATAACGATATCGAATAACTACCTCCCACTTTCTTGGGACCTCAAGCAGAGAACCTTGTCTAAAACCAATCATTAATTGGGAAGCAGAGAATAATCAGATGGCTTTAATGTGAATACTGCTAGCAATGCTTTGTAAATATTTGTAGGATATCTGTAAAGTATAAATATTTGTAGAATATTTGTAAAGTGGAATACCCTACTCTCACCCTAATACATGCAGAAGAGTTTGAAGTATTACTTTCAATATGACGTATTTGTGTTCACTAACAGGTGAAATGTTGGATCCATTAGTACGAAACTTATCAAAAGAAATAGGACAGTACTTTGATGTCTACATCTAAACAAGTATTTTCTTTCAGTCATCACTGATGCTGCTGTATTTCCATTATTTTAAATCTTTAAGTTGTTCTTGTCTTTCGTAAGAAAAAAAACTTTCAGAGCTGAATTTGATAAAGAAATACAGAAAGAAATACAAATGAGTCAGAAGATCATGAACCAGTGAACTAAGATCTACCCCTTGAATTTTTTTTAACATTTCTTTGAACCCATCCTCTCTTGTTTTGTGTAATTTGCTTCTGAGTTTGATACCTGCCTGTGACTGTGGGAGTGTAAGTCTCCCAAGGTGGCCCTTTATAGGTAAATACAGGAGTACAAAAATCCTACTTTCTTCCCTCACCTTGGAATATGCTTGAATGTGTATTTCATAATCCAAGGCTAACTTGCAAGATCAAGTGGAGGCTGAGACTGACTGTATTCACGTCCATGCTTAGGGACTAGGTACTTCCATTTCCCTATTCTACTTCTACTCCCTGACCAGCTTCCCCTGTGTAAAACTGAGTCAGTTTTATAAGTTGCATTAAAAAGACCACCCTCGTTCTTTAGATCATAAGTTGGTCCTCAATACAATTCCCTGATAGGAGTTCTAGCAATTTTTGAGCAGGAAGAATGGTGTCTGGCTTCTTGTATAGCAGTAGAGTACTCATTTCAATAGGAAAGAGGCAAAAGTGGTTGGGGGTTAAGCTCTGAAGTCAGATAGCTGAGTTCAGTTTCAGTTTGTCAACTAACTAATGTTAAGACTTTGGATAAGTATCTTATTCCCTTGAGGCTTTAGTTTCTTCATCTGTAACAGGGAGATAATAAGAATACTCACTTTCAGAGTTTGCCTAAGGAGTAATAAGATTATCACAGCTAGAGTTTACCACAGGGTTCAGCACATGGTAAACATTCAACAAATGTATCCATTATTCACACTGTAAGTTTAGGATCATAAAAGGAGAACTAGCGAAATATTTTATAATCATGTTACACACGTGAATCTGAGATCAATCGAATTTTATAGGCTGAGATGTTACAAGTTGTATATTTCCAACAGTAATCTATCTTCTCTAGATTGCCTTTAATTTTGAAGTTGAAAACTTTTAACTTAGGAATGTTATCTCATGCTCATTAGCACTATATAATTTGCAAAGTACAATCATGTATTTCTCCATCCTATTATTTCCATTAAACTTCAATTCTGTGAAGTAAGTGGCATGTGTGTTTTATATATTAAATTGATCCACACAAAGTCAAACTGTTACATAAGGAAATTTTCATGTAGAAATTTTATGTGAATTTCAATGAACTACTTTAAATTTCTCAAAACTATAAAGCCCTTGCAATATCTGCTGACTCCCAGCTGTGCAACGTTGACAGTTCTTTACAATTCAGAATATTTCCAAATGTACAAAATAGACCAAAGTGTATTTTGCCAAGATTATTTTCCTTTGATTTTTAAAACAATGCGCATGTGTTTGCAGAAGGAATTCTATCCATAGTAATGGACATTCAAGATACACTACGTTTATGTGAATAGCATTTTATGTAAGTAACATTTGGTAGTGAAAATCTTATATTATACAGTTGTAAGATAAAACTAATGCAATAAACTCATTATCCCAGGTGGCCCACATCAATAGATAATTTATCCGGGATACTCTTTTATCTAGATTTTTTAAAATAAAATGCATGGTAACAGAATGGAAAAAATCTGATATGACAATACATTACACAGAAAACAAAATTCTGAGTACTTTAATAAATCTTCAAATCCTAAAATGAACTATCACATGTGATAAAATGCAATCTTAAGTACTCTTTACAGAAGTATAGTGACCACGAGAAATCTTTTAAAACTCATTTCTAGACAGAGTGATATATATAATTTTTTCTCACTACTGAGGTTTTATTATACTAGAAAACTGAATTTATTATATACAAAACTGGCGTAGAGTAGTTGCTTCAGATGACACTTGATTTAGATAACTGAAGCCTCCAGGGAGCTACTTGTTTTTCCCTTTGCCCACTGTGTTGCTCTGACTTCTGTGTTTATCAAGGACCTTTGCACGAGAGGAAGCAGTGTATGAGAAACAGCATACCTTGGTGGACTCAGGAGGTAGATTCCCTGCATTAAAAACCTTTTCTCATAGATGAATGGAAATAATAAGAGGATTGAATGTGTTAATATTTGTAAGGCTCTACAACACAGAAAGTACTACGTAAATTTTTGTTACATAAAAATAAATGCGGGGAGCCTGGGTGGCTCAGTGGGTTAAACCTCTGCCTTTGGCTCAGGTCATGATCTCAGGGTCCTGGTATCGAGCACCGCATTGGGATCTCTGCTCAGCGGGGAGCCCGCTTCCCCCTCTCTCTCTCCGCCTGCCTCTCTGCCTACTTGTGATCTCTCTCTCTTTGTCAAATAAATAAAGTCTTAAAATAAATAAATAAATAAATAAATAAATAAATAAATATTCCCCAAAAGCTAACCCAGTATCAGACACATAGTAGGTACCAAATAAATGGATGACAATGGAATAAAAAGAGGGACTCCTAGCAAAATTGAGCATAACCATAGGATGATTATCATGACTACGCCATATTGAGAAGGTTTGAATGAGGATATTCAAACTAGGCAAGAAATTACCCACGGCATTCACAGCAGCAAATCTCTTCCATAGACAAGAAAGAGTAAACTTGTTCCATTTCCCTAGAGGTCAGAACTAGGACCAATGGACAGAAGATAATTGGTTAATTCTGGTAATACTGTCTACTAATAGTATAGAATAAGCTGATGTTAAGCAGCAATTCCAGTCACTAGAGATGTCTAAGTAGAACAGAATAGAAATGGTCACTGAAATGTGAAGTATTTTAGAAAAAATGACTAGAAAAATACAATAATCCCTAAATAGAATTTATCCACATATTCAGTGGCATAGACTAAAACACAGATGGTTTTGAAAAATCCTGCTACTCCTTTATCTCTACCTAGACTCTTGAATGATGTGCTGATTTTGTCATTCTTGTTTTTGTTATATAAAAGTTAATGAAAGGAGTGCCTGGGTGGCTCGGTCACAAGTGCCCAACTCTCGATTTGGGCTCTGGTCATGATCTCAGGGTCCTGAGATGCAGGGACATCAGGCTCTGTGCTCAGCAGGGAGTCTGCTTGAGATTCTTTCCCTCCACCCCTCTCTCTACTTGAACTCTCTCTCTTTCTTTCTCTAAAAATAAATAAATCTTTAAAAGTTAATCAAGAAAACTACTAGAAAAAGAAAATAGCCAATAGACCAATGTAAGTGTCAGTGCAATGCAATTACAGTTAAAAAAGGATAAGTGAGTTTTAAGAACAGTGGGAGAAGATCCTAGCAAACTTATTTCAACCAAAAAATAAAATAAAAGAACATGAAAGAAGTTTTGACAATATAATAATTATAGCATGCGTGTGGTTGTATGGCTAGGGTCCCAGGTATATCTGAAATCTACATTGCCAAACTTTCCTCCAACGGAAGGAGTGAACTCTTGTACCCTTGGAGGAAAACTAGTAATGGAATACATGGAGGTCAGCCTGGAATGGAAAGGGGGTAGAAGTGCTACTCTACAATTTTCACAAACACTTTAATGAAATCCAATGAGTCATAGGGATATAGAGGCTCTACATTCTCCTTTGGGTCCTAATTCTATTCTCCCACACTATTCTCAGATATAGTCATCTCCAATACTTGTTTAGTCATGCCATACACATTCACAGTTCAGATATAGAAAAACAAAAAACAAAAAAAACTACACCATTAAGGCAATGTAAACAAAACTTACAAGACCATTGTCCCATGACTACTCCCTACTGTCTGCAAATCTCTGCATAGAAAGTCTTATTTTTAACTTGACTTCCAAAAAATGTCATTGAAAATATGCTATACACAAACCAATTCATCATTTCATCTTGCAACTTTAGGAAGAAAAGGGAGGACTCAGAAAAATAGCTTTGAATTCAACTCTCAAGTAAAAGCACCAAAAGGATGATTTTCATTTAACATGTGTTCGTTTGCTCTCACTTTTGTGTACTTCCTTTGGGAGATTGCTAATCATTTATAAATTGCCTCTATATTTATATATATTATATATATTCTATATATAAATTGCTTTCTATATTTAAATCTTGATTTTTTCATAAATGTGCAGGATTGAGCACATTTGAGAGTAGCACAAAATGATGTTGACTTGATCAACTAAAAAAATTTTAATGATTAGTCCAATGTAACAAAATACCCCACTAATTCCAAGTTGACGTATTTGTTGGATATACTTAATTTCCTTTTATATGTTTTAGCTACATCTACCCAGAAAATTATAAAAAGAATTTAAGTATTATTCAGTTACTCCAGAAATATGATTTAGAAAACAAAAGCCAAAATATATTTTTACCATATTTCTATTCTGCAAGTGAAATCCAGATATTTGCTTAACTGTACATGTACAGCAATGGCTATTTTTCTTTAAAAGAGCTGTTTTATTTAGCATAAATTTTCTACTTAAAAGCACTATAAAAAGGTGAACTTCCTAATGCATACATTTGTCAATGGGCCTGAAAAACAGCAACAATAGTAAAAGGCAAATTTATTAAGTAAATAGTATCTACTAGGCAACTGGGGTTTGCAAATACCATGTCCAAAACAACATGTCTACTGTGAGACTTATTCCTCAATGTCAAATGCAGATAAGCTTCTTTCTAAAATTTTCATTATAGGGGCGCCTGGGTGGCTCAGTGGGTTAAAGCCTCTGCCTTCAGCTCGGGTCATGATCTCAGGGTCCTGGGATTGAGTCCTGCATCGGGCTCTCTGCTCAGCAGGGAGCCTGCTTCCTTCTCTCTCTGCCTGCCTCTCTACCTACTTGTGATCTCTCTCCTCTCTGGCAAATAAATAAATAAAATCTTTAAAAATAAATAAATAAATAAATAAAACTTTCATTATAAACATGTCATTCAAAAATAACATATTTTCTCAGAATTGTATTGAAAATATCATAATGAAAAAAGAAAAAGTTTTCCAGGTATATTTTCAGGTACCACATCATCAAGTAGCACATAAAATTAATTGCATTTCTACTTACTAACAATGATTATGCAGAAAACAAAACTAAACACAATACCATTTATAACAGTTCCAAAAAAAAAAAAAATAAGATACTTAGGCATGCAATTAATAAATAACATACACAAAGAATCTATATTCAGAAAATTACAAAATGCTGAAAGAAATAAAAAATGACCTAAATCAGCATAACATGTTGATGTACTGAAAAAGCTCAACATAATTAAAATGTCAATTCTCCCATACTGATCTATAGTTTTAACATAATTCCAAAGAAATTCTGGCAAGACTTACTTTGAAGATATAGGCAAAATTATTCTGAAATTTATATGAAAAGACAAAGGAACAATTAAAGCTTTAATTATTTAGGGTAGTTAGATAATTGGGGGGGGAGAATAAGGGTAGGAATCAGTTTATCTGATTTTTACCTACAGAAATCAGGATTATGTGAAAGGATAGATATATGGATCAGTGAAACAGAACAGAGAACACAGGAATAGATTCGTGTAGGATCTATTCGAATAGATCCTACACGAATATGCTTTACTGATTTTTAACAAACATGCAAAAACAATTCAGTGGAAGCAGGACGGCCTTTTCAACAAATGTTGCTTGAGCATCGGACATCCACAGGCAAAGAAAGTGAACCTTAGCCTAAGTCTCATACCTTATATGAAGTTTACCTGAAAATAGGTAATAACTTAAATGTGAAATGTGAAACTATAAAAATACTGTAGGAGGGGGGAAGCATAGAAAACTGCTAAGATCCAGAGGTAGGCAAAAATTCTTGCATATTACAAAAAAAAGATATGGTTCATAAAATAATAATTTGACAAATTGGATTTCATCAAAAATAAAAATGTTTGGTATGTGAAAGACTGTTAAGAGGATATAAAGACAAGCTCTCTACCGGCCACATGTGACACACTGAAGGTTATAACCTCGAAGTTGCATGTTGAAGCCCCAACCCCCAAAGTAGTGTATTTGGAGATGCAGCCTCTAAAAAATGCTTAAGGTTAAATGAGGTCATTAAGGGGCACCTGGGTGGCTCAGTGGGTTAAAGCCTCTGTCTTTGGCTCAGGTCATGATCTCAGGGTCCTGGGATCGAGACCCGCATCAGGCTCTCTGCTCAGCGGGGAGCCTGCTTCCCCCTCTCTCTCTCCCTGCCTCTCTGCCTACTTGTGATCTCTCTCCTCTCTGTCAAATAAATAAATAAAATCTTTAAAAAAAAATGAGGCCATTAAGGTGGAACCCTCATCCAATGGATTTGTGTCCTTACAAGGAGAAACATCAGAAAGCTCACTGTCTCTCTGCCATGTGAGGACACAGTGGGAAGATGGCAATCTGCAACCCCAAGGAAGAGTTCTCATCAGACATCAACCCTACCAGCACCTTGATCTTGGACTTCCCTTGGATAACTGTGAGAAAATAAGTTTGTCTTGTTTAAGCCACCCAGTCTGTGATATTTTGTTTTGGCAGCATGAATTGATTAATAGACCACATTTGGGACAAAGGACTAGTCTCTAGAATACATAGAGAACTCTCGAAGCTCGACGTAAAAGAATTTTCCAGTTAGAAAAAGAGCCAAAGGTATTATTTATTTCATGGAACATAAAGATGGCAAATAAACCCATGAGAAAATGTTCCACATCTTTAGCCACTAAATGCATATTAAAACCACAGTAAGGTATTATTACATACCTATCAGAATAGCTAAAATAAAAAACAGCGACAACGCTAAATGCCGATGACCATGCAAATAAACTAAAACAGTCATACAATGTTGGTGGGAATGTAAAATGGTACAGTAACTCCGGAAAACATTTTGGCACCTTCTTATAAAGCTAAACATACAATTACTATATAACTCAGAGAAATGAAAACTCATACTACCACAAAAACCTGAACATGAATGTTTATATTAGCTTTATCTTCAATAGCCAAAAACTAGAATCAGCCTAGCTATCCTTCAACAAATGGCTAAAGAGACTGCACCATACATACCATGAAATACTGCTCAGTAATGAAAAGGAGTGGGCTGTTGTTGCCTACAATCACTGGGATGAATGTCAGAGAATTTTACTGAGGGGAAAGAGCTAATCCTGAAAAGTTACATATTGTAGGACTCCATTCACGTAACGTTTCAAAAGGACAGAACTTTACAAATAGAGACAGACTAGTGGTCTTCAAGTTTTAGGTGGGCGTGGTTATAAAAAGTATATTGACTGAGGTGCTGGTGAATACACAAACCCACCAAATGGGATAAAATTCTCTAAAATGAAACACAAACACAAAAATTAATACAAGTGGGACACCTGGATGGCCCAGTCAGTTAACCATCCAACTCTTGACTATAGACAGGTCATCATCTCAGGGTCCTGCGTTCCGGCTCTCCACTCAGCGGGGACTCTGCTTGAGATTCTCCCTCTCCCTCTCCGCCATGCTTTTCCTCTCTCCCTTTCTCCCAAAAATAAAGCTTTTTTAAAAAAATGAGTACAAGTAAAACCATATATATCTGAATAAGATCAATGGATTATATCAACATCAATATCCTGATTTCAATATTAGCTTTATAAAATATTATCACTGAAGACACTGGATAAAATGTACATGAGATCACTCTGTATTATTTGGTAAAACCATATATGAATCTATAATTAGCTTCATAAAAATTCTAGTTTAAACATCAAGAGAAAAGAAAACATTAAACCAGTTGACTGTCCTCTAGTAATAGAAAATGATGTATTAAAAAAAAAGAAAAAAAACGATGTACTACCTGACATCTATCTATACCACGGATCATCATGTTGCACTTAATAAGTGAGTTAGAGGTTTTTCTCCAACTGATTTGGTGAAATTTCATGATATATTGCTAAGTACAAAAAATATAAATAAATGAGTATAAAAATTCCATATTAATAAAACAGTAACATGTATGTATATAAACATATAACTGACTATATGAGGATAAAGAGGCATTCAGAATAATACATCAGGTGATAGACATTAGTTTCCTAAAGGAGATGGGCATAAAAGCAAAAAACGTATCCAATGCTCCACTCCAGGTACCATGTCTTCTTTCCAGACAAGAATGCAAAAGCTAGGAAGTGTGTATACACTGAGTTTGTTTCTTCCTCCCTCCACCCTAAAATATAATATGTCTCCCAGAAACTCACCCAGAAGAGTGTCTTATGCATCTCACTTACCAGAATGGGGTCATTTAGCTACTCTCACGTTCTGGAAAGGTAGGTAATTTTAAATGGACACATTGCTATCACATCCAAAATTAGGGTTATATTCGTTTTTTAAAATGGAATACAAATTAACTAAACACCTGGCAATACCTAGCACTATAAGTAAACATATATACTGAATTAAATAATAAATCCACATGTTCATAAATGCATATATTTATAAAGTAACTGCCCAACCAGCACCTCAATGCCTTCATTTATAAATTAATTGGTATGGTTTTCGATGATCACTTATGTTTTCATAAGTGACTGACAAGAGTAATTGTCGAGAGTTATTGACAAGAGTAATCATGTTGATTATTCATGTTAGTTCACTTTAATTCACATATAACTAGTATCTATGCAAAAAGACTCACACAAACATACAAATATATATATATATACTCGTAGCATCTGACTAAAGCAAATAATTTACTGAAATTTTAAAAACTAAAAAGATACATAACCAATATCTCTGCTCTCTAGCATCATATATGTGTCACTTAAAAATATCTGCATTTAGGGGTGCCTGGGTGGCTCAGTGGGTTAAAGCCTCTGCCTTCGGCTCAAGTCATGATCTCAGGGTCCTGGGATCGAGCCCCGCATCGGGCTCTCTGCTCAGCAGGGAGCCTGCTTCCTCCTCTCTCTCTGCCTGCCTCTCTGCCTACTTGTGATCTCTCTCTGTCAAATAAATAAATAAAAATCTTTAAAAAAAAAAAAAAATCTGCATTTATATATGTATTATTAAACTCTGAGATAAGTAAAATCACACTTATTGGGAAAGCAATGACTAAAATGCAAAACATTTTTGCCCTCCTAGAATTTACATTATAGTGTAGGGAGAGGGGAAAAAAATGCAGCATAAGCATAGACAAGCTGTTAAAAGCCAGAAAAAAGAAATAAAGCAGAGTCAGACTTTTGAAAGGATGATTATCTCAGCGCAGCTCTAGAGCAGAAGCCTAAAGCACCTGTGGGTGTGGCAATGCAGGTATCTGAGGACTGTGCTCCAGGGCATGGGAAATCTGCCAAAGCCAGCTATGGTAAAGTGCTCAAGATGCAAGCAACAACAGGTCACTGAGGCTGGAATGCAATAGGGGGTCAGTGGGAGAAGGTACTGTAGAGCCATTAGGCCCTGATAAGCAAGTTTGATTTTGTTCTTGGTGCAATAAGTAGTCACTGAAGGACTCTGAGTTAGCAGAGAAAAGATCTGCCATGTTTTCAAAGGGTGATTCGGGATGCTGTGTTGAAAATAGACTGCAGTAGAGTAAGAGCAGACTCGGAGTCTGTTAGGAGGAACTGTAGTCATCAGAGCAGGAAATACCAGCTTTCCCTAGAATGGCAGCCATAGATGCAGCAAGAAATCCTGAGAATCTGTATATGTTTCATGGTAACAGGAGATAGAGTTCATGGGTCTTTATGAGAGAAAAAATTCAAAGATGACTGTGTAGATAGATGTAGATAGATGCATAACCATTTATGCAATTCAATCTAGGGAGCACAAAAAAAGGAGTGTATTGGTCAAGGTCCTCTCAAGAAATATCAATCTACTCTGAAAGTTTAACAGAAAGACTTTAACGATGAGAAGTCATCCCTTAAGGAACTAATAAGAGCTACTGAAGAACCAGAAACTAGCACCAGTACCAAGCTGTTACTAGACCTGAGATCTCTCGTCTGAGGAAGAGGAAGAAAATGTGTTACCAAAGAAAGCAGCAATGAGAGTAGGAGCCATGGAAAAGGGTCCCCATTCCCCTATCCCTCCTTCTACGGGAGCTGCCATCATAGTGGCAGTACAGGACCACCATGGTAAACGTAGCCTAAGGAGAGGTTAAGGGAAGAAACATTGCAACTTACTTCCTTTCTGCCTTCTAATCTACCTGTAGTTCCTGGTTGCCAAATCCAAAGAGAAGCTAATTAGCCAGGGAACCTAGATGAGCAGCAGAGGAAGAGGTTAGAGTGGGTCTGATGGGGGTGAGGGGGTAGATAACCAGTAGAGAGGGTGCAATGAGTTTTATCTTGAGCCTTATCTTCACCAAGTAAAGGGTCACAAAGGCAGGAATATCGGTAACTTCTTAATAAGTGAGTAAACATTTATAAGGTGATAAGAAGGTAGTGTCATAAGGAAGGTAAGAATATAGTCATGGTCAGCTCACCCCGCTCACTTTGAAGAGAACAGATAAAAATCTTTTCCACTGACATCCGACAACTTCCTCTTTCATCAGAGCCTGACCCAAGCATGTGGCTGACTTAGCACATTTTCTTTTTTAAAAATCTTATTAATTTTTAATATTGCACAGGATTCATTAATACATTCTCAACGGAAAAGATTCAAGCATTATAAAAAAGCCACAGCCTCTGTTGACCAGGCCCCCAATTCAAATCCTCCAGAGGTAACTATTTTTATAAGCATGAGAAGGTATACTCTCGGCCCTTGTGCTAATATATTTAAATAAATATATGCACAGTCAAAAGAAAATATATCTGCATTAATATATTTAATGAGTCAGCTAGCCCTGACTTCTACCCTAAATCCAGACATCTGGATCTCACTAACTAGTAAGCATCTCCACTGGGGTATCTAATAGGACCCCAACCTTCTGACCATCCCTGATTCCTTTGATTCTTTTTGTTTCTTTTTTTAAATCACTGGGAAAGTGAACAAAAAGTTCGAGTCTTTAAAAAATTAGCATTCGGGGCGCCTGGGTGGCTCAGTGGGTTAAAGCCTCTGCCTTCGGCTCAGGTCATGATTTCAGGGTCCTGGGATCGAGCCCCGCATCGGGCTCACTGCTCAGTGGGGAGCCTGCTTCCTCCTCTCTCTCTGCCTGCCTCTCTGCCTACTTGTGATCTCTTTCTCTCTGTCAAATGAATAAATAAAATCTCTAAAAAAAAAAAAAAAAAAAAGATTAGCATTCATCAGAAGTGTTTTTCATTAAAGTCCTTTTATTTTCTGCTCAAGGGAGCATTAACTGTCAGGTATTGCCCACACTGGTTTCTCAGCCTCCTGCTGGTGAAGCGTCCACATCAATCACCAGGGAGGTCCAAGCAGAGACTTGAGAGATCCCTCCTCCACCCTCCAACATAAAACAGGTGACAGAGAGGCCTGTCTGAAGAAAGCTCTCACACTACTAAACACGGAGAAATGAATAGTTAAAAAAAACAAACAAAAAACCCTCCACCCTCTTCATTCCTTACTCTTGTTTTATCTCCTTATCAAAACTCAAATAAATAATCTTATAAGGATGAAGTAGCCTGAGGAATGCAGAAATGGACAGAACCTGCAGGCACACCCCTGCCCATTGGTGCTGGAATGTTTCAGGCACACCCAGAGGTGGTGCTCTAATATTTACTGATATAAAGTACTGTCCCGGGGAAAAAATACAGCTCTCTGCCTCCACAAATTGGCCCAAGTGTCCCTGACATATTACTAGAGCAGAAAAGATAGATCCGGGAACAAAAGAGACTCATAGCAGACCTTATGTTATGTAGGAGTTTTATACATGATACCATACAAACTGTATTCTGGGAAATCTAAGACAATCCATTGTATTTTGCATTACTTTAAAATATTTAATTCCCTTGTAAGGTTGTTGACACATTTTAATGAGATAATACAAGTAAACCACTTATTATTCTGAGTGGCATATGAATAGACCCTACTTAGTCCCATCATTAATGTGAAAATTAATTAATTTAGGTAATTACCTTACATCTCATACTTTTTGCCTAAAAATAAAATTCCAAGCATATAATTAATAATTATCTTTGTCCTTTTAAAAAATTAGATGTCATCCTCAGCATAATAATGAACAAGGTTTGCCTTTTTTCAAAACTAATTAAGAGTCACATTACAAGGATTCAGATTATACTTGAATTTTATTTGAGGTGACACTGCATGTCTTCAAAGTGCATTTTTAAAGACGCAATAATATAATGCCAACAAATTAAGAGTAATGGCTAATTGCTATTGACTGGCCTAGGAAATGTTCCCATTAAGAATATTTTCAAATTCTACACTGAAGATACAAAAATACAAAGAACTAAGTGTTGCTTTAGTTATCTCAGAATACAAACAGTTTTTATAGATAGAAAAAACACAAATTGTATTTTTAAACTGAAGTCAAGGGATAAGTGTTAAGATTTTTAAAAGAAACTGTGCAACAAGCTAAGCCATAAAAATGTGGGTTTGGCAGCCTGCTGTAAATTTTTCTGGCAGTTATGTCTGTAATCCTAAATCCAAGTTACTGAAACCCTGTAATACAATAATAATAAAAGCAATGCAGAGTGAGCACAAGGCCTGTCAGATTTATGATGAGATGGTGTTTTCTATGAAAGGAACACACCAAATCAAATTAGTGGAGGGGAGATTAATAGAATTTCATCAGTTTCTAGCATGGAGACTATAGGCTGCTTCATAAATTTCCTGTGTCCTGAAAGGCAATGTCTTGAGCCCTTTTGAAGTTGAGCACATAAAAGACCACCACAAGTGGCCTTAGCTGTTGTGAGGTAAAGTTATTCTGTGAGGCCTCAGTTAAGTAAGGGTAGAGGGGCAAGCTTCTAGGACAGCATTACTACCCTGCCTCAGAGGGGCAGTGTATCATGGTGGATACAAAGTTGAACTCCAGAGCCAGATTGCTGGGGTTGGAACTCTGGCTCCAACACCTGAAGTGCGGTGGTTGAAGTGTGGCTTTAGGAAGCTCTAACTCAAGGACCCGGGGCAAGTTTCTTGGCACATCTGGGTATAGTAATAGAGCAGGTAGAGTGATAGTACAATGATGGTAGCATCATAAGGATTAATATAGTAAATAAATTAGAAAGGGCCATAGAAGTTAGCTAATGCTACCAACATTATTCTCCCACGCTCTCTAAGCCCTATCTGAATGACTATACTGATGAATTAAAGACAAAAGGAAAAATAAAAAACATATGGAGTTCTACAGCTCAGACTCCACTAAGGAAGATGGGACAAAGGAAGGAAGACTTAGGTGTCTCCTGTAAGAAAGGATTTTCTATCCCTGATAAGGGAAGTGTGACTTGAGGTAAGTTTCCTATAATAGCATTCAAGCAAAAGTTAGTTGACTCCTTAGGAAGATGAAATGAGCCCTAAAGGTTGGCCCAAAGAGACTGTTCATCTCCTTCAAAGCCAAGAGTTATAATAATAAAGACTTAGTTTCAAAAGGGGGGGATTATGGGCTACTTAAGAGTTAATCCCTCCAACAGAAAATCCCAACTCTATTGGGCTTTTAACTGCCTATTTATTTTATTTAGTAAACACTATCCTGGGATGGGATCTGCTTGCTTGGGTTTTGTTTGTTTTATTTAGAATTATTCAAATTCATTTTCTCTGAGAATTTTATAACTGACTTGGTATTCAAGTACCCAAGGGACTTTCAAAGACATCATAGCACCATGTATTTTTATCTTTGGTCTAAAACTACCTATTGCCAAATTGGTGTGATTTTTATGATGCTCCTGCATTTAGGGGAAAAGAAAAAGATGCTGAGTATACCTTCTCCCATGCCAAGGGGCAGAAGGCAGAGATGTAAAAATGAATCATGACAGAAGATAAAACAACCAAACATATTAGCAGCACTCTAAATATCTATCATAGATGTTATTCCTTGAGAGCCATGCTGTCTTGACCTATTCTTATTTTTCAGGTAAGATTAAGAGTGCTCCAGGGCATGGATGGAATGTCAGACTTCCTTGGTGCTTTACTCAGGGGCTAGCATGGTACTGCACCTGCATTCAATACCTACATGACCGCAGCTAGGCTGGTCTTTAAAATGCATTCTATTTGATTCGGACCCTTCTATCTTCATTCCTGACCTCTCTCCTAACTTGAGTCTTATAAATATCCAGCTGCTCACTTATTTGATTTGATGATCTAATACACCTCAGGGCAGGCTCCAGTGAACTCTTGACTTTAAACTCTGTAGTTTAAACTCTGTAGCACAGTCCACTGTAGCTGGTTCTCTATCTAGTCCTCCTGAGATTCCTCTTTCCTGTTTTCTGTGCCTATCCCGCAGCTTCCCATGCTTTGAGTCTTATGGATTGTACCTGTAACTTTATGTTTTAGTCTACTCAGGCTACTATATCAAAATACTAGAGATCGGGTGACTTAAAGAACATAAACTTATTTTCTCTCACTTATAGTGGCTGGAAAGTTTAAGATCAAGATGCCATCTGATTTGGTTCCTAGTGAAGACCCTCTTTCTGGTTTGCAGGTGGCTGCCTTTTCTCTGTGTGCTCCCAGAGCAGAGATAGTAATCTCTTTGTCTTGCTCTTATAAAGCCACTAATCCCATGACGATGGCTCTATTCTGAGGAAATCACCTAACACTATTTATCTCCCTAAGGCCTCGTCTTCAAATGCTATCACGTTAGGGGTTAGGGTTTCAACATATGATTTTGGTTTGGGGAAGCAAAATTCAGTTCATAGCACCTTCTTAAAAAGAAGAGCCCTTGGGCTACTGGAGTGGCCTCGAAGTCATAGGGAAACTGAAGTGCCTGGGAGTTTCTGTTCCTCTCCCCTGACCCCAGCAGTTCATACTCAAATAGTCTTAAGGCAGGAAAAGCCCTGAGATGCGATTTGTGCTCCAGAGCTCCTATCGGATAAGCCACAGTTTAGGACGTAGACCGCCATGGCATCCTTACTTGGTTTTCTCTCTTTCCCTTTCCTACTTCTCCCACTCTCTCATCAGTCTCTCTTGGAAGTATTTCCTTACCAAGTCACCAGCACACAAATCCTAATTTCAGGAATGGCTTCAAACCTAAGATACACACAAAAACCCTTTTCTTCTCCCAAGGGCTCCTTCCCTAGCCCTTCTCCCTCAATAAGACCACCATTAAATCTTGTTCCTCAACCCTCCAGCCCTGCCATCAGCCTTGATTTCTTTTTCTCTCCACTTTACACATCATCTATCAGAGTCTTCTTGGCTCTACCTTCAGAATATACTCAGACACTGGCCACTTCACAGGACCTTCATTGGCACTCTTAGTTAGGTGATCATATAATTTACCATCTTTGCAAGCGAAAGAAGTGCTACTGATAATTCTGTGGTAACAACAGGTACAAACTAGGACTCTGCCCAGCAAACTGGGACTTAGGCTTCTCCTAATGGTCCTATCTACTTCTCTCCCATTTGGATGACTGCAAAAACTATTTGTCTTCAGTCTTGCCCCGTATCTAGTCTCTAAATAGTAGCAAAATTGATATTTTAAAAATGCAAATTAAGTCATGCCTCTCCCCTGCTCATAAAACCTCCATTGTCTTCACATCACACTAGAATAAAATCCAAACCCTCTACCAATGTGTAAAACGTCCTGTATGGTTTAGGATCTAACTACTTTATTGAGTTCCAGCCACACTGGACTGCTATTCTTTTTTTTTTTTTTTTTTTTAATTAAACTATAGTTGACACACAAGGTTACATGTTTTGGGTGTACGACATAGTGATTCCACAAGTCTGTATGTTATGTTACGCTCACAAGTGTAGCTACCATCTGTCACTGTACAATCTATCACAGTACCTTTGACTATATTCACTGTGATACACCTTTTATTCCTGTGACTTATTCATGCTATAACTGGAAGCCTGTACCTCCTACTCCCCTTTATCCATTTGCCCATTCTCCCACCTCCTGCCTCTGTAGGGAAGATGTGGGGAAAAAAGGACCCCTAGTGCACTGCTGATGGGAATATAAACTGGTACAGCCACTATAGAAAATAGTATGGAAGTTCCTCAAAAAATTAAGCATAGAAATTCCATGAGATCCAGTAAATCCACTACTGGGTATTTACCCAAAGAAATGAAAACAGAAATTCAAAAAGATGTATGTACTCCTATGCTTAATGCAGCATTATTTACAATAGCCAAGATATGGAAGCAGCCCAAGTGTCCATCACTAGACAAATGGATAAAGAAGATGTGAGATACATACATACATATACACACACACACACACGCAATGGAATATTACTCAGTCTTTGATGTTATTTTAATACTCCAGGCACATTTGAGACCCCAAATAGTCCCATCTCTGGCTTACCTATTCCTCTCCGATCTCTATTAAGCTAAATAAGACACATCCACCCTCCTATCCACTTCACACACTGATCCTCTTCTCGGCTCTTTGTAGCAGTTCTAACAACATGACATAGTACCTTTCTCTGTTTATTCTTATTAATATCATTCCCCCTCACTAGGATGAGAGTCCAGTTCAAAGACCAGACCTTTGTCCCAGGAGCTGAAACAGAGCTGGCATTCAGAAATATTTGTTAATTTATAGTTAAGTCCCCAAAAGTTCTAAATTCCCCTTTTAAGATTCATTTGTGTGTAGTGCTTTAGCTGATTTTTTAATTTTCTAAAAAATATATAGATTCTAAAATGTACTTTCATCCTCTAATCTTTCATTTTAGACTTAATTATGAAACTCAATTTCTTATGGATTTGATGTTAATTTTAGGGACAAAATTAATTATTCACATTTAAATGCATATTAAGAATAATTAAGAGTGAGAATTTAAATATATACATTATTTAATGACAACACATTATAATTTCTGAGAAATATAATAGAAACATAATCTCAACCTTTGAAAACTTCTACATCTTGCCATCATTTTTTATCCCAATTTGAATGCATGGTTCTTTTATTTGTAATGAGCAATGCTTATAACAGCTAATATCTTTTAAATACTATGTTCTAGAGTATAATTTAGGCATGCATAATTCCGAGAAATGAGTTTTGGAAAGGTAGTCCAAATGTACCCTGCCAAAATTCTGAGAATTTACAGAAAATATTGAGAACAGCTTTTGGGCATTCCGTCCCCCATTTATTCAAACCTTTTTACCTCTTCAGGATTTCTCTGCCACAACTGGAAAGTTTACTTTCCTTAAATTTTAGCTTTAAGCATATTGAAATGATATTATCATATTAAAAAAATTTTCTCCTGCCCAACATACTGCTTTTAGCCACTAACCTATCTTTTTTATACATACGTATAAATATTTCAAAGGAGGGAAGCAGAATACCTAGGAATTATTAGACACTGAGGTAAGTACACCCATCCCATAGGTTTGGTGCTATATTCTACTAAGATATACTAAGATATAATCTACTTGCTAAACACCCAACCCCATCGTGATTTTTCTTCTATTTTAACCAGTACATAAATATAAAGAACAAATATATATATATGAAGAATATAAATAAATCCTCACTTTAGTGGAAACAATCTAGATATATATGGAGTAAAATATGAAAATCTTTATGTCCAAAACTGCCAAACACCCTAAGGAAGAAGTCGCCATGAATAGTTTGGTGTATATCCTTGTCTCTCTTTTTCTTCTTTTAGATTGATTGATTGATTGATTGATTGATTTGAGAGAGAGAGAGAGAGAGAGAGCAAGAGGGAGAAGGAAAAGCAGACTCCCTGCTAAGCAGGGAGCCTGATGTGGGTCTCAATTTCAGGACCCCAAGATCATAACCTGAGCCAAAGGCACTTAACCAACTAAGCCACCCAGGTGCCCCTATCCTTGTCTCTTTCTTATATATCTGTGTGTGCGTGTGTATAAATGTATATATTTGTTCACTTAAATGACATCATACCAAATGTGTTTGTCTACACCAGTACAGAGTTCCTTTTTTATTATACTGGCTATTTTATATATTCTATAGCATGCATGCATTTATATATATATATATATATATATATATATATATATATATATATATATATATATATATAAAAAACAATTTTTCCTATCTTTGATCTGCTCTATGTAATTTCTAGTTTATTATTACTGTAAAAATTTTTTGCAACAAATAGTCTTATAGATAAATCTTTGTGCACATGTGTCTGCATGCTTGTAGGTGAGGTTCATAAAAGAATAAGTTTTGGGTAAACTGTTATATTCAACTCTTCTTTTGATATAGTCTGCCCAATTGCTCTCCAAAAACATTGTTCCAGTTTACACTTCCACTAAGAGTGCATGAGAAGAATACCTATTTCTTCGGGAGACGATAATACCAATATTTTATATTTTTGCTCATATAGTAGCAAAAAGCCAATGTTCTGTGGTTGTTTTAATTTGCATTACTCATTCAAAAAGTCTTTAGTCTACATCTTTAATAGGAAAATATGATTCACTGATATTATGATACTAATATATTTAAACCTAGCCCCCTCTTTTTTACACTATTTTCCTGCTTGCTTTCTTATAGTTTCCATTCCACCTGAGACTTTATTGCTTATTATAGTTTTGAAAGCATTTCCTTATTTCAACTTCCAAGTTTTAGTTGTATATTAGCTATATAATATCCATGCTAATAATATTAAGCTTTTAGGTATTTAATATGCATATGTACACTTAATTTTTACTTATAATGTCTACAGTTAATCAATACTAACCACTTTTTCCTATAAAAGATGAAGCATTTAATTATATTTTTCCCACCCATCTCCTCCACGGTGAAATCGTCTGACTTAGAAAAACTTTATTTCAGAGGAGGTGAAGAAGTATTCAAGTTGAGGTAAAACTTGCAAGCAGTTAGATGAGTAGATCTTGGGACACCTGGATGGCTCAGTGCTTTAGAGCCTCTGCCTTGGGCTCAGGTCATGATCTCAGGGTCCTGGGATGGAGCCCCGCATCGGACTCTCACTCGGCAGGGAGCCTGCTTCTTCCTCTCCCTCTGCCTGCCTCTGCCTACTTGTGATCTCTCTCCTCTCTGTCAAATAAATAAATAAAATCTTTAAAAAAAATGAGATCTTAAATGTACAATTTAATAAGTTTTGATAAATGCAAACAGATGTGTAATCACCACCTCAATCAAAGTGCAGAACATTTTTATCATTTCAGCAAGTTCCCTTATATCCCACTTCAGTCAGCCACACTATGTTTAGGCAACCACTATTCTCATTTCTGTAACCAAAGATTAGTTTTATCTGTTTTTGAACTTCATTTCAATGAAATCATAAGCTGTGTACTATTTCCTCCATATCATTTAACTCAACATAAGTTTTGGGAATTTATCAATTGTTATTTATATCAATATCTTATTCTCATTGCTGAGCAGTATTCCATTATATGGATATACTATAATATTTTCATCCACTTCCGTGATGGGACATTTGAGATGTTTTCAGTTATTGGCTGTTATGAATCAAGCAGCTATAAGAAGACATGTGAAAGCCTTTCTGAAGGCATATGCTTTTCTCTTAAGTAAATACCCAGGAAAAGACACATTATGAGATGTGTATATTAACCTGTTTAAATTTATTAAAAACAAACAAACAAACAAACAAAAAAGCCCTGCCAGCTAGTATTTCAAAGGAGTTGTAATTAATAGTATTATCAGCAATGTTTTAGAATATTAGTTGGTGCATATCCGCATTAGCATTTTTACTTCTCGGTTTTTTCAGTCTTTTTAATTTTAGACATTCAAGTGAGTGTAAAATCCTGTCATATTAAGGTTTTATATTTGCATTCCCCCTTTCAGTAATGATGTTGAGAAACCTTGAGGTGTTATTGGCCATTCATACTTTTATTGTGAACTCTCTAGTCAATTTTTATTTTTTTTGCGTTTAATTAGGCTGTTTGTCTTTTTCTTATTGATTTATGTTATTTGTATATTTTGGAATTTTTTTTTTTTTAGGGGCACCTGGGTGGCTCAGTTGGTTAAGTGCCTGATTCTTGATTTTGGCTCAGGTCATGATCTCAGGGTTGTGAAATCGAGCCCTGAATCAGGCTCATGTGCTGCGTGTGGAGCCTGCTTAAGATTCTCTCCTTCTCTCTTATTTTTTTTTTTCAAATACACATATGCAACTATTTTCTCCCAATCTATAGCTTGCCTTTTCATTGTCTTACTGGTGACTTTTGAAGAGTAAAAGTTTGAACTTTAACAAACACAGTACATCTTAGGGCCTCTGGGTGGCTCAGTCACTTAAGCATCTGACCCTTGATTTCAGCTCAGGTCATGATCTCAGGATCCTGAGATGAGCCCTGAGTTGGGCTCTGTGCTCATCGGGAAGTCTACTTGAGGATTCTCTCACCCTCTTCCTCTGCGCCCCCCTTCACACTCTAAAATAATCTTTAAAAACAAAACAAACCCTGTACATCTAATGTACATCTAATGAAACTAATGTAACATTGTGTGTCAACTATAGTTAAATTTTAAAAAATTAATTTATAAAGGATCTCTAATATAAAAAGAGAAAAGTTCAATCAATAAAGCTACAAGTAATTGTTATTTTAAGCCTACCTATTAATTATTGAAGTATGTTATCAAAACCTCAATTACATGCTATTTATAAAAAGCTAACAATGAGATACATGGCAAAACTGTACTCAGAGTAATACTGATTACTGTAAATTTGTATATTATTTGAAAAATAAAAATCAATGCAAATTAAAAAATCATTTCATATTTTTCTCTACCATTTTATTATTTCAAGCATAGTACTTATTGTGCCTTCATGAAGAAATCTTGCCTACCCAAAGTCACAAGTATACTTTATATTTTCTTCTAGAAGCTTTATTGCTTTAGTCTGTAATCCAGCTTAATTTTTATGTATAATGTGAAGTAGGAGTCAAAGTTTGTTTTTACCCATATGGATATCCAGTTATTCCAGTATCATTGGGACTCATTTTTAATTTTTTAAGAGTTAACATAATGATTAAGAATATATGTTTGAGGCTCAAGTAACTTATACTTATTTAAATCCAGTTTCCACCACTATCTACCTATATGACACTGATCATTCTATGGAACTTTTGTCTCTGTTAACCTTAAAAGTATGGATCATAGTAGTAGATATTTCTGAGTTTTTTCTTCTTTTAATTCAATTTTTGAGATTAAATGCTGTAATATATATAAAGTTCCTCACATAAAACTGGGTTTATAGTCACTTTCTGGAAATACTAGTTAATTAAAAAAATAGTATTTTAGAAATAATATGAAAGTGTTATATCTGATATAGGGCTCTGATATCTTAAATATAAAAATCAATTTGTCTTAAATATTTTTAATGTTAATATGGACTAGTCTAAAAGTCGTTTCAAAATAACTGTCACAAAATTTTGAATATACGATAAAGTCTTCTTATAGTCTTGCTGATGAGAACTAAAGCCAATCCAATTGTAGTTCTTCCATAAACTGACTTTTTGTCCTCTCCAGAAATTTTTAGAATTTTTGCTGTGTATCTTGTGATCCGAATTTTTTTGTGTGTGTGTGATCCGAAATTTTATTGGAGAGTTGGTGTTCTTTCATTGAACTTCTTTGGGATTATATCATCCCAATTTGCATAACCACAGAACCTACCAGGAGAGATAGGCATATTGATTGTTTATTTAAACAGATTCACACTGTAAGACAAAACTTTTTTTAAAGAAAAAATAAATTTTCGATAAGATTTTAATAGACTTTAATAAGAAATCAATGTGGAAATGGTTTTAATTACCTGAACTTTTACAGTTTATATAACTTTATAAAATCTGAAATAAAGCACTGCTCAACTGCTGGGTCTGGAAAAATGTTTGTGATATCTCAAATAATGATGCATTTAATATATAAAGCCCTAAATAGATGATAAAATTCTGTTAACTCTGTGATAAGATTAATTATTTACTTTATATCCTTGCGTAATTTATCATATTTATTTACTTATTTTTTATCTCATTCGATCTGTACAACAGTCCTAGGTGGTATCTTATCAAGGGTTCCGCCTGGACAGTTGATTCCCAGGGCTGTTGGAGCAAAAGCCATTTTGCAATAAAACTTTCTGTGTGTGGTCACCAGCTGTTCTGGAAATTAACTGAAGTTCGTACACATTAATAAAAAAACAGTAGTGGCAACTTGATTATAGTACAACGGATTTAGTTAGGAGCCGATGTTATGGTTGAAATGCAAGAGTGTAATTGGCTTTCAGCAGTATATTTTAGAAGATTCGATTAGCTACTTGGTTTGGCAAGTACAGCTGCAGGGCTCCTGGCTAGTCACGTAGAAGTTAGGACTATATCCAACTGATAATCCTAAAACCAAAGGCCTTGTATTCAACTCTCAGAACCAGCCTGCTGTCCCGGGATATAACCCTCTCTGAGAGTCTCTTTTCCACTTTTTCTCCTTTGTCTGCCCAAGAAAGTATGTAGTTCACTTAGGGGCCAAATGGCTCCTCCCAATCTCTGCCATTGGAGTGTACAAGATCCTGCTTAGATTTGCAAGGAACAACTACTTCTGGCTGTGGCTCAAGACACTCCTATTTCTTCCCAACCTGTCCGTGGAGGACAGGAAGTAGCAATAACATTTATTGATATTTTGCCTTTACCTTGTGAGTTTCTGTTCTCTGTGTAAAGGCTATCATATTGGAGGGGAAAAACTTCCTCTGGCTCTAGCAGCCCATAAAACTAGAATCCTTTATCAGTCCTTTGTCAGCCTAATTCAAGAAGAATACAGAGCTAGTTTTTCAAAGTAAAGTTTAATATAAAACCAGCTTTTTCTTCTCTTACACACACACACTCACACACAGTGTGCCCACCTTTGCTACGTAAGATTATGCTAGTATCTCAGGAAAGGACATTTTAAAATGGATTTCATAATATACGTCAAGTAACACATAATGATCTAGACACATTTTTGCCCTTTGCTCTTTGGGGAGAGAAATGTTTCTCTCCCACCATCACAAGACGGTCATTTAAGAAGCATATTTGTTCCAAATGATCTTTTCTGTAAATTCAATTTCAAATACATTTGGAATCAGAAATACTTCATTGTGGACCTTCTCCTTGAAAACGACCACGTAACAGAGTTCACATGAAGTTCATCTTTTTGGTCATCGTCGTGATCTTGCTGATTTATCAAAACTATAATAATACATTACAATTGCAAAAATGGACATTTTGCCCACACAGTTATAATTTAGTATTCAATAATAATGGTCCTCTGTGTTTGACTATTCCACTAAATGAGTTTCCACACCAACGAATTTCTAAGTATGCCCTTTCTTCACATCTTAAAAATGAAATACTATTTTTCTTTAACATCAAATGTGTATATTTAACTGCAATTCTAAGTTTAACAGTACATATACTTTGCTCTTTAAAATATTATTTTCCCAAAAGATCAAAGCTAAGTTGCATATATGTGGAAATAATAGCAACTAGCGCTGATTAAATGCTTACTGTATGAAGATAGTGTTTTACTCTCGTATTTCAAATCTACATCTTTGAAGTAGGGTCTATATCATCCATTTTTCTAATAGGGAAGAGTTAAGTAATATAAGTAACTTGAGTATCTTACCCAACATGACACAACTGTTGAGAATATGCACATATATTTGCATACTTAGGCTTTAATATAGGAAATAATACATTTTAATAAACTTGTATCTTATCTCAAACCACAGCCTTGAAAATAACCTAACTCCTACCATTAAAAATAACCTATAAAATATAGTCTTGGTTTAGCCCATTTTCAGAGATTACATAAAATGTGGTGACAATAGCAACATAATAATCAGGGGACTTTCAGCACATTTTGACTTTCTTCGGAGACATAAACCCTTAATTATTATGTATTTCTCTTAAATTGAATACTATAGGCTATAAATTCAGGTGGGATTCTAATTTAAATTCTGCATAAATCAATTGAGAAAAAGACACATACTGATTAATGGCGTTTTAGACAAATCTAAGTCTGGTATCGTCAGGGATCCCAAATGATGTCTAAAAAGGCAGAATCTGTTGGATTTGCTTCAACTGCTCCCCTAAATTTTTATTTGGGGTAAGATCAAATTTGCTCTGGCTCTCAATGACACAGAACATTAGAAACAAGACTTTCATTATATCCATGGAGTACTATCCGTGGAGTCAGCAACAGACTTGGGGTTTTCTTGAAGTGATATCTAAAAAGTCCAAAGTGACTTGTACAGGGATCAGGCTGATGTTTGACTCTAAGTGGAAACTCAGCTCCAGAGAAAACTGCCCTTCTTTCTGGAGCACAGCTGACAACCTAACGTACCAGCGGTCTCTGCTGAGAACTCAGGATGTTGGAAAGTGGCATGGCGGCGTGGGGAGAGTTAACACAGCGGCTGTCTCTACTGCTCCTGGAACAGGCTGAGTTCTCATCAGTGCAAAATTGCACTAGAATTCCTGTGGGGAATTATACCTAATAACCACTCCATAAAGCAGAAGGAGTTTAATTTGATCAATGTGATGACAATTAAAAGACAGACAAACCATGGCCAACCTCATTTCTGTCCTACCGCAAAACCTAAAACAAGACATTCTATCCTGATTGTTTTTCCTCTAGTTTGATTTACTGCTTCTTTGGATTATTTCCTAGAAGAGCTAAAAAGTATCTATATTACAGAAGCTGAGATTGCATTCATGCAGTGATTCTATAAACATAATTTTGGAAGCTGATAAAAATAAGATAATTTAATATGTCACTGCTTTAAGCAAGGAGTTTAGAAAATGGGTATTTGAAACAAATTAATTACATGTAAGGAAATGTATGCATGGATGTGTGTGTTGGGGCCAAGGATGTAGGGGTAGTTTTTTGGATGAGGCTTATGTGGATCTTAATTCTCCAAATATGAGGAAAAAACTAAGCTAGACACAGACCTTTGATTAAAGAACTATTCCTTTTGGAACTACTTAATATCGATCTCACATTTTTATATCACATCCAAAAATACCAAAGTCTAAATACAAGTCATTTCCCATCATATGTCTTCTTTGCACATGGAGAAGTGGGAGGATCTGTAATAAAAGGCACTCTGGGAGATGAAAGGTACTGATTCAGCCACATTCCTCCAGAAGCTTGGGGTTGACATTAAGTCTCTAGTGTCATTTAAAAGAGCCAAGGTCCTTTAGGGTCCATTATTGGTCATTAAATTCTCAAGAGTCAGGGCCTTGGTCCTGCTCTTCTTTTACAACCATACAATGAAACACAGACTATGGGTCACATGGGCATTTCTACCTTAACTATCTATACCCATTTGATTAATTAACTCATAATTATGTGTATAAATATATTTCATACATTAATTTCTAAGTCAATTACAAAATCAGACGTGATTTTTTTCCGTATGCTTCTGTTAACTGGGATAATTAAATTTTTTTGAATCACAAAATCTACATAAAGTTGCCATTGTTTAGTAAGACATATTTCTCTCTACTCACTCAAAATTTTAATGTAGAAATGACAAGAAATGAGTTTGATTCTTCTCTTCTTTCATTTCTGCATCTTGCCACCTTTAATAATTGTTACATGGTGAAAGAGTCCAAACTGCAAATTAATTAAATAAATAAATAAACAAACCAACCAACCAACCCTGAGTTTGGGTTTGGGCTGTGTTTCTACTACTTGTATTAGTTTTAGTAAGTCAAGTACGCTCTTTGGGTCTCAGCATGCCCATGTGTAACATGAGGAAGCTGAACTAAACCTCAAAGGTCCTTTCGGCACAAATTCTATGAAACTTATAATTACTTCCATTTTACGGTGCTTTGTGAAATGCCCTTGTTTAGTGTACAATTCTGGCCTATATCCTTCTGAATCATTTTTCAATAGCCCTGATGCTCCCAAGGGAGGGAAAAACAATAACAAATGAACAGATTATTTGCTCCTCATAATACATCTTTTGAAAATGTCAAAGGCTCTGACAATATGCTTAAATACTGAGCTTCTATTTTAACCTGTGGCTTTACATTGACACATTCTTCCTTTTCTTTATCCTTTCAATTGTTTTCTGATGATAAAATCAATACATTGTCATTATAAGTAATAGCTTACAAAACACACAATGAAGAGCGTAAGAAAGAAAAAAGTAATTACATTTAATCTCACTATCCCAGAGATCTATTATCAAAATTATTCCTCTGGGCCCACCTGCATGTGTGCATAATAGAATTTTATAATATTAGATGAATTGTGCTTTCAATACTGTTTTGTAGCCTACCTTCATTATATATAAATATTATGAACATTTCCACGTTAATGAAGATAAAATCTATGTCATTATTTTAATTGCTACAAGCTATTCAATGTTTGAACATGCCACAATTTATTTAACCAAATAACATATTGTCGGACAATTTAGCAGCTTCTAATGTTTGCTATTATAAGAAACTCCAAAATAAACATCCTTTTTCTTTAAATACTTATCTGGTCATTTCCTTGTATTCTATATACTTAAGATTTGTACATCTTATTGTTGTTGTAGAGAGTAGATTTACCAAAGTATTTTTATCTGTACCTGGTCCTCTATAATACTTTTCTGACCCTATGATTCAGCTCTTGATTCCTACTTCCTGAGTTACTGTTCCTTAGACCTACAGCCTCCACTACCTACCACAGGCACATCCCTGCCTCAAGGGCTCAAGCATGGGTTCCCTAAGGCCTCGATGTTGCCCCAGTAGCATGGTTGTCTCCCTTGGCTTATCTCTCTTTTTTTCCTTTATATTTATTCGCATCATACTAGTAAAATCTTCCACTCCTTTGGCTATGTATTTGCCTTTCTTATTCCCGATAAAATATTTAGGACAAAGCTTATGTATCATCATATGAACTGTATTGCTTTATTTCTTCCATATTCTTGGGTGTCAAATACATCTGGTTTATGCTGTTAATACTTGAGTGTTGTATTTATAGTTTTATACTATATATAATATAAAACTATTATAAGTCAATCCTTTAATCCCTTTATTTCAGACTTAGTCTATGTGCACTTAAAGGATTAATTTCACAATGCAGGGACATGAATACGATCAAGGAAATCCTTTCATATGATGTTGACTACTAGGTTTAGGCAAAGAGACATGCACTTTTGTAGTTTTTGAGATGTCTGAGTAAGGAAAATATAAATAAGTGTTCCTGCTACTCAGTGGATTCTATGGTCTCTCAAGTGCATTTTAGCTTCATTTAATTTTTAATCAATTCTATATAAAAATAATTACGTTTATCTTTCCTGCTGATAAAAGCTCATAGTTGTGAAAAGACAGAAGCAATAATCTTCTTATCTAATACAGCAGTAGATAATTTTTGTGCTAGGGTAGGATTCAATATTCAGGGCCTATGTCCTGCCTACGCCCATATAATGAACACAGAGTTCGAATTAGCAACCAGAGCTTGAAACCATAAAAGAGTACACCTCCAATAGCAGTGCTACATGATAGCCATTCTGGACCATATTCCTGGAAACAAGACAATCAACCAGTTCAGAAATTCTAGAGAAACTGAAGAGAAAAAGAATGCAAATATCCAAGGATCAAGCAGAATGACCCAAATTGAGCCATCTAGAAAACTCTGGGGAGGACAGAGAGAATAGTGAGAGACCCCAGCAAACATATATAAGGGTAGGTTAGAGGAAGAGGAGAAGACAGAGTTTACCAATTCCTGGAAGCTGTGATTACAGGGAAAGAATAAAGAGAGAAATTGGAAAGATAAAAACAATAATAATAATAATAGTAATAATAATAATAATAATAATAATAATAATAATAGGCATCCTAGTGGCTCCGTCAGTTAAGCATCTGACTGTTGATTTCAGTTCAGGTCATGCTCTCAGAGATCGAGTCCTGCCTCCAGCTCTGTGCTGAGCGTGGAGTCTTCATGAGATTCTTTCTCTCCCTCTCCCTCTCTCTGTCTCCCTGCTCACTCTCTCACTGTCTCTAAAATAAATAGGTCTTTAAAATAATAATAATAATAAACATCGCAAGAAAACGCAAGCCAAGAAACAGATTTGAACCATAAATTTTACGTCTTACAGCTAGTATCTATCAGATAAGGTCCTGTTACAAATCCCCAGGGCAATGGTTAATCTGTGCATAACAGGTTCAACTGGTTGAGCTGAGGTGTTTAGGTTCTGCTGGTGTCGTCGTCGTCATTCTGGCTCAGGAGTGCACAAATTTCTACACATACATAGCACCCAACATCATTCCTTTGTAAAGTATGTTTACACTTTTCTTTTTCAACTTCGTGAAAAGTGAAAATAGCTGCTAAAAACAGAAGTCAGAGAACAGTAATGGAACTGGTGACATGCTGTCTATTCCTGTGAATCACTGGGTCAGAAAGGTTAATTCCAGGAACTAAAATATATTTACAAAAGATTAGGAAACTCTGGAAGAGTGCTATAATCTGAGGAAACGGTTTCCATCAGGTCTTTGTGACACACTGCAAACCATGGGATGAAACGGGACATTCTCCTTCCACTGTGCTAATTCTAACCTCTCCCTTTGACTTGGGGAAGCCTAGGTTAGCAGGATTTAACAACCCACAGCAACAGCAAAGATGCTCTTGGGGGTCACCTTGAGCAGATAATACCGTAGGTTTCCTTGTAACAGTTATGCAGGTGACTAAGCTCACTTAGAAGGAGCAGCCTTTTGGGGAGAGATAGACTTGGCAGATATTTCTGTGTGATAACTACATCTGACTCAATGGCAAGTGGCATATATCTTTTGGGGGGAATTTCCTTATATATTTGGGGTTTATCCTGAAAGGTAAAATGTCTTGCCAAAGAGCGGTGGCCATTGCAATCTAAAGGCATTGTAATGTGGGCGTACATGGATTTACCAAAGTCCTATTTGTAGCCACCAACACAGGTAAGTTACGTGATCTTGGGGTTACACAAAGAAATATACCAAAGGGAAGCTAGAGGAGCCTCAACTATTAGGTGAATTGTTTTATGTCTGTGAAGAATTTCCATTTGGGACGTTTCATGGTGATCTAGATCAATCTGAAGTTGATTTGGAAGTCTAAATGACATGGGAAATATGAGGGAATGCAAATCAGCCAGAAGAGCCTGGTTCAGGACACCAAACTGGGGTTGTATAAGGAACCCATACTTTTTTTCATAAATTCCTGGGATAGTCTCAGAAAGGGAGCAAAGTCAATAACAGTCAACTAAAATTTTCCCAAGTTATATAAATCCAGACCTTGGAGCCCTGAAAGAAGCCTGCTTTCTCTCTGACAGAATAGAGAATCACCAGCCTGTACCACCCAGAATGAACAATTTTTGCTCCCAATCAGCATTCAGAACATAACTGTGATGTCTCTACGTTAAAGTTGGAACAAAGGAAGGAAAATTGCTATTTTGTTTAAGTTATCAATTTGTGCCTTAGGAGAAATCAAGCCTGGTGAACAGAGCACAGAAGCTAGGAAGGAGACAAAAGAGGACAAAAACAACTTTGCATAATAACGTAAAGGGCCATCTTCCTAACTGCAATATAATTTCCAAAAGTTCCCACTCCCTGAAATGAAGGTAATAATTTATCTTAAACTTATCTGTACTATTTTATCTTTGAGATATACAATTTTTCCTTGGGAGTGCATCTATCTGAATGTTTGAATGTATTTTGTCCAAGAGCTCTCCCCCAGCAGGAGAGAATCTCAAAATACCAAATCTGGATGGGGGCAGGGAGAGGAGCTCTAAAATCCATTCTAAATTGAAGATTTCCGTGAAACATTTTGTCCTGTCCCTTCTCTTTTGCTCATGCTCCTACAAAACCCCACAGATTGTTATTCCAGACTGCCTAACTCTGATTTTGGAAACTGCCAGGGAGAATGATCCTGGTAGAAGTGGGAAAGGTTGAGTGTCTGGTAGAAGAGGATAGTCACCAGGTAGGATTTTTCTAATGAGATACACATTTGCACCATAAGAGAGCAGACTCACCCTCTCTCTCTTAAGGAAACCACAAAGAGAGAGAACTAAGTCATACACTGGAGTGTTCTCCAGAGAGAAACCCTATGATAGCTTATGCTTCTTTTACCTTCAGCCCTTAGACTACAGAAAAGTCATCTTAACATCTAATTTCCGGGTCTACTTCCCCCCCCCCAATATTGCAGTTTCCTTTGGTTATCCCCCAGAGTTCCATTAATTACGTTACATATTAAAATCCACTGCTAGGGGGTTCCTGGGTGGCTGGGTCGGTTAAGTGTCTGCCTTCAAGATTAGGTTATGATCCCAGGGTCCTGGGATGGAGTCCCATGTTGGGCTCCCTGCTCAGTGGGGAGTCTACTTCTCTCTCTCTCTCTCTCTCTCTCAAATAAATAAGTAAATAAAAATAAAACCCACTGTTAGAAGTTAGTGCAGTGGCAAAAATACTTTTGAAGGAGCAAAGCTAATTCTGTAGTTCTAGGCAGAATCTACAAGCAAAGAGAACAAGGTGGGCAGGAGAGTGCCCCTGAGGAACCTGGTGTCAGGAGAGGAGCAGATGATGGCACATCCCACTCCAGATCAGGAGGGAGATAGATTCTCTGTGGTCCAAACGCTCTATGTGAAGGCTATCCTTGTCCTAGGAAGGGGTAGGTGTGGGGTGGGTAGGGAAATCTAGATCCCATCCTTTGGTGGCAGAGAAGCTAATTAACATATATTTGGGTTACATAAAAATGAGTTGCATAAATGAAAATTTTTAATTAGAAAGTTTATAAAAGTATACACATATTTCAACAAATATTTAGCGCAACTCATTATTAATTTGGAAAGCAAGGTGCCTGAAATATCCTCCTAAAATCTTTACTCTGGAGAACATATTTTGACACAGTTATATCAAAGATGAAATTTTATCATATAGTTTCATATTACCCTGTAGTAGTTTCATGTGGTTTCTTTGTCTGCCCCTTCCCACCCCGAATTGTAAGTCCTTTAGCTCAGAGCTACTGCAAAATTATGCCACTGGACTTTGCTGCTGTCCCCATTTAAATGACTTCCCATAGTCAGACATCAAAAAGGACCCACTCTTCAGGTGACAATGGTAGAAATGAGTCACCCTAATTCTTATCTGGGGAGAGAGCAATATTTGCTCTATTTTTTTACATCAGTGGTAGTTTTTTTGTTTGCTTATTTTTAAAGATTTTATTTATTTATTTGATAGGGAGAGAGCACAAGCAGACAGAGCGGCAGGCAGAGGGAGAGAGAGAAGCAGACTCCTTGCTGAGCAGGGCGTTCGATGCAGAGCTGATCCCAGGATGCTGGGATCACAACCTGAGCTGAAGGCAGACACGTAACCAACTGAGCCACCCAGGTGCCCCACATCGATGGTAGTTGTGTGGTAGCACCATGAATAGCTCGTAACATGGAATTGATTCAGCCATCCCAAAATACCCTCAGTTCATATAGCCTATCATAAAATAACTTCTGTGAGTTCCCTTCTATGTGATGTTAGGAGCTCTAAATCAGTGGTCACCTATAAAGCTAGATGGACTAAAACACATGGCTGTCAACTCAACCCTCCCTTTTTCTCATCTGGTAGCCTTAAAATTGTTATCATTTATTATCTCTTTTCCTAAATCAGTGGAGAAACTGTGGATTTTGTAAGGAAAAAAAGTAAATGAGCATGTGTGTCTTTGAGCCTAGGAATGTTGGGATTTTGAGATCTTTGGGGCTTCAGACTCACACAGATGACTCCCAACTCATGATGGTTCGACTTACAGTTTTTCCACTCTATGACGGTACAAAGGTAGTATGCATTCAGTAGAAACCATACTTCAAATTTTGAGTTTTGCTCTTTTCCCAGCAGCAAGCCACAGCTCCCAGTCAGCCACGCAAACACAAGGGTGAACAACTGATACGCTTACAACCATTCTGGGTTTTGTTGTTTATTTGTTTATTTTCAGTATAGTACTCAGCCAATTATATGAGATATTCAATACTTAATTATAAAATAGGCCTCGTGTTAGATGATTTTGTCCAACTGTAGGCTAATATAAGTGTTCTGAACATGCTCCCTTTGATAAAAAATTAAATAAAAGAGTCATTGGAATAAAGGCAAAAATTATAATCTTTAACCTTCCAGATTTTAAGGGTTTAAAGCCTAGTGTATTAAGATTTTTACCGAGATAAATACATTTCACCTTCATCAGTCAATTGCATATGAATAAAACGACACCACTGCTATTGGCTCACAATGGGAAATCTGCAGTAAATTGAAAATTAATTAGTAAATTAATTGAAAGTCTCCTGAACTAAACTCCTTCATTTCTCTTTTGAATTTTGCCTGGGGATAGCCACAAAATCAGGCATATTTTGGCACCAGGTTT
This sequence comes from Potos flavus, assembly GCA_028534135.1. Classification (NCBI taxonomy): domain Eukaryota; kingdom Metazoa; phylum Chordata; class Mammalia; order Carnivora; family Procyonidae; genus Potos; species Potos flavus. The sequence goes on along the minus strand of CM052898.1, from coordinate 87,073,419 downwards.
TTGTTGCGCCTTTCATTTTTGAATCTCTAAATAAAATATAATAGATCTCATATTCTGTGTGAAAAGAGAAGGATTGTTTCTTTCTCCTCCGCTCCCCCTCACCTGCCATAGTAACCAAGCACTGCAGTCATGGATCGGGCAATTCTCCCCATTAAAAACACGGTTTTTGAAAGAGAAGGCAGGCTTGTCTCCCTGGCAACATCACCAGCGAGTTCTCCCATGATTTACGCATTTAAGAGACAGTTGAGAGGCAGATTTCAGATTTGAAGGTAGTCATCTGATTGAGAAGGCAACTTGCTCAAGTCTCATCTGACACCAACACTAACTCTGAAGTCTGTCCAGACAAATTACAAATGATGTTTGGGTTGGTGGAGGATACAGGGGACATTAGATGCAAATGTTCTGCATCTTATTTAGACACAGCAGGTACTAGACCTCACAGACTTCAATATTTGTTTCTAGCTGTTTGAATTTAAAATTAAAATGTTCTCTTTCTCTCTCTTTGTGTGGCTTACTCCCTTTTCAGGCCAAATACTGCTTCTTGAAGGCCTACTCTGATATACCTCTTCATTCTCATCTCCCAACTGAGATATTTTTCTGTAATTGTAATTTTCTCTCCCCTTAGAGCATATAGCACAGTTTATAAATATATATTTGCCTCCCATTTACTGTCGCCATCCTCAGATTATGGTTTTAGGCTCTCAAAAATATATGTTGAATGAATAAATACGGACTACAATTATTCATTTAAGTATAATAATAAATAGTAAAAGACATACTCATTTGTTAATCTTCAACCCTTTTGTTAACAATGACATAAATATTCATATAATCCAACTTCTATTTTAACATAATCACAGGAAAAACCTGGAAAGCACTAATAAATACACAAAAGTATCTTCCATATATTGACATCATAGTAAAATGTCTCTATACTTCCTACACATGTTCCAATGAAGTGTAAATATGCACTTGCCTTATTGTTTGGGAATATTCAAATCTTCTATACAACACAAAACAAATGGAATGGATATAATTTAGGCATGTGTTAAACAAAGAAAAAGCAATTCATAAGACACAATAGATATAGATAAAGGAGAACAGAGCGCTATGTTAAAAGATTGAAGGCCCGAGTGAGCACTAAAAATGCAAAAGGCATATGGATCTCTTGATCTTCATAAGGTCTTAAATCAGCCACTCACTGGTGAAACTCATTCTCTCTCACATATCCAAGATAGACATACAAAACCTTAGGTTTACTGGCAACTTTTATCTACGGATCAAATGTACTTGGCCCTGTGTCACTCTGATTAAGCAGTAAGTTGTGGTGGTCTCAGGTGGTCTTACCTGACCACATTTATCCATCTGCTTTTTAGATATGGCAATTTTCAACTTTCTCTTAAATTCTAAAGGCTCATTTTCCCATCTGTCATCATACCCTAGACAGGAGATACTGGAAAACAAAAGTACAAATTAAAAAAAAAAAAAATGCACATCATTGTGATGTCCAGCTCATAATTACTGAAGCCCATAGGAAATGAATAAGCATCAGAGGAACAAATGGCAGAAAATTACATTTTCCAATTCTCTGCACGATAGGCCAGAGAGGTGGGTCAATAAGGAGAGACTATTTGAGTTCCTTCTTAAAGGCCAAACTCACAAGTCCTTCTTAAATCTGTCCATCTTCACTTTCCCACTTTCCCTTATTCTCCAATTTGCATTCTATGGGGAAAAGGAGTAACAAAGTATAAATTATATACAACCTCCGGCTCTTGGTTCAAGCTCACTGCCACTGTCCATAGAGAAATGTCAAGTACTCTTCCATATATACAACATGGAGGGCAAGTTTAAGGAGGGCAAATACAGTGTTTGTTTGGTGACTGTCCTGTTGACTTTCTCGCCATATACATTCAAATTAGGGGCTAATGGATATCCTAAAAGAAAAACGACTTCTGGGGGCTGTCTGGGATGCCTGGTTTGGGCTGCACGCAGTGGCCACAGGAGTCACAGTATATACAATAGGCAGGAGCTACACAGGTAACATAGTAAAGGTTATTCTTCCTAATAACCACAAGAATCCATTGTTTAATTTCATCTAACTCCCTTCCCTAGTGGATGTGCATTCCTAAATGATATAAAAGAATTCCCTTCGATGGTATTTAAATAGTCCCCCTTTCTCACCTCCAACTCAAATCCTATATATCCTAACATCATACTGTGAAGATATTAAATGATCAATTACTTTGTATAAACCCCATATTTATCTACATATCATTAAAGAATTGTTTCATCATCTGTTTGCCATATCTTAGGATAGAGCTTTCTAGAGCATTTTCTTGAATCAGCAATTCATATTTCCATTTGTGGTAAGAAAGAAGAAAAGGACTTATGAAACAACCATGTTGCCACAAATGCATATACAAACATGTCGTAATTACTTACAGAACTTTGGAACATCTTAGAAAAGCCATGCCTTGGGCCATGAAAGAAACCAAGCCTAATTATATGCTAGCTGACTATTTAAAAGCTTTAAATGCCCCAAACTTCAAATATTTGCTTAGATTTTGGAAGACTCCAGAAAGAGCCAAAGTACTTTCTATGTAGATAGCCAAAAACCAGCAAGAGCCTCAAACAGTCAGTACTCTGTGTGCCTGGCTTCTCAGGAATGTGGTAAAAAAAAGAACAGGATCCTAGTACTCTTTTCCAGTAAACTATTCCAAAGCTGTTTAGTAATAATTTCACCAAAAATAGACAAAAATATCATAACATTTTGGAGTTGAAAGAAAACTTTCTGATAATCTCTCCATTTTATTCTGCCATTGAGCAAATTTAGAAAAAGAAAGGATAGATGACGCTCACAGCTCCGATAGATATTTAAACGACAGAGCCATAGCTCTTGGATTCCTTGCCCAAGACTAATACTGACTCTCTCTCTCCCTCTCTCTCTCTCACACACACACACACACACACACAAACACAAGTCTCTAATTCCAGGGGCTAATGGAAGCTACTGAATGGATGGGCAAGAGAGTCAAAGTGAGGTTTGGTGTACTGATTTGCTTAGCACTGCAGTTCTAGCACCCTAAGTCTGGGTTCCAGGAAACCCCTCAGCCCCAGGCAAACCAGGATGGCTGGTCACTTTAATTTTGAGTTAATAGCCCCAACAAATATGGAGGTTCAGGATTTTGCCTATGGCTCCTTGATCCTCTATCATATCGGTGAAAGGGATAAAACAAAACTATAAGCTTTCTGTGCAGCTTAAGGACAGAAGGCTTTGGGAAGAGGATTCCTTAGCTCAGCAATACACATGGTAGTAAACCAGTATCAAATGAATGAAAGATTGTTAAATGAGTAAGTCCAGTGGGCATGTGAAAAATTACCTTGATACAATGGTAGCTTCTAGGTTCAAAACCAGGAAAGTTATAAGCAGAAAAATGACCTCTCAAAATGTTCATGTCCTAACCCATGCCCATATGTTTATACACACACACACAGAGCAAGGTGAAATTAAGGTTGTATATAAAATTAAGGTTGCTAATCACCCAACTTTAAGATAAAGTGGTTATACTTGAATATCCAGGTTGGCCCAATATAATCACAAGGGTCCTTAAATGTGGAAGGAGGAGGCAGAACCAGAGACATGGCATTGTGAGAAACTCATCTGCCATTAATGGTTTTGGAGATGGAAGAGGGTTGTGAGCTAAGGAACAAGAGTTGGCTGTAGAAGCTAGAAAAGGCAACAAGGATTTTCTTCCAGAGCCTCCAGAAAGGAGCACAACCTTGATTTTAGCCCAGTGAGACCCGTTTTGGACTTAAGACCTTTAGATCTGTAAGATAATAAATTTGTGTTATTCTAAGCCACTCAATTTGTGGTAATTTGTATACCCAGTATTCAAGTAGTATGCTATACCCTATCTTAACTGTATTAACTCATTTCACCTCTTTCCCCTTTCTTCCTACTGTGTTTTAAATACCTTTAATAAACCATGTTATTTGAGCATTTTAATTTGGTCTCTGAGCTATTCTATTCTTTTACACCTTGAATAGTATATTAGTTTCCTACCATTACTGTAACAACGTTCATATATCTGGTCATCCTTTCTGCCACATCAGTGTCTAAGCCACTCCAATGGCGTATTACGAGATTTAAAGCTGAAATATGAACAAAATGTCCTGGATTGAAGCGCTCCTGTGCAGTGACGCACACTGGCAAGACAGGGACAATTCTACCTGGCCATAGCTGGTGAACAATTAACCTGGCAAACCACCATGGGTTTCATTTGTGTTTCTTGGGCAAAAGCCACATGAAACCAAAATGGTGTCACCAATGAGGGGCCAAATCAAGACCTCATGCATATAGAGTGTTCACACATATTTAGTGTACTCCAAATATTTAGTATCTCTTGTATATTTTGTGTATCACGAATAGTGCTAGGTGACTCATGCATATTTCAGTGACTCATGAATATTAATTATCTCTTAGTCTATCTAACCTTTTTAATAAATGTTCTACTTACTATTTATACATAACACACTTTATGAGTTTCATACAGCTTATCGGTGTTTCGTTGTTGTTGTTGTTGTTTTTATAGCAGAATTGGATATTCTCAAAGAATAAGTGAACATTACATCAGTGAAGAGAATGAACAAAATCATGAGGTGTTTCAAGGCTGACCCGATACAGTAGCATCCTAAAGATTTGCCTCAGGTCTTGTCAACATGCCTACCATTGTCATTCCTCTGTGTTCCTCAAAGGGCAAGTTTACAGGTAAACTTTTTTTTTTTTTTTTTTAAGAAAGACTAAATTTTTTTTCTCCAAATCTAAAAATTCACCTGATCTCTCCTACTGAAAACCACTACTTAAGGATAAGCCTTGGTACCTTTAATCATCAGAAGCTCCTGTTATTCATAAGGAATAAGCCTCTTCGATCATCATGCCTCATACTTGGAGGAGAATCATGGGATGGTACAAAGGACAAGGCTTTGAATTTTAGGGGATAGGACACCTGTCCACCACTGTGCTCTGTGTAGATCTATGACAACAGGCTATTCACACCAATATTCTGAACCCTATTATCCTCCTTAGGCAGTCAGACTTGAGAACTTCTATGACCATGTTCAGTCCTATAAACTAATTGCCATCAACCACTCTCTCCTGTATTTGCCTAAATATCCGTAGTTTGGGTCGCTAACGCAGCTTTTCCTGAGCCCCTTAGACACACTAAAATTAAATTCATAACCAAAAATGGGTCTCACAGTTGCATAATTCCATATACAAGCAAGAGAGAAAATAATTAATTCAGTATTTTACCTTTCCACCACAGAAATATGGTTAATTTAGCCTCTTTGGTGTTTAAAATCAAAATGTGGATCACAGTACAAGTAGCTAGCAGATCTTAAAAAAGAAAAGCAACAAACAAAAAATGTCCAAAGCTTAGCCCCAAGCAGTCATCTGGAGAAAGGTGCAAAAGGCCTCCTGAGAGTCTGCAACTGACTCCTTTCATATAAACGGATACACGTTATCTCCTTGACAAGGGCAGTTAGCCAAAGTTTTGTTTGTAGTTGTGTTTATTCTCACTGTTCAGTCATTCTCTGCATAGCTCCTAAGCTGCAGTTTAAAACCAATGCCTTCTCTGTACCTGAGAGTATCTGGTTACCGGACTCTGTAAACATTACTCTGCCTGGTCTTTATTCAAATGAGTCTTCCTGAAACTAAAGCATCTTCTTTCTCTTCTTCCTTAAGAGCTAGCATTTTATAATCCTTCAAGGTTTTTCTTTTTGATTAATTTTCATATGCTCTGAATAGATCAGTCTCTAAAAAATGAAGGTCAGAAGCAGCAGATGAATCTCCCAGTGAGGATTTGGTGGGGAGGAAGCCAATGAGAGAAGACACTCAGGATCCTGCAGACCACGTGCCCCTCTGTTTCATAACAGCAGGTAGCAGCTGGCTCCCGGGCTGCGTAAATCACATACTGAGTGGGAGATCTGAAACCGTGCCTAACAGCACCCACTGGTTTTCTCTGCCCAACTCAGAGCTCAGACTCCAAACCACTACTCAAAAAGACCGAAAACAGTAAATTCATTTAAGCTTTAATTTACAAATAAATAAATAAATAAATAATAAATAAAAATTTATGAAGAAATACACTCCCTGGTTCCCCTACTTCCTCTGAAAGGCAGAAGACAAAAAGAAATTCAAAATGATATGTACAATGAAAAGAAAGATCAGCGCTACCTCCAGTTTGCCTCAATTTGGCTCCACTTCCCATGTTAAATTGGGTATAATATACCCAACTAGTACTCTCCTTTGTTATTCCTGACACCCTCAGTGATAATTTTAAAACACTGCCAAAAAGAAACTGCGCACGAGTTTTCTTCATATAAAAGAGCTTCTTTATATAAAACATAGTTTGTCTGTTTCTATAGGAACTTTACACTTGGACCAAAAAAAAGCATCATCAACATTTGCCTCCTCCAAACATGAGCACAAGCTAGAAATCCCAACTCTGTTCTTTTAAAAAGTCTTTTCTAATTTGTGTAATATTTCTCACCCCACCTTTCCATTATCTTTCAGTTGTCAAGTTCTCACTGGTAGAAATGTGTATGACATCAGAAACACACATACATACACAGTAATATTGCTATATGCAAATATGTATATATACACATACATATATATATATCCCTAAAATAAATGTGTCTGATAGTTTTCTGCAGTCATTAGCTGTCACTTGTACCAGGGTAAAGGTTTCTGATGCTTCTGATATTTTTGTCTTAGAACTGCAAAGTTAAAAATGAGCAAACACCACACACTCATGTTGCCTTTTAAGATTTTTCTGGCACAGGATCAAAGAGAGGAAGAAGAAAAGCCCAAGATAAGGCTTAAAACTATGAAGCTAGCACAAAAGCACGAGAATTGAAAAGTCCGTTTGTAGTCGAAATAACTCTGACAACTGCTGTAAGCCAGAGAAACACGGCCTCGGGTCTAGTTTGAGCTTCAGGAATGAAAGGGAAGAACAGATGTTTCAGGTACTGAAAATGTATTTAGAATCTAAACTTTCCTCATCTTCCTGAGAACCGACCTTTAAAAAACCCACATGGCTACACACTTTGTTTGAAGTAAGTAAACAAAACCTCAAAAGGGGGAGTTCGTCCACGGAGTGTGTGCCTATTGGAATTGCTTTTGCGATAAAGAGAAAAGAGGAAAATAACGGCAGTTAATACCAGCTAAATCATGTGCCACTTCAAGAGAAGCATGATTTCAGGCTCTGCAAAGACAAGTATAAAAAGAATTTTTTTTTCCAGAGAGGCTGCTTCATAAACAAAACATGAGCTTACCCAGCACTGCCCAGGCGCCAGACATCTGTCACTTCACAGATGTCCCCTCAATAACTCACCCAAACAACACTGCTCCTCTCTAGCCCACAAGGACAATGAGCCCGCACTCATGATTCTGCAGCAGCGTCTGCGGAAGGACTTTACTGCCCAGAAGTCAGAACAACCTGAAAGTGATCTTTCCCCCCTAAATACCTTTTTCTACAGGCTTCCCAACGTACCTTTGCAAATTTGCCATGTGAGTCTACAAGTACGTTGTACATTTAAGGCTTTAAAAGTAAATCAGGAAACAAAAAAAAAAGTAAATCAGGGGTAGCAGGGCACTAGATTTGCTTGTTTTAGTACATTTGCAATTTTCTGTAACCTCTCCTTTGCTAAGTGTTGGGTTCATGAAGTCATACTTTTAAGATCCAAAACAGTAATTAGCTTACCTTTTAAACCACAAGAAGCTGGGCTAGTTAATCATTTATAAAAGAAACAATGTCTCACATTACTGCAAGTCTTTGAAGCAATGGACTTGATTCACTAGAACAAATTCAAGGTAACATAGAGAAAAAGCAATTCAGCTTGTAAAAATGCTTTTCTCAGCTCACGTGTAGTTATATCAGATACTTTCATCTCTTTAAAAAGAAAGTATGTTTTTATAGATTGATCCCACAATGATATCAGTTCTCTGAACGCTGCTGCTTTTAAGTTTCTGGAAGCAAGAAGATGCAGTTAGGAGTGTGAAAGTATATACCTTTACTCTCTGGGTACTATTAATCAGAAATTAGATTAAGAGAAAAATTAAATGTGAGTGTAAGGACTCATGTGTTTTAAAGAAAATGGGTTTGCATGAAGATATTCATGAGTAAAAGGATGTATATTTCTGCACATGTGTATATAGACAGAGACATGTTTTTCTAATACGTGTTATTGTCAATTTGCACATATAAACAAGGGCTGTAAATCTTCTACCTTTAGGATAAATATTTGGAACTTCCACCTCCAGATTTCAGAATGGGAAACTGAAGTAGGCTGGCCAAGTGTCATCTTCTTTTTGCCCACCATGGCTGGGAGTTTCCAATCATGTAGAATGGATAAATGAGAGACTAAAACAGCCGAGTCAGCAAAGAAGGGACAAGCTTTTTTCACTTTAACCAGTTTCTTGGATTAGACTTTTGAAACCCAAATTTAGGTTCTTTCATCTTCTAATTATATGTCCTTTTACCCAAACTGGTGAAGAATTAGTGAAGAATTAGTTCAGAATTAGAACTGAGAGAAGTTCCAGCATCCTTTACAGGCTGTTTATTACTTCCCTTTGTTTTTTTCTTTTTTTAAAAAAGATTTTATTTATTTATTTGACAGAGAGAGAGAGATCACAAGTAGGCAGAGAGTCAGGCAGAGAGAGAGGGGGAAGCAGGCTCCCCGCCAAGCAGAGAGCCTGATGTGGGGCTCGATCCCAGGACCCTGAGATCACGACCTGAGCTGAAGGCAGAGGCTTAACCCACTGAACCACCCAGTTGCCCCTATTCCTTCCCCTTCTACTAAAGAAAATTGACAATGTGCCCTGGATTTGCTTAGTGATGGTGTAAGATTTCTACAGATGATGAAGACAAGTCTGTAAGCTTGATTTATGTGCAGATAAACAGATGGACAGGTTGTAGGTATATCTTGGACTTCCAATTCATGGAGCTGCTTCGCCTTGGAGTGGTTTGGTCAAATTCTTCACTGGAGCCCTTGAAACCAGCTATGAAACTCTTCATCCCAGGCAGAGTTTATATTCTCATTTCCCCATGCAGACGACTTTCGATTTTTCAATATTCTGGGTCATCTGCCTTGAAAATGAGCTTGCACAGTATTATAGGTAATTTACCTTTGGACATGCTGTCAGCCACATCTTATATATAGCATTTTTGGTTATCCTTATTTTTGAATATTATCTTAGAAAGTTAGAAAGAGGATTATAGACTTAGAATCACTTACAGACATAGCAAGATACATACTCAAAAGCATACTGACCAAAATAAGTTTTTGACTATCACTTTATACAATTCATACTCGACATAATGAGTAATTATAGAATTTTGTTATAGAAAACAGATGAGAAAGGAGGTCCTAACAATAAGTATTATCACTGAAAAAAAAAAAAAAAGGCTCTTTGTCACGGCCAATACTGATGGATATTTTGATAAGAAATTTCTACCGGAAACTAGTAGAGGCCTATAGAGAATTTCCCCTCTACTTGATTTTTCAGGCCTATTAAGGTGTCTGTTTATCTAACACGCACACTCAGTACTATGTATGATTAACAGATAAAAATAAAAACTTGGGAAATATTCTTGAATAGAATACTTGGAAAAGTAATTAATAAACAAATTCAATTCCACTGTAAATTATTTTTAAAATCATTAGAAATCAACTAAGCAAGGCTTTTTTAAACTATTATTAATATCTCTTATTAATGTAGCACAGTTTAGGGTAATATGTGTATGGAGGTAGTCTATTTAAAGGACCAAACCATTAATAAAACAATTAGTACTTTCAAGTAAATGAAATATTAATTTTTCCTGGAGTGTTTGATATTTACTTATATTCATTTTATATTAGGAACCTCAAATCAGCACTTGCTTATGATGAGATACAATAATTAGGGCACATGGTTTTATTTAAACTTCTCAACAACAAGAAATAGTCCTTCTTTCTCTATTAATTATACATAGTCTACTTAGACACTGTAAAAATTCAACAAAAATTATTTTAAGGCAATGTCTTACTCATTTCTATATTTTCCCCAATACCCAGCAAAACTTTGCACATATTTTGCACACAAGATACTTTTTTAAATTAAGTTAAACTATGTAGAATATATTTCTGCGTTATTCCAATCAATAGTCATTCAAGGGGAAAAGAAACCACTCAAATCATGTTTTCTAATAATGTTTCACTGAATTATGGCTGGTTTTCCTTCTAGAGGCAAGTTGTAGAACATCTGGGTATTGCCAGATGCTTCTGTTAGGAATAGTGTTAAAGGTTTTCTATATCTGAGAATTATGTGATTATCTCTTTGAGGAGTCTAATTTTATTGTAATGTCTCTGCAGTTCATTTGGTAAGTATTCATATTCAATAGTAAGACTTGTTCTTTATCACTAACTAACTGCTTATTTAAATTTCCAGGCATTAGAGAAACCCAGAAATAGGACAAGCTCCAAAGCCCACATTCCTTCTATTTCCTATAGAGGTCTGAGGTCAGACAGCTATATTATGAATACCATAGACTGAGTGGTTTAAACAAATCTTTCTCATAGTCTGGAGTCAGAAAAATCCAAGATCAAGTTTCTGGTGGATCTGGTGTTAGGGGAGGGCTCACTTCCTGATTTGCAGAGGGTCACCTTCTTGTATCCTCATATGGTAAAAGCCAGAGAGAGCTGGCTCTCTTGTTCTTTAGTGCCTTAGTAAGAATACAAATTCATCATGAAGGCTTTACCTCCATAATCAAATTACCTCACAGAGGCAATCTCCATACACCATCGTATTAGAGCTTCAAATTACAAATTTTGGAAAACACGACCAGTTCATAGCAATAGATTAGGAGGGTATATTTGACCATTTGGGCCATTTTAAAGTCTCCTATTAAAAGCAAAATATGTTATAGTTTTCTTATAAGATTACAGTTTTTATATAAGGAAGACTATTTTAGTAAATTGCCATTATAGAAGATGTTTTTGCATCAAGTCCCTGTAAATGTCTATCAGTCTAATATATCTTATTAATCCACTTATTCGTTAAGTTTCTGGGTTTTTTCAGTCTTTCATGACTATTTGGCAATATCTAATTTCATCAAGCAAAATAACAACTTACTATTGATATAATTTCAAATGATTTTAATGAAAATATGAAAAATAGACTACATACAGTCAACAAAAAGAACTATTCAACTACTACCTTTGTAAAATGATGTTGTTCTGTCCTATCATTTAAAATTTTTTTAAATGAAGTACTGGGAATATTTTTAAGAAATTCATAAAATTTTTAAAGCTGGTGGGGGGTAACTAAGTCATATTTCAACTCATTTTTATATAACTTTGCCATATTTTTGCTAAATGTCTAAATAGTTTATGTATGGTTTAATGAATATTGGCATTGCTATTTCCTTTTGTTTTCTTTTGAAGCGTGTATGCATATGTATGAGCACAAGTGTTTTAAATCTTGTTCTTGGAATAAATTACCTTAGATGTGTGTGTGTGTGTGTGTGTGTTTTCATTATGTCCCTTAGTTCCATTTCAAGAAACCCCAAACCCTGATGTGATAAAATTAGTACCACCTCACTGAATTAAGAAAAAACTGGGTCACTTTTAAAGAATTTTTCTCTAGAGAAGCAGAAGAATAAAATAACATGACCAAATTACAGATATATGCTTCTTAAAATTATATGAGTATATTTTATTACTGGCAATTTTTATCTGTGTGCCTAACACATTTAACCTTATTCAGTGTGTAATACATCACTGTACAAAGAATGAATGTAATTGATAAGCATCCCCATAGAATCAAGTTTCTTCTGTATCTCCACATTTTGTTTTTTGTTTGTTTTTGTTTTTGTTTTTTCCAAAGATTTTATTTCATTATTTGACAGAGAGAGAGAGATCACTGGTAGGCAGAGAGGCAGGCAGAGGGAGAGGGGGAAGCAGGCTCCCTGCCGAGCAGAGAGCCCGATGCGGGGCTCGATCTCAGGACTCTGAGATCATGACCTGAGCCGAAGGCAGAGGCTTAAGCCACTGAGCCACCCAGGTGCCCCAATATCTCCACATTTTGTAACACAGAGCATATGACCACCAAATGCTTGCTAGATATTCCAAATGACAGGAGTAACTCTCAACTGGAAATATGTATTAAAAATTTCATGTATACCTTTAATTTACCCCTTCTATGTAATCCCCATATGTCTTTTTTTTGCTTGGTTGGGATAAGGGCTGGGAAGAGGATGTTCTAGGGGTCTCATTTCTGCATAAAATGATTTATGTCCTAAAACCAAAATGCAACCTTTTGGTTGCATCATGTATCTCTCCAAGCACCAGGATGCTCATTTACAAAACTGCAATAGTATCTACTCTGCTTCACATTTGGAAAGTTACTATAAAGCCCCCGTAATATGTTTATTACATTATGTTTAACAATTTTTATTTCAACAGGTTTAAAAACTCAGGGCTTTCCAAATGTGTACCAGACCTCCAGTGAGTTTTGGATGCTTCCAAATATCATAATTTCTGAGCAGCCCTCAGGGTGGTCAGACAGTTCCTGGGACAATCAGAAACCACAGGCCGGACCCCCTAGGCTGGACCTAGCTTGAACTGTCTCATCATTTCACTTCATATGCTCTAGAACTAGTGAAATATTCTCTTTATACAATAAAGGGAACTAAAGTAAGGACGAAAAGCACTGATTAATTCATTTAATTCTCATAATAACTTTGCCAAGTATATACTTTCATTATCCCCATTTTGCAGACGTTTGTCTTAAGGTTCGAGAATATACAGGGTTAAGTGAATGATAAATTTTGAAAAGATCATTTTATGAAAATATTTTTTATTTTTATTTAAGATTTTATTTACTTATTTGAGAGAGAGAGAGAGAGAGAAAGAGCATGAGCTGGGGAGGGGGACAGAGGGAGAGAGAAACAAACTCCTCACTGAGTAGGGAGCCCGACATGGGCTTGATCCCAGGACTCTGGGATCATGACCTGACCTGAAGGCAGATGTTTAACCAACTGAGCCACCCAGGTGCCCCACGAAAATATTTTTTAAAAGGGCAAATAAAAGTCTTGCTATGCACTCTCTTAAATAATAGTTACCTATGCCAATATCAAGTTTTTTTTAAAGCTCAAAGAGAACAGAGCAAGTTAGGCTTATGCCAATGTCTGTTAAAGCTATGTGATATGGAAGTTACATGACTGCCTTTCCCACGGGGCAAGATTTGATGACTTCTTTAATATCTCCTTAAATCCTCTGCTTTATTGAAATGTGATCAACCATAACCTAGCCAGTATGGTGATTCCTCCAAAGGAATGTAATCATATATTCCAAGATCTACAGTTGACTGTCAACAATCGACTCTGTAGATGAAGTACAAATAAGCAATTTTGAAAAATGGGGAAATGATGCTGGCCTATTATTTTTCTAAAACAAGTATATGTTTAAATTATTTTTTTTCAAGTTGATAGGTTATAGTTCTAACGTTACCTGAAGAATCCCATGTTGCTTCAAAACCAACTTCAGTGACTTGGCCTCAAGGCCATGGATAATCTGATCTCCAATTCACTTCCTGCCTTAATTTATCTCATTCTTGAACTGTCACTGAATTTAAAGGTCAAACAGCACAATGAGGCTTTTTTTAATTCGTGTTGGGAAGGATGGACAGTGCAGGTTTCTTTTCCTGTTTCAATGATAAGCTCCTAGAAAACAGGAGCATGCAGGTAGAGATTTCCATCTTATAACCTAAAATATAACAGACATTCAGTAATTTTTACATAATAATTATATATGTTTATGCAAAGAAAATTTATTACACAGGTCCTGTGCTAGTGACTAGGGAAATAATGGTGACCAAGTCAGATAAAATCACGGCCCTAGTGAAGGTTGCAATATAGAGAAGTTCCAGTAGATGAAGTTCCAATATAGCATTTATCAGTTTATCTCAAAAACAAGAGGAAAGAGAATTCATATGGAGTTGGAGGGGGTCAGCAAAGAGTGATGAGGCATCAGGAAAGCCTTCCCAGAGAAAATCTGTCATGAAATGGAAGTTAGGTAAGTAAAAAAGTTGAAGAAGACATAAAGGAAGAGAAAATGGGAACAATAGGCAAAGAATTGGCCCTTAAAGAGACCAAACACCTTTAGGTAAAGGAAAATAATTCGGTATGGTTGAAGGATAGTGAATAGGGCCAGAGAAAGGGGTGCAATATGAGCAAAAGAAAGCTTTTTAAGCCATGTACAAGAGTTTGAACTCTCATAGTATCAATCTCATTGAAGATTTTAAGCAAGGTGGTAACAAAATCAGATATTTAGCATTTGGAAAGATTTCTAGCTGGAGTATGGAAAACTGACTTAAGGCAGCAAAACCCATGGTTAAGTTTTATCGAGAGAACAATTTCACATTAAACTAGGGCTAGTAGACAAGCTCAAAAGGTATGTAAGCAGTAGAATCAACAAATCTTATAACTCATTTGGTCAGAAAGGGAGGTTAAAGAATGTAAAGTGTCTTGTACAATTCTATTTCAGGCATGGGCAACTGGGCAGGTAGCTATCCTGTTTAAATACATATACCTGGAGAAACAAGTTTTCTATAGTAGATGATAAGTTCAGTTTGGTGTAAATTGATTTGAAAATATCAATACAAAATACAATTAGAAATGTCCAATAAGTGGATGGATACTCAGGTCTGGAGCTCGGGAAAGAAATTGCAATCAGACATATAGATTTGAAAGATGTCAACATTCATTTTGCCTTTGAAGCCATGGGAGTCATTAAGCTCATTAAAGAAAAGAGAGATGAGAAAAGGGCACAGCATTTAAGAGACAAATAACATCACTGGCACCTGTAAAGAGACGGAGAAGGAGCAGCTAGAGCAACAAGCTAAAATCTAGGCAAACATTTGCCCTAGCAATCCTGAAAAGGAAGTGTTTTAAGAAGGAGTAAGGGATGAGCTATGTTAAATGCTGTCAATGGGTACAACTTATGAAAACAGAACATTTGTCAAAAAGATGCCATAGGTGACTGTGACAAGAAAAATTTTAGAGAAATAATGAAAGATGAGAAAATAAGAGTCAGCAGGTATGATATCTTGTATGAAATCCTCCTGTGAAGAAGAGAGATAAAGATCATGTTTAGATAAAAGAGAACATGGGACAGAAAGACCATCATTTTTTAAGACAGAAGAGACCTGAAGATGTTTATATGTGATAGAGAATAGGCAGGAGCAAGGGGAAATTTGAAGCTACAGAGAGAAGGAACATAATCAATAGATCAGTGTTTCTAAGAAAGCAGAATGAAATGGGATCCATAGATCAGATGGAGGAACTGGCCTGAAACAAAAGGTGGAGTAACTCTTCAGTTATAACGAGACAGAAAGTAGAAAGAATGAGCGCAGGTATGAGTGAGCCTATGGCTTTAATGGCAAGAGGCTGAGGGAATCCCATCAGATGTTAGTTGACGTTGGCACAAAATGAAAAACAAGGAGAGAAATAAATGCTGGAACAGTTAAATGGGGAGGGAGAAAATATATAAGGGATAGGAACCAGAGGTTTCCCCAAATTTTTAAGAATAAGAGAGCTGGAAAAACTGAGAAAGGCAAGAAGCATGAAGTTATGGTTACACAGTTGAATGATTTATTATGTCATCAGTAAGACCGTATAGGTGATGGCAAGGAGCGAGAACCTAACCATGAAAGTGGCTTCACAAAATGACACAGAAGTGCAGGTCAATGAGGTTGAGAGAGAATCCTGGGTTTTAGGTGGTCCACTTCATAGATAACAATGCCACCCAGAATTATTGTGAGAATTGACATGCAGAAAAACATGCCCAGAAATTCAACAATAAGTGTAGAAGCAAAGGTAGATGCAGTCAACTGGCTAAGTAAGAGTCAAAGGAACTGAAGATGTGAGCCTGGTTTGGTTCAGCCGCAGGTGCAGCAGTGCCCTGAAGGATCAAGAAGGGTCTATCTCTCAGAAGCAGTGAGCTGTGGCCACTTGGACTATGTTTATATGTCCTAACCTAACTGAGCAAAGGATTTTCCTGTTTTCATATGAAATAGCAGCAGCTTCTTGTGGTCGGAAGAATGTTCTGGAAGCAATCAGTCATGGGTTCACTATGATTAAATGGTCAGGATATAATACACAGGCTCTCTGAGAAGTGTCCCAGCCTACAAGTTCTGGGTGGAAAAGGCTGAAGCCCAGAAGGTCACTGCCTACTCTTTTGACAAAAAGGGTTCCTAGATCAAAGGAAAATTGAAATGAAATTTCAGTCATCGTTTAAAGAATGTTCACCTTTCACAAATTCAAATCAGTCTAAACTAGCTCATGCCTACATGTACTATGATAGGTTCAAACTGCTTATGTTTGGACTAACAATAAACCAAGACACTTAACATTATTCCAAACAACGAGGAGAGGAATCATCAACATGGAAAATGTCCTTTGTAAATTATTCAGTACCAAGTACAAACAATAATCTGATACCACTCTTTAGCAACTTGAAAAAAGTCCATTATTTTCTCCTCTGTCAGAAAAAAATTAGATTTAGGAGAAATATTTTTTTAATTTCCTTTCCTTTTCCAAAGCAAGTTAAATATCATAATTAAATCTTGTTAGCTTTTTCAAAGTATTTGTCTTTTGTTTTTCCTTTCTACTGGATGTGCTAAAAACACAGGGCAGAATACCTTCTTTGATGTCTCAAAGGAGGAATCTGTTGCTAATCTGGAGGGACAGTTAAATTTGTTAAGTGTGAAATAAAGATATTTTATATTCTCTTCACATTTTTTTTTTCCTTTTTTGCCCCTACTGGGTTTATCACATAATTTGTTAACCAGAGTGTCATGTGAACATGAGTTTGCACTTACAGATTCTTTGTAAATTACTAAGGTATAAACATTCTGCTTCTAACTCCAACTGAACTTACCAAACATTAAGAAAATTATCACCCCATCATTATTTTGAAGTTTTATCTCTACAGGCAGGAACACTGGTTTTACAAATTTGCATTTCCTTTTTCAGCCTAAAAAAATGGTCTTGTGAATGTTTTTGTTCAATCAAAGGAATCAATGTCATGTTTTCTATATTTAAATGGTATGTCTTTATAAAAAAATTACATGAAAATTTCTTGATGTTCCAAATTAAAATACTCCCCAATTCTTTCAATCTTCAAATATGCAATCAATGTACATTTTCCATATCATTTGGAGAGAGTTGGGAGTGAAGATTTGTCTGGAGCTATAAGAATTAATAAAAATAGAGTTGTTAAATACTGCCAGTCTCCAGAAGGTTTTGCCAATCACAAATACGGAGAAGTGTGATCACTTCAGGCTTATCTTTGGGTTATGTACTTCTCACTTCGAACTAATTTTAAGGAATGCCTCTTATTTGAAAAGTCTTCACAAAGGGTACTTTCTCAAAAATCTTCTCACTCTTTGGAAGTGATGGAATCCTGAAAGACCTCTACTTGCCCATAATGTATATCCCCAACTGTGCACCTCAGTCACATGTCAGAAGCCTAGCTAAGTTACAGGGGTCCGATAACTCAGAGAAAGTGAAGGTGGTTCAATGGAACCTCGTATTTGGTCTTCTCAATATCCCAAGGCCAATGTGCAGAGTATGAAACCATCATGGCTATTTCAAACTAAAACAAGTCTCTACAACTCATTCTTTATAGGCCAGAATTTTCCTGGACCAGGGAAAAATGTATTCATCCAGCATAGACAAGGCCATGCTCATGGCAAATAACAAAGTAGCCCTTTAAAAAAATCTCTCTCTCTCTCCCCCTTCTTTTCTTCCTTTTTTTTTTTTTTTTAATTTCTCTGTCTCCTTCTCTCTGACACATTCACTCATTAGCCAGTGTTCTCTCCCTCTACTGGCAAAATGACTTGGCTCCTTCCTCCTTCTCCAAATAAGCCTGTTAATTGTTTCTGATATCAGTTATACATATTTCAACATAGATTTAAGTTCACAGGTAAACTTCTGCAAAACTTTGACAGTTTAGGCACAACCTTCAGATTCCAGTTGTAGTCAGAAATTTAGAGTTAATATATTTTCATCTTTTTGTGGATAGTGTAAATATAATTAGCATAGGACAAAAGCATTCAGCAGTAAACATTAATGCTAACTTTCCCTATAGTGGTTCTCTAATATTAACAAATGGTATCTTAGAATGTCAAGTTAACGGTTATTTAGGTAAGTAGGAGGAAAATGAGTGGACGGTTCTGTCTACAGCTTTCATCTTTGAGACAAAGCAGAAGGTGGGAATCAAGAGCAGTATTTCATACAGTTTTGCCATGGAAAGTTCAATAAATGGTATTCTTAGAATCATTATTAATAATATTAATTTTTCCCAAGGAAAAC
This sequence comes from Potos flavus, assembly GCA_028534135.1. Classification (NCBI taxonomy): domain Eukaryota; kingdom Metazoa; phylum Chordata; class Mammalia; order Carnivora; family Procyonidae; genus Potos; species Potos flavus. Next base: position 87,055,000 of record CM052898.1, on the reverse strand, counting down.
AGATGCTCCATGAGTATCAGAAAGATGTGCCATAGTGAACGATCACCTAATTGCTGGTATGGTGGCTTGCTTAATAAATATCCAATTACTTGTTGTTCCACCAGGCAAGAAGATGGTAATGTTCTTTTTTAAATATAAGTCACATTCACATGCAAGTGACATAAACTCACTGTTATATTTCCTTTAGTTTTCTAATATTACTGTTTCCTATTATTCTAGTGTATGTCAATCTTAATCTGCAATTGTGAGTGGCAGAGGTAATCTAAATACTAAAGTTGCTCTTCTAATTTTTAATGCCAGCTTTTAAATGTGACTTAAGTCTTTAACCACATAAGAAATACATTGTAAAATATTAAAATAGCATTTGATAATCTCTCAATGATTTAAAAGTAACAATATCCAAAATTAAAAGAGGAAAATTTGTTTCAAAACTACCCAACTCATAAGAAATCTGTCTCCACTGAAATTCAAAGAACATGAAATAGGAAAAACACATTATCTCATCTTGATCATCCTCAATTTTACATCCTCCATGCAATGGACTTCCATCAGTTTCTCCATGACTATTGCTTTATGCTAAAGATAAAAGCCTTTTGGAACATTTGCCAAAGCCCTTTTTCCCAGGCTCATTTATTTATTCACATTTACAATTTCTTGAACAATTAGTTTTTTTTTTTCCATGATGTTTTCTTCTTATAAAAAAAAATCTATGAAAAGTTGTATTATCTCAACTTACAATTATGTGTTTTTGTTCTGGTAGGATTCTAATTGCATGTAAAATAGAATTTCTACAAGAGAACTGCTTGATTCATGTCTTAGGCCTCTGACAAAGCTACTCACACCTGTAGACACATAACATGAGGAATCTCTGATTTTCCTCTGACTCCCTTAGGTACGCCGAATACAGATTTTGAGCTGCCAACTGGCAGAAGTAAATGAGAAAAGGGAGAAGAAAACCTGCTGAGCTATTTCCTCACACATGATCCCTGCTCTTACCCCACTGTGCTCCTGACATCCTGGCATTGCTTTCTTCATCTTAGCAAGAAAAGGAGGAAGGAAAGAGCAAGAGAAACGTGTCCCGCTGTTAGGACTGCTGTTTCTCCTTCTCTGCCCAGACAAACCCAAGGTGAACAGTGGTGAAAACAGGAAATGAAGGGTCAAGAAAGGTGAATTCCACCCAGCCACTGCACCATGCTGGGTCCCTGAGGCCCTATCCCTCTGCTTCTCATTCCTCTCAAATTCCCAGGACTGAGTTCTGTCTGGCATTCTCATACCACCTGAGATCCTCTGCCCATTCCAGAGCTCTTTGCTCTGGTCCAGAAAACATCATCTCAGGAAAGACTGAACTTTTGGAAGCCTTCCCACCTCCAGCAGTGAGGGCCAGAGAAGAAAGGATCCCACCATCCTGCTTATAGGAATGAAGGGAAGCAGGTAGAGTCCTAGCGTTCCCTCGTGGAACTCCACAATGCTTCCCTATCACTGAAGCATGGTTGATATGTGCATAGAACTTAAGACTTAAAAAAAAAAACTTAAGACTTATCAGTACTTTTCTTTATAGATATGTGACTAGGTTTGTTAAGTTACATACAGAATTGTAATGGAATTGGATAACCTGTTATTTCTTAAGGAAAAAAAATGCATCTCATGTTCCAAACAACTCAAGTGTAAATACATTTTAGGATAAATCCCATTTTCCAGATGAGAACTATCTCTGTATACTAATACAGAACCTATCACGACTCTTTCCTTAGGATTCAGGACATAAGACTGCAAAATACAGAAGTTTTTGGTTTCATGTTGTTGGGTTTTTTGGGGGGGGGGGTTTGTGATTGAAGTTGTTAATTTTTTTCCATGGGATTCAAGATCCACATACCAGCTACTGAATTCACCATAAAATATGTTGACAACTTTTTTTTTAAGTAATCCAATTGCTCCACAAAAATTCGAACAGTGTAAGTATGCATAAAATGCAGTCTTTCTCCTCCGAAACCACCTATTTCCACAAGTAACCACTGCTAATAGTTTCTTTACCACTGGAACTCCTCTAATAATATGCAGGACAAAGTCCTCTTGTAGTTTTAGAAGGGTCTTTTCGAGAAGCCCAAATACAGTTGCCACCAGTAGTTCCCAAGAGTTCTTCCAGAAAATACAAGCTTTTCCATTTAGTTTTCTTCTTATCTCTTAATCAGTACAACCCTGGACAAAACACTGCCTACTGTAGAGTTTTCGGTAAGAACACGGGGCTTGGTTATGTCAATTAAGGTTTGCATCTCTCTCTAGATCTCTGGTGCAGGCCTGTCCATGACCCAAATTATTGCCAGGCTTGTCAGCAGTCAATAGTATTGTGCTGATACAGCAAAGCTGCTGAGAATCTCTCCACAGTTGTCTTATGGGTATACTTTGATAAAAAGGTCATCAGCACACAGTAGTAGCTGAAGCACATTTGAATGTTTCCAAAACAGTGGAATTAAAAGAGTTCCCATTAGGGAACAAGCCTAGTAACACTGACTGGATCCTAAATAAGCCTTTGTATGGCAGCTTGCATGAGACTATGCCTCATATAGTCCATTTTCTTTCTAGATGATGGAGGAGTTGGTAAAATAAAGTTAGTAAATGATCAGATAATCATATTACAAGCCTGGGATCCAAATTAGTTTCTAGCTAGACTGGCCCAAGAGTCTATTGACAGGCCAGGTACAATAACAACTCTTAACCCTCTATGATTTCTTTCTCAGTTAGTGCCTATTTCTTCCAGGTTTCCAAGGTTTCTATACTTCACTAATATTTTCCTGTCCTTCACAAATGAGATCTTATATATCCACTCATTCTAAAAATAGGATTTGAGTATCTACTACATGCCAGGTGCTATTCTAGGAGCTTGGGGTATACCTATACCCCAGTTAATGAAGAGCTCTGCCCTCATAGAATCCCCATCCTGGTAGGAGGAGATAAGACAATTTACATTAAACATAGTAAATAAGAAACTTCTAAATTATGTTAGAAGCTGAAGGTTCTTTTTGTTTTTCTTTTTCTTTGCGAGAGAGAGAGTGAGTGGGATGGAGGGACAGAGAGAGAAGGAGAGGCAGATTCTCCGCTGAGCAGGGAGCCAGATGCAGGGCTTGACCCCAGGGTCTGGGATCATGACCTGAGCCAAAGGCAGATGCTTCACAGACTGAGCCACCCTGGTGCCCCTGAGGTTGGTAAGTTCTATGGAAAAGATTTAAGAAGTAGAGCAGAGAAAAAGGGCTTTCAGAAAAGCAATGGAAGTGACAGTTTTAATGGGTAGTGTGGGTTGGTCTCAGTGAGAAAGCAACACGTATATAAAATCTTCGGAGAGGCAGGGATCTAGCCATGAGGCTACGCGGATGAAGAGCAGGTGGGGAACAGATGATGCTGGCACCCTCAGATGTGTCTGAAGTACAGTGAGGAGGCCGCGGGGAGCAGGAGGAAGTGTAGGAGATGAAATCAGAGCGGAGTGTGGAGAGGAAATGGAGGAGGTACAGTCGTAGGTCACACAGGCTGGTGCAGGCCATGGCACAGACTCAGGCCTTTAAAAGTAGAAATGAAGAGACGTTGGAGGTTTGGAGCATAGGGGAGCCATGATCTGTTGTAATTTTAAATGGATTATTCTGGTTTTGTGCTAAGAAGAGACTTTACAGGGGTAACAGTGGAAGCAAAGGGCCCAGTTAGAATGCTATTCCAGTAATTCAGGGAAGAGACACCTGGGGCTTGGATCAAGTGGGTAACAGCAGAAGTGATGCCTAGTGATCTCATTAAGACATTGGGCATAGAGTGTGTTACTCTTCCCAAAGGCATCTGAATTTTACAATACTTCATCCTCCTATTAAAAAACTATTTAGTTAAAAAAAAAAAAAGAAAGAAAGGAGGAGAAGGAAGAAAAGAAGAAGACATCCATTAATGGTTTAATTTTAGGCATTGCTGAAGAAGCTGTTCCAGGGGGAGCTCTCCATGGGCTTCTCACATTATTCTGCCAGCATAATCTGATTTAAGTGCAAGGCGACGTTTGTGCCAGATGATTCTAGAAATTGTGAGGACAAGCAATATTGAACAGGGATTTATATAATACCCTCTGTTCATTCAGTCACTAGAGCATGAAGTATTTCTTAACACCTACCATGAATCAGGCACTGTTCTAGGTAATGGAGACACAACAGCGAACAAAAAAAACAAATGTACGAGCCTTTGCAGTGCTTGTATTCTAGACAAGAAAAAAATAATACACAAGCTATTTAGCATATCACAGAATGACAAATGCCATCAGAATAGAAGCAGAGCTGGGTAAGAGGAATCAAGAGTGAGAGATGTTTCAGTTTTATTTCTAGTAGTCAGGGTCGGCCCCATTGATGAAGAGAAAGAATCAATGGCAGGGGTACCACACTCAGACTCCTAAAACTGATAACGGAACTCCTACAGCTTCCTGAGTAATTTTAAAATTGATCATTTAATATACCTCTTTCAGAAGGAGTCTGAGTAAGAGTTTGTTAATGATTCAACTATAATGTGATACTATACAGCTTACAGTCTTTCAGATCATTTTTCTTGCAAATCTCCTACCTGTGCAATATTTGAAATCTTTTTATATAATTCACTATCAAATCAAAGAATAAATGAGGCACAGTTCCTGTTATAGTTGATTATAATTATTAGGTTTTTTTTCTCTTTTTTCAGCACTACTAATATGTAGGAAATAATTGAAAAAGAATATAAATGAGAATAAATGCTCTATTTCCAAAGTTACTTCCTGCCTGCTTTGTATCTGGGTTATTGTGAAATAAATTGAAAATGTAATTAAATTGTTTTAAAATACAGGGATTTTTCCAACGATAGTAAAAGAAATTATGCTATTTTTCAAAATGTGGCTCAGTACTCTGGTGTCAGAGTGAAGCCAAAGTCTGACTGGAATCCTTCAGACAATTTTGTGATGAACTTCACCTTTCCAGCTCACTTTATGTGACACCATGTTCATTATTCAGAATAATAGTCATCTTTAATATGTCACAAATCTGAACAGCTATGACATTCATTCCCAAAGTTCAGCAAAATAGATTAACAAGGCTTAGGCTTTATGAAGAAAGGTTGTCTAGGTGATTATAAGGGATTTCCTTTTCGCTTTTAGCAATCTAGAAATCAAACTCCGAAGCCGCAAAATGCTTAAATATTGTCTAAATATTATCTCTGACCTGTGACTGAGAATCTTACTCCAGGTGAAACTGTGGAGCAGAATTTTTACAACTATATTTCTCAAAATAGAAGTTTATGAGGAAAAGAGGTGTCTATGGACAAATAAAATTAGGGACACTAGTTGTAAACACTGTTGCCAGGTTCCTCTGTAAGATTTCTCAGAGATTTTAACAAAACGTAGCCCCAAGAGATTGATATAATTAGAAATCTTCGATAAGCTATTTTTTGCAGAATCATTAGCTTTGTAGAAAGACCTATTTATAAGGAACACTGCTTGGGATGCTTCTATAAAAAATTGAAGTACGAAGAGTTACGGATTCTTAAACACTACACCAGGTGCTAGTCATTTCACTCACTATATTCTTATCACCTCTATTTATTTGTCAGAACTCTTCTGTATACATCGCAGAAACCCAATTTACTCTGGTTTAAGTGTCCTAAAAAAGTTTTCCCTCAAATGGAAGTGAGAATACAAGGCTAAAATTGGCTTTGGATTTTGGCCAAATGGGTCCAGGAATTCACTCGTGCCTCCAGACCCAGTCTCTGGCTCCCCTCCCCTGACCACTGTCCTGGTTCACTTCCTCCCTGTTAGGCAGATTCTCTTCAAACGGAGACCACTGAGCAAATTCAGACTTACCTACCCTGAGCTTCTTAGTTTAGCAGAAAACTACCTCCCCTGTACATCGCTGAATGAAAGTTCCTTCGAGTCTCTTTGGCTTTGCTTGGGTGAGATGCCCATCCCCATATCAGTGTCAGTGGCCAGTGGGATGGGCTTCACTGATCAGAGTCTGAGTCACGTACCCAACCCAGAATTGGCACAAGAGAAAAATCAATCTCACTTCCTCCTCATGTTCTGAAGGTGGGAGGGGAGTTTCTAAAAACTCATGAGGCACTAGTACCAGTGCAAGTGAAGATAAAGGACCGGCAAGGATAAAGATGGCTACACTTCTAAATTGTATTACTAGCTGAGGAAGAAGTAAAAACTAACTGTACCTCTCCTAAGAAGAAAGCTCATGTTTTTAAAATATTGGATACTCCCTCATTTGGCATATTTAAGTATTCGAGTATTTAATAGATTGTACCTATCTGTTTTAACAGTTTCCTACGTTCTACTCTTGACTCCCTATACATCTCTCTCTGCACCCAAGATTCCCACATAGAATTCTATGGATTTGCTTGCTGCTGCCTCCCTCATCATTAGAGATCTCCCCAAAGAGAGGGATCTTGTCTTAGTCATGCCTGAACATAGGGCCTAGCAGGGTGCCACACACACTGTGGGCATCCTGTGCCTGTTGAACTAAATGGAATTTTTTTTTTTTCTAAATGGAATTCTTGAGGCAGAGAATATGTCCTAGTTATTTTATTTCCTAGGCTGACAAACAAATGCTTAAAAAAACAGAAGACAGTAATTTAGAAAATCCTAGCACTGTGATAACTAAATTTCATTTCATATGTTCATCGGAAAACATAACTTGGGTATCATCACAGTGAGAGACTACTGCTGAGAGAGAATTCCATGACTTTTAGATTCCCAGAAGAAACTGAATATAAAGAATCTATATGAAATTGTAATCTTAATTCTGCACTGCTCAAAGTATGTTAAGGGAATAAAAGAAACAAAAACAAATTCTAACATGCATCTAAATTTTTAAAATTGCGGCCCAGAATGTAAATTGGTACAACCACGGTGGAAAATATTATGGAGGCTCTTCAACAAATTAAAAATAGAACTCCATATGATCCAGTAATTCTGCTACTGGGTATTCACCCAAAGAAAATGAAAACACTAATTTGACAAGATATATGCAGCCCTATGTTTACTGCAGCATTACTTACAATAGCCAAGATATGGAAGCAGCCCATGTGCCCATTGATTGATGGATGAAGATGTAGTATATACAAACAGTGGAATATTACTCAAACATAAAAAAAAAAAGAATGAAATCTTGCCATCCATAACAACATGGACCTAAAGGGTATATGTTAAATGAAATAAGTCAGACAGAAAAAGACAAATACCATATGATTTCAGTTATTTGTGAAATCTGAAGAACATAACAAAATGAACAAAAACGGACTCATAAGTACAGAGAACTGGTGGTGTGACAGGGGAGGGATGAGGAGACAAGAGAAGTAGGTGAAGGAGACTAGGAGGTACAAAATTCCAGTTATAAAATACATAAATCACAGAGATGAAACAGCATAGGAAACAGTCAATATTATAATAGCTTTGTATGGTGACAGAGGGTAACTACACTTACTATGGTAAGCACTTCATAATGTATAATTGTTGAATCACTATGTCGTCCATCCGAAAAAATATATGATTGTATGTCAACTACACTACAATTAAACAAATGAGGCAGAGATAAAAATTACAATGCAAAAATACTGTTTAAAATGATCAAAGGACTTAGAAAACCAGATGCCAGTGGCTCAGATGATTGTGACAGAGGCTTCAAGCTGTTCCCCCAAAGCCTGAGCTCCTTTCTTCCTGAATAGGAGTTCCAAATTCTAGCTGGGCACATGGCAATGTCACATAAAAATTATACTTTCTGGATGACCATTCAACCAGGTGCACCCAGACGACTAAGTCTGGAAAATGATGTGTACACATATCTTGCGCATATTTTCTTGGAAATGTCTTTAAAGGGTATGGAGCTGGCCCATCCCTTTTCTACTCTCTTTCCAGTTGTCTGGAACAATCTTTATGGATAGAGGTAGAGCAGCCATGTTGGATCATGCAGTCTTTAACAACACAAGGCAAAACAGCAAGATAGAGGGAGCCCAGCTCCCTAATATCATGGACCATAATATCTATATCAGTCCTGAACCTCTGGACTTTTATGTGAGAGTAAAATAAACTTTTCTGCTTAAACCACTTTTATTTTGGCTTTCTTGTCATTTTCAGCCAAACATCGTAATTATATTTCACTAACAAGGATAAATAGAAACTCCTTATATGCCAGCCTACATATACCTTGGTTAGCCTTTCTCTTTTTATTAGTCAGTTTTCTTTCAATTTTTAGTCTTACAAGCTGTAAGTCAACAATAGTACTTCACCCAGAGCTAAAATATCTCCCCCAAGGGAACCAACAGCAACACAGATAGGGATAGGATTATTAACCTTTGGCGCCCAAACCACACAAGCCAGATTAATGGATTTCTCCTTCCCATTACTGAAATGATTTAAATAGTTCTGTCACACCATTATCAACCTGCTACCTTACCTGACAAGAGTCCTTTCTTCAAGCTTCCATTCTACTCTAGTCCCCTTTCTCCTCAGCCCAGCCCTAGATGACCAGCCATCCCTCATTCTCTACCACTCATCTAGCACATGCCATTTTTCATAGAGAGAAGTGGGACTGCCTCCTTCTCCTTTCTACCTTCAACCATTTTAGAACCAGATAGTTTAGCTACGTATTTATAGTCTTCAGAATAGATTAGAAAGTAAAAAGGATGGAAATGAGGACTTTTCTAATTATAAAACAGAATATTTTAAAAGCCCTTTCCCCCATCTGCTGACAGAGTTGGAGGTGATTTAATCGACAGGATACTGTGGCCTCTGTAACAGTGTTACAGCATTTTGTTTTATGAACTCGCATCATCTGATGATCATCAGCCTCACTGCTGTTGCAGTAAGAACATTCCACATTTAGAATCTAGAATCTCGAGCATCATATCTATGATATGGCTATTTTCCATATCTTAATATACTGTATATTATCTTTCCATATCTTAATATACTGTAAGATAAATCTGTAACCCAGAAGAATTAAATTTAGAAGGTGCTTGAACTTCTTGAATCACAAGTAATAAGAATGACATTGAACATTAATTCAAATTATTTGCATTTACCCCCAGAAATGTTCTCTTGAAACAGATGAAAATGGAAACTCAAGTTACTTCCCCATGATCTCCCAGGCTGATAACAGAAAAATAAGAACGCAGAGCTCTGTGCCCTGGGTACTGGCCAGAAGAGTGCCAGCAACAAGTCACAAAATCCTCATGACAGCAGAGCCCTAGTCACCACTACTGATCTACTTATCTTCTCTACCATCGGGGACTCTCAGCTGCCAATGACTGTCTACATCCCTGCAGCTCCACTGCCCTCATTTGTCTTGACCTGAAACGCTTCAACTCTGGCTTCCCCGGCACCCACCAGGGAGGACCAGTCGAGACAACCCAGCAGTGGAGAGGAGGAGGCATCCCAAAGTGACAAGTTTGACCAATAAGGGTCAGTAGATAGCAAGAAGCTGGCAGTAATTGCTCCCATCCTGTTTGTTATGGATGTTCCCATGATTATGCAATCAGCTGTATTTTCTTGTGAGGATGTGGTTGATTCAGAAACCCGCTGCTTTGTATTTGCTTTAGTTCCTTCCTAGCCTCACTTTCTCTTTTACTGTTGTGCCCCAAATAATAAGTTAGCTCCTAAGTTTGCCTTGGGCTCTGACTCCTAAGAAACCTGGGCCTATCAGTTCATGGCCCAGTTAGGCTACTCAACTAGCAGGCATCACTTCCGAAATCCAAGCAACAGAATGCAGGAAGAGAGAAGGAAATGCAGTCCCTCCTTCCTCAGAGAATTTCCCAGAAATTACAAGCAGCATTTCTATCTAATCTCATTGGCTAAATTTAGATAAAGCCATACCTAGCTACAAAGAAGGCCAGTGTTCCCTAAGATAATATGTCCAGTGAAAAACTGGAGAACTATAACAAACGAGAAAAAAGAGGAATGTTCTGGGGTTTGGGCAATCAGAGATGTTTTATATGCCAACCAGAGCTTGGGGCTGGAACCGTGCTACTCCTATGACTCATTCATTTTCCTGTCTGCAAACTTCCAAAACACTTTCTCCATATTTAGAGTTAACGGCTGTAGTTTCTTTCTTTTTCTTTTTTTAAGGTTTTATTTATTTGAGAGAGAGAGAGCAAGAGAGCACAAGCAGGGGGCAGGGTGGAAGGAAAGGGAGAAAGGAAGGAAGGGAGGGAGGAAGGAAAGGGAGAAGGAAAGGGAGAAGCAGGCTCCCCGCTGAGAGGGAGCCAGATGCCAGCTAGATCCTAGGACCCCAGGATCATGACCTGAGCCAAAGACAGAAGCTTAACCAACTGAACCACCCAGGTGCCCTCCCCCCACCCAGTTTCTTTTTGAATGAAAAAAATAAAGCAATCAGAAGAAAAATTCTGCAAGTTTCTACTGCCACATCTACCTACCTGCCTGCAATGATGTCCATATTCTCTACTTATGTTCTTGCTTCTCGCCAAGGACAAGGTTTTACTTGTAAATTAAATGGAATTCCTTCTCACTTAAAGACATCACTCCACCTATTCTCTTCCTCTGTTTCCCACAACATCAGTTTGTGGGGGTTTTTTTTTTTCTCTCTTGGGGTTCATTTTCCTAAACATACAAACCTAGTGTAATTTCTCCTAACTCGAACCAACCCCATTTATCCTCTTCCTCTTCCAGGTAGTGTCCCATGTCTCTCTTATTCCTACACCATTTCACTAAAACTGCTCTTATCAAAGTCGTCAATAAACTCCACGTTGCCAAAGATGATGGTCAATTCTTATTTTGCATCCTAGTAGACTTTCCAATAGCATTTGCCATAGTCAATGTCTCTGCTTTGCTGCATTGCCTCACCTAGCACACACATTTGGCTGGCTTTTCTTTTCCCTTTCTAGTCCTTTCTTCTCAGTCTTTTTGCTGGATTGCTCTCTTCCTCCTAATTCCTACATGTTAAAGTACTCCAAGTCTCAGTCCCCGATTCTCTTCTCTATTCTATCTATACTCACTTGGTAGGTTGATTTCCAATTTCATGGTTTTGAATACCATCTATATTCTGATGGCTCCCACAGCTATACTGCCTTTCCTGGTCCCTAACATCCACACTCAACAACCAATAACTCAGTATCTACTTGACTTCTAGTAGCTATCTCTTAAATAGCATGTCCAAAACTGAGTTCCTAACCCTTGTTCCTGCCAAAATCTACTTTCACTGTATTCCCCATCCAACTCAATGGCAACTCTGTCTTTTCACATGTTCAAACCAGAAGCAATGCTGTCATTGCTGACTCCTAATTCTTTCATACCTCATGCTCGTTGACTCAGCAAAATTTTCCTGTTCCACCTTAAAAATACTTCCCACCACCCTCATTGCCATGTCTTTCCTGTGTCAGAGCTCTCGCTCTATTTCCAACCCAGAGCCAAAACAGTACAGTTAAACCAAGTCCTATCATTTCATTACTCTGCTAAAAACTCCTGTGACTTTCCATCTCACTTGTTCCTAGGACCTATAACTCATCATATGACCTGACTCTCCATCCATGACCAGTCTTGCCTTTTCTTTTAATACTCTTCTCCTCTTTAGAAATGGTGCACCCTATCTGAAACTTCAGTCCATCCCAGCACTTCTTATCTCCCTTTCCTGCTTTAGTTTTCTTAGTTGTTAGCCCTGTAGGGCACGGTGTACAATTTACTTGACTATTATCTATTATCTAGTCTATCTATTATCTTTTATTACCTATTATCTATTATCGATCTATTATCTATTATCTTTTACTAAAATATAAACTAAATAAAGCCAAGGGATTTGTTGTAGTTGTTGTTGTCTGTTTTGTCTACTACAGTATCCTAGACCAGTGCCTGGCACTCAATAATAAGCACTCGGTAAATCTTTGTGGAAGAATTAAATGAGACAGATTGCCCTGTGGACTCATAATGGTTCAGCACTTGCCACATTTCTCAAGAGAAGCTTACACCTATTCCTGCCTGTGCCTCAAGCACATCTGAACCTACGTCTCCCTAAAGGCATTCTAAAGATTTTTTTTCCTAGAGTTTGTATTACAAATCGCTGCATATGGAAAATCTTACATCAAGAGCAACAATAGCTAGAATCTGGGAATGAATTAAACAACAATGGCAGAAGTGAGGCAGCCATGGAAAAATAATCTATGAAGTACATAAAACAAGACCTAAAGGAAAGATGGCCTGTTCCCCTAAATAAAAATATAAATATATATAAAGTTAATATATAAGTCTAATAAAATCTTCAGTCAGAATCCCAATGAGATCTTTCTAAAACTTTACAATATTTAAAATTTCATGTAGTAGAAGGAATCTGCCAGGTTTCCCAAAGAAACATGGAAAAATCTTAATGTCATGTAAAAATGGTGTAGTATCAAAGTAGTAATAGAAGAGAGAATAAAGAATCTAGAAACAGACCAATCATACACTGAAATATGTGATAGATGTGGCAGTACACATCTTTGGGTAAATAATAAATTCTGAAATAAATGGGATGGAGTTCACTGGTAATCTACTTTAAAGAAAAAAAGATATCATTAAACTTTCTGCTACATATTATGCAGAAAAAATTTCCAGAGAGTCAACAATCTAAAGATTAGAAACTAAAGTACAAAAGCATTAGAAAAAGACCTAGAATATTAGCACAACATTGGTGAGGATTAAGTGGTCTTAAGTAGAAACGCAGAAGCTATAAAGATGAAGGACTACAGAATCATGCTAAAATTTTACACAGCAAAATTAAAAGAATTTATTAGAAATGATTAGTTTTAATATAGTATTGTTCAGGAGAGGAGAGATATGCATGCTCAGATAAGCATGCCAAAAAGATATGATCAAAAAATTCATGGGACATAAACAGATCTACCCTGTGAGGCAACTGGTTTCATGACTTTTCTGATCTCACAGAAGTGACAGAAACTTCCATGTCTCATTTAATATGCAGGATGCCTGATCCCATTTAATAATGAAATCCCCCAACTCTTTTCAAAGGTAATACTTCCGCCTTCATCCTCCAGCTGGACTATGTTGCACTGGGACTGCCTGTGTTCAAGTAGGGAGTGCAGTTGGCATCTCCTCTGTTCTTACCTATTTATCTCCTTAACCCGATAGTCAGCTGTGTCAGATTCCTTCACATTTGCCAGGAGGGTTTTGAGGTCAGATGAGGAAATCAAGACTTTTCTTATTTAAACATCACTTTCTGAAGTGAATGTCACAAAGCACTTCTGTGGCTTCTTTAGAAAATCCAGTCCTTATGGCCTCCTAACCTCTAGTTCTCTTGATGTGGTAGCCCCTAGAACCCAGGGATTTGATTTCAACCACTTTTTGAGAAATTTAATGCTTCCAGTCAGACCTATCTGAGAGCATCTAAGACAACGCTCACACTAGCTCCCATGCCCACGTGGCCTGCATGAGGCTCAAAGAAAACCCCTATCTCTACCTCCAACACACTCGCTGCCATAAGAATTGACTTCCCTCTGCCCCCAGATCACCAGCTGCCCCACCTCTCTCGTCCTCTACTCTTCCCCAGCTGGAGGCAGATGTCTTCCTCCTTTCTCCCCTTGAAGCAACCTGGTGAGCACCCTCTCACTAGATTGAGGTAGAGTTAAATTCTCCACTCCATTCTCTCTTAGGGGTGGAGTCACAGCACACTAAATGCTCTTTCCAAAGACATATTCTTTGTAAATCCTCTTCTCATTTTTAACATCCTTGGTGTAGGCATCTTTTTTTTTTTAATTTTTCAGACAAAATTTAAAAGATTTTCTTTAAAAATTTGCATATGGGGCCAGCACCTCCTTTTGCAATTACATACATATTTTATTTTTGTGTTTTAATCAAAACTTTAAATTAGGGGGCGCCTGGGTGGCTCAGTCGTTAAGCGTCTGCCTTTGGCTCAGGTCATGATCCCAGGGTCCTGGGATCAAGCCCTGCATCGGGCTCCCTGCCCAATGGGAAGCCTGCTTCTCCCTCTCCCATTCCCTCTGCCTGTGTTCCCTCTCTCACTGTGTTTCTCTCTATCAAATAAATAAAATCTTTAAAAACAAAAAAACAAAAAAAAACTTTAAATTAGATACACTGATAAAAACACCTAATTTCCAATCTGGCAAATAAAAGATTTAAAAGAGAGTAAAGGATATTCAATTTTCCAATAGAAGCCAAGAAAGAAGGAAAAATAAACCCAAGGAGAATCATGATTTGAAAAAGTTCCACAAATTATAGAAGAAATAAATCCTAATACACAATTCAAATTCTAATAATCATTTATATTTAAGCTTTTCAGTGAAAAGATACATATTTTCAAAATGGAAAAAAAAATCCAGCTCTGTGTTCTCAATAAACAGTCCTTTGATACAATATTTTCCAAATACGGAAAATATAACCAATTCAGTTTAGGTGGTTAGTATGGAATGGATTCAGAACTGTATGAAAACAGTTTAGGAAAGCAAAATTATAAGCCAATCCTATATAAATATACAAACTATAAATATAGTTTTATAAATATAGAAACTCGATAAGCTATTATCTGAAATAAACGGCAGTTTATATATATTTTTTTGCAGTTTATATTTTTTAATAGCAGTTTATATTTCTGACAAGTGGAGATTATCATGAGAATTCAAAACCATTTAACGTTAGAAAAATATATCAATGAATTTATCTATGTCAACACATTTGACAAAAAACACATATTATGTCATTGGATACAGAAAAATTAGATGGAAAAAAATCCATCATACATTTAAGGTAAAAATAAAGAAGAGAACTTGCTTGACTTTATAAAGGACATATAAAAAAGTTCAGCAAATACACATAATAAATTTTAAAAGAATTCCCTTTAAATTTAAGAATGAGACACAGTTGCCCACGGTCATCATTTCTAGTCAACATTTTAGTGAATGTCTAAGTCAGTACAATAAAGGCAAGAAAAATTTAAAATTACATAAAAATTGCTCTCAATATCTGAAGCAGGAAAAATTGCATTACTACTGAAATTGACCAAATTTTCAGTTGGAAACTTTGAAATATTAAGGTAAAATTGAGATATTGGCAATAGTAATACTTTTAACCTCCGATTCCCCAAGTTACAACAATCAAAAGTATTTGTGTGGTTAAGGAGAGGAGAAACACAAAAGCATGAGGAAAAAAAGAGAATTTAAAATAGAGATATTAATTTCAGTACACTTGGAATTCAAATTACTATCCACTGAGAACATCAGGACTTCAAGGCTCTCAGGTGCCCTCCTTTCCCCTGAAAGGGTCCTGGTCAACCCCATGTACTCTCCTCCATGCCTGTTATTCTTCCAGTCCCATTAATTTGAGTCATTCATGCTGCCGGCACCTCTCCTGTTCTTGTTACTGCTTTCTCTGCTGCCTCTACCCACATGGAGAAAGCCTGGCTCTTTCAGAATGTATAGACTTCTTTGTTAAAAATGGTAGGGTCCATAAGAGACTCTTAATCTCAGGAAACAAACTGAGGGTTGCTGGAGTGCAAGGGGGTGGGAGGGATGGGGTGGCTGGGTGATGGACATTGGGAGGGTATGTGCTATGGTGAGTGCTGCGAGTTGTTTAAGACTGATGATTCACAGACATGTACCCCTGGGGCAAATAATACATTATATGTTAATAAAAAATTACAACACAAAAAAAATGGTGGGGTCCCATTCCTTTGGGCAGGAGTATAAAGGATCTCTGAATATGGTGCCTTGGAGATTGCATTCCTCTTCACCAAGCACAACCCAGCCCCTCAGGCAGAACCTTGGCATTTTATCCTCTCTTTCCCAAAATGAGCTTCATGAATTCTTGGGACAAATTGAGCTTCCAATACCTTTTTTGATAATCCCAGAATGTGAGGGCCCACTAACTACAAATACATCATTACTTCTTCTCTTACAAGATTTCTTGGCTTCTACTCTGAAATCATGGGATTACTAAAGTGAATTGATAGAACAGATTTTTCATACTTATCCCAAAACCTAAAACCCTGCCTATTACTTAAATACACCCAAGCTACCTGATACACATACATACACACCACCCAAGATTTATATAGTCATGTGCTCTTTGGATTATTTAACAGTGACGAGATAGCCTATTTGACCGTGTTAGAGTTATTTAAGAGTGTGGCCACATTAGTGATATAGTTACTTAAGTAACAGGTACGAAGGTAGTAATTGATACCATGAGGTAATTCAACACAATAATCATGCAGCAAAGTACAGCAATATTTAAAAGCAGTAGCAATATGAAACCAATGTCTCCCAATTATTTAATATGGCTCTCAATGCTAACTAGGAGGAATGTCTGTACACTTATTGACTTTGTTACCTAGACAGTCAGTAAAGAGTGCAAAAACATTAATAATAGTCTCTAGAAATATTCTAAAAATTAATTATAGAAGCAAAACCTGACAAAAAGCGCACACAGAAACCTTAACTTCAAATGCACTCTAAACTCCCAAAGGATAACAGACTCTTCCGTGTGTTACTCTCTTCATCTGAGTGTCTTCAATTTACTTCTTTCCATTAATGTGATTGCAAATCATTTTCAGTTTGTGCAAATCCTTTAAAAAATAGAATTATTTCAACTCACAACCATGAAAATACATGAAGCCAATTTAATAAATGGTTCCGAATCCATCACACTGCAGTAGCAGCCCAACCCTTGATTCACAGATAATGATAAATATGTATATAAATGTGGGTATCATTTACTCTTCCGATTGCAATCTCCAGTTAATGACATGCTAAGTAGTGCATCACACCGTAGAAGCTTCAAATAATTACCTGACTCTCTTCGCCTCTGTTGCACTGATGCTGCAAAATTAAGGAATTCGTTCTTAGGGCCTCTGCAGGGAGAGCACCGATTCAAGGAAGAGAGCATTGCAATTGAAAGCTAGACGTAATAGCCAAAAAGCTGGAGGTAGTAAGTGGCAGAGGCCAAATTAGTATTCAACTGCCCAGTTCTCATCTATTTCTCCCCAATATATTTCAGATACGTCTCATTCAAGGTCAACAGGGGATTCACGTGCAGAAAACTAAATGGGAAAGCCAAATGGTAACAGTCCAGGCCCCAAGTCCCCTGGGCTTCATAACTTGGCTCATCTTCTCAGAACTCACCTTTGTCCTATGTTGACACTATTAAAAAGCTGTAAACACACTCAGCAGTTAATTTTAAAATCTCATTACTGAAAGCATGTTTGCACTTCAGAAATGTCAATCAATTGTCTAGTAACTAGAGGGAAAGGGAGGGGAAATGGTACATATACCAAACCAGGATCTTCTTTAAGTTACTTCTATTCATTTTGGACCCTTCGAAATCCCCGTATTATTCTCTTTCACAGGAATATGGTCCCTCTGAGGCTGAGTTACTTGGCAATTTAAGGATCTTAGCCAATTTCCATGACGGGAACACAAGCCCTTGACATCATTGGTATGATACAGTGGTCTTGCTGAGTAGCTTAAAAGAACTCGTCATAACTCTGGCTCAAATTCGTAGAGCTATCCTAATTAAATCCACTAGCATTTCTGGTTTCCAAATTCCTGAGAATGAAGTACATTTGCCTATAATGCCAGTTTTCTAGGACCATTAAAAAGCCTCACGTGAGATCTCACCATTATTTCAATGAGAATTTTAAGTTTATTTTTAAGCGACTATGAGAGCAAGAAAATCTTACTCTCAAGTATCTGCCTTTATCTCCTACACTTGCAAGTCAACATTCTTGTTGCTATCTTTTTTCTATTCAAGTTTCTAGTTTAAAAAGTAGTCTTTCTATCTCTAGGTGATGTATAAACATTTCACTATAAAAATGTTCTGGTTTAATCAAAACGAATCAAAAAGAGGGGTTAGCTAAGAATTTTCAATCCTTCATCAAAAGTAGCACTGTCAAGCTTGAAAGAAAGCACTAATAGTCTAATTTTCTGTTCTCAGGGCTCAGGCTTTTCTCCCTCAAGTTTGTATGTTTATGCAGTTTGAGCATTCTTGCAATCAAATGCCTGTGAGGGAAGGGATGGTGCGTCCAGGAAAGGGGATGGAATGCCAGACATGACTTTGACTCAAATAGAGGGCTTGGAAGAAGTAAAGCCTTTTTTTTTTTTTTTTTTGTATATGAGAAGACAAAAGATGTGTAACTCAATTTTAAAGATACACTGATATGTATACCAGATAGAAAAATAAATTTGGTTTTTTTTTTCACATTAGAATACAGATGCACCTGATCCTGGTAGTTATTTTTATTATTTTAAATTTCACAAAGTTTCAAACAACAAAGTCCGTCATTTAAAATGAAATTACAGGGGTGCCCATATGGCTCAGTTGGTTAGGTGTCTGCCTTCAGCTCAGGTGATGATCCCAGGGTCCTAGGATCGATCCCCATGTTGGGCTCCCTGCTCTGCAGGGAGTCTGCTTCTCCCTTTCCTCCCTGTTTGTGCTCTCTAATCTCTTGCTCTCTCTCTCTCAAATAAATAAAATCTTTAAAAATAAATCTTAAAATGAAAAAAAAAATCTTAAAATGAAATTATATATGTGGCTTCTGATAGTGCTGCTTTGTTCAAAGCTAGCAACCGGTCAGGTAGTCCCCAGGCTCCCTAAAACAATATTGTCTTATCAACTAACAAGAAGCTTAACAAATCTGGTTGGCAAAAGTTTTTAGAGTATCCTAACTCCACAGGGCTTCCAGTTTGGTCATCTACCTGAGGTTGTAACATGGGTGGGTAACAGTCTAAATAAGATTTCTGTCTGTGATTTCCTTATTTTCAACAAAGATAGTCAAGCCCATGGTGAAAAATAAACCATGTACTGGAAGTAATTAACAAAGAGTTAGAGCTAGGGAAAACATGATCGTTTTGCAGGCAGTTTGAGGCAATGTACGTACCGTATCAAAAGATGGCCCCATCCAAAATAAAAAGATACCCCACCTCCAAATGGTCCTGAAAAAACTCTATACGGAGTCTTGACTAAAACCTTTTCATTATTTCCCCCAAAAATATAAGTTCCTTTTACAATTTATGCTGAATAGCCTGGTCTGTGTTAAATCTCTTGTAAGTTTGTCAATATTCAATCCTGTACTGGCAAGTAGACGTGATACTTAGATGGTACCGTCATACAACAACTGCAAAGTGTGCTATAGTCACTGTGTCCAGCCCAAAACAAATATATCGAGAAAATCATATGTGATTTTTCCCCACAAAAGGTATTCTTTCTGGAAGGAAACTCAAGTTGATTTTTAACGAATAGATTAAATGTTCTCCTTCTATACTCAAGTTAGGATGAAATCCGATATAGAGTTCTCACATTTTATTCCTTTCCTTTCTCTCTTGTCTTGCTTTCTTTTTTCCTTTCCTTCTTCTCTAAGTGTTTATTAAGCACTGCTATGTCCCAAGTATTCCAAATGCTGGAGATTCAAAAGTGACCAAAAGAGAAGAAAATCCCTCCCTTGATGGTGATTAAACCCTGGTAGTGGAAACAAAGAAAAAACAAGATAAATGAGTAAAAATAAATAAAAAGTGGGGGAAAATTAGGAATCATCGTATATAAATTGAAATTTTAAGTTGAATGGCCAAGGCAGCGGTCACTGAGGAGGCAATATTTGTGTAAGAACCTGCGGCATTAGGGTAAGAATATCTGAGAGAAGAGTATATGGGTGGGGACAACAGCAAGTGGAACAGCCTCAAAGCTGGAGCTACCGGGCTTTCTCAACACTTTCTCAACAGTGAGAGGTCCCACAGCTATAGCAGAAGAAAAAAGATGGAGGTAGAGGAGATGGTCAGAGAAACACATGAGAAATACCAGATCCTGTTGGCCTTCTCGGTCACTGTAGACACTGCCACTTTTCTTCTGGGATGGGAATCATTGCAAGGTTATAACCACAGAAGTGACACGATCTGATTTACAATTTAACAGAGTCACTCTGGCCGCTTGTAAGGACAGAATGAAGGGAGAAAGGGCACAAGTAAGGACTAGGGGAAAGACTATTACAATAGTCCAGGCAGGAAAAAAGGTTTGGAGGAGGAAAGTAGCAACTAAGGTGGTAAAAAGTGTTTGGATCCTGTGTGGAGGCTTCTCCTCCACCCCACCCTTCCTTGCCAGTGCGGTATTAACACCATCAGAGTGGAAGCAGGAAGCGAGAAGGGAGAGCTAAGGGACTAGGGGACTAAGGGACTAGGGGGGTTCTGGCTAATATTTATTGTACTGATGCAAGCTAGGTTCTGCTCTGCACCAAGAGGTTATAGCTGATTTGTTTTTTCTCTTTAGGCCACGTCTGAGGACTCCCCAAGAGATTCCTGCTAAATTCCCCTCTCCTGCTACTCCACTGTTCTAGATAAATGTATTTCCGTTCCTGATGGCAACTTGCCCCTGAGTTTTTTGCAATAATTCTGTTGCTCCTTTCTGCTAAGTTCTTCTCTCCTCACTAAGTAGCTCTACTGGGCAGGAAACTCTATATCAGCTCTTTTTGCTCATTTTTCCATTTTGTCCATATCTGGCTTATACGAAACAGCGGATTCCTTCTTCCAACAAATTGGCATTTCAAATGTTAGAGAGTGCTCCTCTTACTTTCTGCTAAAATAACAACTGTGCCCTGTGGTATGACCACCCTACCCTCTCTCTTGGTGCTCAGCTCATGCCTAGACCAGAGGAAATACAACACAGACTTCATATAAAATCAAACATTGTTGCATTTCTACAAAAAAATTTGGCCATTAGCCTATCATTAGTGTAATTTGAGTTGTTTCCTAAAGCCAATCTTAAAATACTAATTAACATTCACGTTGTTCGTTTTGTGAGTCAGCCATCTGTAGTTGACACTACTTTGTAACACAGTTCAGGCATCTGAAGTATTATTTTAGGCCATGCCTCAAACAGAGTTCATTTTGTCTATTTGGAGACAGAATCCATAAGCCTGACCTAATTTGAATCAAACTTTCCCACAAACTGGTCAAAGAAAATGGATACAGGATTTGTATATTGTATATTAATCTATAGGTTTATTTTGCACATTACCTTATATTATACTTACTTACCACTAACCTAAAGGACTGTAGCATCATGGTTCTGAAAGTTACTTAGAGACTATTAATATCAAATAAGATATTGGCATAAGGAAGGTCAGATCGTAGTTAGTAGACCAGGGAAAATACAACCATGTCGACTAGAGCCCAGTCTTCATAGTACAGTGTCTTCTGATTAATATTTAAAACAGACATATACCAATGTTCACTTAGGAAATTACTCAGAAGATAAAGTACAATTTTGCAACATTAACTAGATGGAGGCTAGAAGGCTTTAGCAATAATTAAAGATGCCCAATTCCAGGAGGCCTGGGTGGCTCAGTCAGTTAATAGTCTGCCTTCGGCTCAGGTCATTATCCCAGGGTCCTGGGATCGAGCCCTGCATTGGACTCCTTCCTCAGCAGGGAGTCAGCTTCTCCCTCTGTCTGTTGCTCCCCCTGCTTGTGCTCTCTTTCTCTCTCACAAATAAATAAAATTTTGAAAAAAAATAAAGATGCCCAATTCTACAAACCAAAAAGGACCAATAAGCCAAAGGTCAAAAGCAGTTAGGTGAAGATGAAGAAAACGGTTGTGGATCATTAAAGAAATGGTTTTAAATGGAAACTGACAGAGAAAACATGGAGGATTGATGGGTAGGGAAATTTGGTAAGCTCCATCTTGAGAAATTTAAATAAAGGAAGACAAATCTGAAAAAAGAGTTAAGGAAGAAGGTATTAGACTGGTCTAGCACCATTTTATGTATAATTAAAATATGTGAGCAACTACCATATTGAGTTTTTCTAAACCTAATTTTTCCAATATTTTGTTATTTTTCTTATTCCCTACTGCCCTATAGTAAAACCCTAAGAATAGATAGGTCATATGTATATGTTCCAATACCATCAAAAGAAGCCTATGCTGTGATTTCATTCCACAGTTAACTGCAAAGAAGAAAATTTAAAGATCTTGTAACAAGTAGGGTGGGCTGTAAAAATCATGGGAAATAAGACTGAACCATAGAAAATTCATGCTGGAAGCTGAAAGATCTGCATTTTAGTTCCAGTGTGTTGATAACTACCTGGGTGTCTTAGACATTTATAGTGTCCATGTTCCTTAATTCATTCATTAATGGACAAGGGGACTGGCATAGATGGAACTTAAGACTTCTTATGATTTTACTCATTGTAACTGGAGTAATATATGCCATATTAGCATTACATGTTAAAATTTATTGGCAAAATACTCAATCTTTCTCAATATGAGTTTCAAGTATATATGTATTTGATTTAATACATTTCCCAACATATTTCCTACATTTGCAAAATGTAGTATGTTAGACACTTTTGTTGAAAATAGCTTCTTGTGACTTCTTAAGTCCGAGGGAACTTTGCCCTTCTCATTTCTAATTCTTCATCCTCACCATTCTCTGCCTGTCTTCATCTGCCTTGATAAAGGGTTTAACATCTGTCTCATGTCATTTATGTGGTCCCTCTTCCAAGACTTCCTTTATACAAAAAGGAAAATATTATTATGTATGTTATATAATACATACACTTAATTTTCATAGTTGTCATTATTTTAATAGTTCTTTAGATGCTTACTTAAGATAAAAATAAAGGTTGCAAAAACCCACAAACTATCAGAAATTCTTTACCCATATCCTAACTTGTAAAATGGCACTGGATAGGACAGTGGGCAGTTTTGAAGACTAAAAGTATATGTCTGAAAAAGAACATAGCACGGTGAATAACACTCAATAGATGTTGGATTTTTTGTTTGTTTGTCTGTTTGTTTTGTTTTCTTTAAATAGGCAGAAATCCAGTTCTAAAATATG
>CM052898.1:86995042-87031684 GCA_028534135.1 Potos flavus | reverse complement strand
GAAGAAGTAACAACTGTTTTCCTCTCACTGCTTCCCACCCTACCTTCAGAGGAGGATGTGAAGAAGGTTGGGTGTGAGAGAGCAAAACATGCCCTCCATCTTACCATAGCCACTGGCACCTCTGGTGTAACCCTCTTGGAATGGGTGAGGGTATGGAGAAGCACTGGGATTGGAGTTAAAATGCAAATATTAAATTATTACTAGTATTACTGAAAATTCTAATATCTAATATATGAAGAGCTAATACACTAATAAAAGATAAAAATTGAAGAAATAGGCCCTTAAGTCATAAAATTAGAATTTTATTTACACCCCGATTGACAAAAATATAAAAGCTAAACAACATACTAATTGGGAAGAATGTAGAAAAGGGAGCACTCTCACACATTGCTGGTAGGACTGCAGAATGGTATCACTTTCTATAGAAGAAAATTTGGCACTATCTAAAATGTCTATCTATGCATTTGTCCCTAGACTCAGCCCACACTTCCAGGAAATTACCCTAAAAATACATCTCCATAAATATTAAACACCTTATATACCAGGTTATTCACTCCAGCATTATTTGTAACAGTAAAATACTGGAAGCAATCCAAATGTCCATCCATAGGAGACTGATTAAATATACTTCATCTGCACAATGAAATACTGCACAGTCATAAAAACAAATGAGAGTGAGATGGACAAAATGAAGGGACAATGACTCCAAGAGTGGAGTCAGAGATGCAGGGGCCAGAGAGAGTGGAGCTGAAACCACAGGATGGCGGAGGGGATGGAGGGGCACAACCCTATGGACTTAGAGGACAGAGCATCAGCAACACAGAATTACCCTCAGACCCTAAAACCTAATGGAATTTATCCTTCTGGGTTAATTTGCTTTAGACCAACAACCCCTTTTATTCTTTCCATTTTTTCCCTTTCAGAATAGGAATGTCTATCCTAAGTCTGTCTCCTCATTGTACTCTGGAAGCAAATAACTTGTTTTCTAGTTGCATAGGTCCACAGATGGGACAGGAATTTTGCCCCATGATGGACGTCTTAGTTTGGTCTACTATGATAGAACACCACAGACTAAGTGGTTTAAACAACATACATTTATTCCTCAGAGTTCTGGAGACTAAGAAGTCCAGAGTCAAAGCACCAATAGATCTGGTGTCTGGTAAGAGCCCTCTTCCAGGTTGTAGATTGCCAACTTCTCATTTTATCCTCATATGGCATAAGGAATAAGGTAGCTCTCTGAGGGCCTTATTATAAGGGCACAATCCCGTTCATGAGGGTTCCACTGTCATCATCTCATTAAGTCCCAAAGGTCCCACCTCCCAATACCATTACATTGGGAGTCAGGATTTCAACATGAATGTTGGGTAGACACAAATATGCAATAGATTGCAGTGCACCATAATCAGTCTTACTCATACCTGATTTAGAGAACTTAAAAGAGGAGATTTGGAGCTTTTTTGAGTTGATTATGTACAGATGAGATTTTAGAGTTAGAGCCATGCTAGAAGAGATAAGACTTCTGGAGATAAGGGATGAAGTGAATGTGTTTTCCAAGGACATGAATTTTGGTGGGCCAGAGCAGAATCTTATGGGTTGAAAAGTATCATCCAAAAGTCGTGTCTATCTGGAACCCCAGAATGAGAACTTACTTGGGAATAAGGTTTTTACAGATAGAATTAGTTAATAGATAAAGCCGCCATGGATTAGGGTGTGGCTCAAATCCAACTTGACTGGTTTCCTTATAAGAAGACAGTGGTGCAGGGTTGCCTGGGTGGCTCAGTCGGTTCAGCACTCAGGTCATGATCCCAGGGTCCTGGGATCAAGCTCCGCTGAGCAGGGAGCCTGCTTCCCCCTCTCCAGCTCCCCCTGCTCATATGCTTTCTCTCTCTCTCTCTCTGTCAAATAAAAAAAAGGGCGGGGGAGGGACAGCGGTGCAGAGACACAGCAAGAAGAAAGTCATGTGAAGACAGTGGAAGAGACTGGAGCGATGAAGCCACAAGGCAAAAAATGGCAAGGATGGCTAGCAACCACCAAAAGCTAAAAAGCAACAATAGATTCTCCTCTTCATCCTTCAGAGGAAGCAGGGCCCTGCTGATTCCTTGATTCCAGGCTTCCAGCCTCCAGGACTGTGAGAAAATAAATTTTTGTTCTTGCTTAAAAAAAATGAAGACTATGAATAAAATATGTTTATATATTCAAGTCAAAAAAAGCAAGATGCAGAATAATACATATAGCAGTTCTATCTTTGGTGTAAAAAAAAAGAAAAGAGAAAGTTACACACACACACACACGAGATAAACCATAAACTAAAGAAATGATTACTTGTAGAGAGTAAAAATGAGATGGAAGGAATAAGAATGGGAATGAGCTTTCTCTGGGCATATCTTTTGATATTACTTAATATTTTTATAACCATGTCAAGGTTTTAAATATTTAATAAATACAATTAAGTCAAAAGAATAAAAAAGGTCTTAAAATGGACTAGTAACAGAAATAAATGAATCTAATTTTTATCAAAGTAATAATCGAACCATGCAGAAAAAAAGTAAATTCATTTTTGGACATAGTCTCTGACTATATATCCAAAAGAAATTATTTGGTCAACTGAGAAAATTTATATATGAGCTAGATATTAGACAATATTATGGGTTTTTTTAATTTCTGTATTTCCATTAAAATTTCCCCAGTTTTGGGGGCGCCTGGGTGGCTCAGTTGGTTAGGCAACTGCCTTCAGCTCAGGTCATGATCCCAGGGTCCTGGGATCAAGCCCCGTGTCGGGCTCCTTGCTCAGCAAGGAGCCTGCTTCTCCCTCTCCCTCTGCCTGCTACTCTGCCTGCTTGTGCTCTCTCTCTGTCAAATAAATAAGATTTAAAAATAAAATAAAATTTCCCCAATTTCCTTAACATTTCCAGAAAAAGTAATTAATTTTTAACTTTTTAGAGTGATAGTGGTATGTGCTATTCTTATTCTTAAGAGATGCATTTTATTTATACTTTATAAGGAAAACAATGCCATAATGCCTACGACTTGCTTTTAAACAGTAAGCCAAATATATATACTCATACACTCATACACACACACACACACACACACAGAGGGAATTAGGTCTATTTTTATATAGTTGGTATGCAAATATAATAAAGTAGAAGGTACATGGTGATTTTCATACTTCTTTATACTTTATATTCCATATACTATCTATGGGTTTGAACATTTTCAAAACAAAGAGTTGGGAAAAAATGAATAGGTTAATGTTTAAAACCTAGAAGAACTCTGGAATGAGACAGAGAACCTAAATGGAGCCAGATACTCCGAAGAGAAAAAGATTCTATTAACTGGGCACAGTTAGTGACAGTTCTAGGGAAAATAAAACTAATCCATGTTTGTACCCCCAAAGAGTGGGGTTGTTCACCATATTCATTACATGTAGACTACCATCTCTTTAAGGAGCCTCTCTGGGATCAATTTAAATTTTTTTTAAAGAAAAATTCCTATGTGTCAGGGATCATACTCATCCCTGGGACTAAAGGATTCTAGAGAAAGGGCAGATTCTTAGAGTTGACAGCAGCCAAGTCTAACTTGTCAAGAGAAGAAAAAAGCAAAGCACCATCATTAAACAGTATAAAACTGTCATCATGACACATTATCAGATGAGGCCAACACAGTTAAAACGGATTACGAAGGCAAACGAAAACTAAGAAAACAGAAGGGAGATGTGCATGTCCTGAGACTGTCATGCTCAGACCATCTCTCCTCATCCTGCTCTGAACTCTAGTTTGGGGGAAGCTGACGCCTACATGCTGCCTTTCCCAGGTTCCCAAGGCAGCTGGCTTGCAGCAGACTTTGGCCAATGGAAAATTTTAGAAAGAAAGCAGAGGGCAGGTGGCAGGGAAGGGGTGTATAAACCCAGAGTGTTTATACCCTCCTTCTGTGGCTGGGTGGGTTCTTCTGCAGCAGCTGGGTCTCCTCAGTGAATTCAGCCTCTACCAGATAGGCCTCCAGGCTTCCAGTTCCTAAGCTTATGCAGAGCCCCCTGGGCTCTGCTTATATCTTTTCCTCCTTGTTTCCCTCTAGCCTAGGGGTTGCTGGAGCCTCCTACTGTTCCCAGTGGGCTATCTCCCCATTCTCTACTAGCATGTCAAATCTTCCCTTTCTTGTTCAAGTAATGCATTTGTAAATTCCCCATGTATTAAATATATAGAATTATTTTTTTTCCTCTTTGGATCCTGAGGATTCAGAATGTGGGAGGGAAAGAAGAGGTAAAAAAGAGAATGAATTTTGGCACCGTCATATATGAAAACACACATAACAGGTAGAGAATGGCAAAGACTCTGTATTAACCAGTGTACACCATTCTCTTCTACAGAACCCAGTATTTTTAACTTTTGAGTCTCACTTTGTTGCCAAGTCTCATCAGTCATCTGATAACAACGGCATAATAGTTAAGAATGTAAATTCTAAAGCTAGAAAACCTGGGTTTATATCAGCTTTACCACTAACAACTCTGTCACTTGAGGTAAGTTATTTAAACTTTCGGTGCCTCAGTTTCCTCATCTGCAAAAGGAGGGTAATAATACTCTATACTTCATATAGAGTTAAAACGTGTACAAAGTGAGCATTCAATAAATATTCTTTAATTCATTTCTTTGTGTTCATTTTTACATAGCAAACTTATGACCTGATTACTATTTACTGTGTTACTTTTTCCATACAATTATTTTCATGTCTGGTCACAGCTTTCAAGGTACTTTATAAGTATGCCTTCATTTCATCCAACAATCTAGCTGAGGTAGATTGAGTATGTCATTAATGAACCACTCGTGGGATCCTACCCTGCTTATTTTTAACACATCCTCCAATTTTGCATGGCAAAAATAACATGTAAAGTGCAAAAGGCATTTGAAAACCAACCATTAGGAATATTCTTGTAGGTGGCCTTATGAATACTGATATATTTTTAATAGGAAATAAAACCTACCTATGTACAATACCAAGAAAACAAATTGGAGAGAGTAATCAGTATGAAATCAACAAAGCCAATAACAAAGAATTAAGAGATGTCTACTCTACAATTTGAAATCTGTCATTAACCCTGATTTATAAGAATCTGTAGGGAAGATTGACAACTCAGGAGACAATATACTGAAGGACCTAGAAGAAAGAGGGAAATGTGGGTGGAAGATAATTCATTAGCTCTATTACCTCAGTTTAATTCAGTGTAAGGAGTTATTTTATTCATCATTGTTTCCAAGGAAACTATGGTTGACTCATCTCACAGTTCAGTATCTTGCAATCACATATACTATTTTATACATGTCATGAACACAACCGTTCTTACTCTACAATTCATCTATGCGCTTAACGCCCACATAGCAGACACCTTGAGAGCAGTATCCATTTTTAGTAAAATTGAATTTAACCTGAATGTTTATCTAATGTTTCAGTCTTATTATTTTCAATGATCCTTTGTTAAAATAAAACCACATTCATCAATAGATGGCCAGATTATACTTATTTGCCTTCTCTTACAATAGTGACATAAAATATATCAGGAAATCACTAATTTTTTTTTTTAAAAAAAGGTATTTTAAACCACTAGCCTGCAAATTATCAGTACATACCAGTCTTTCTTATATTTTCTCTCGTATAATTTTCATCGTAAAAAAACATAAATGTAAATATGCATAGACGTAAAAGCAAAGGCAAAGTTTGAAAATTTTCAAACTGGACTATATGAAAATACTACCATTTATTTGTCATATTTGCCCCAAAGGCACCCAAATTATTAAGTAAAAGCTTCCTGAGCTTATTAGACACCGGATATCTGAAACCTTGTAAAAGCTGACATTCACGAGGTGGAATATTTCGTTTAGCTATTGAGAGTATTTAGTGCCCGGCCAGACATCATTAAATTAATGGGAAAAGGTAAGACATACTATACAGAAAGAATTACATCACCAAACTCCTTGCCATCAGGTAAAGGTAGTATTAGTGAGTTCAACCTTGATAATGAGGGTATACAGAATAATAGTTCTCCTTGTTTGCCAGTATTGTGGAGTTCTTCAAGGTTCTCCTCATCCATCAGAATATAATACTGCATGACTGCATAAACAGAAAACATTATTCTCAAGATTTCAGGTGGTTGCTGGAAGATTTTAGAATGTTGTAGTAAAACAAACTTCTTTAAGCTTTTGGACAAAATTTGCAAACTGCACTTTGAGAGCACACATAGAACACACATATATCATGGGAATTTCCATGAATTATTAAGAAGTATCCTGATGCAAAGGGGTAACAATTCTAGTGAGGTTCAACATAGGATGAGAATCCTGAGTCATCGTCATACAGAAATGATCAGCAGAAACTGAAAACTTCAATAAGCAAAAAAGTCACCCTAAACCAGAACAGATGAAATTCTCAAGCTTTCCAAGTTAAGGATTTTCACAACTCCTGAAATGTGATATTGAGAAATATTCTCAGATCCCTGACTTTGTTGACATCTACACCTGTCCATATCTATATAGCTAGCTGGTAAGCTTTTGTTGTTGTTTTAAATATGTCTCATGTAACAGTATAGTAATCTAAGGATCTCATTTCGTCACATTTATTTAATCAGTTTAGAAGACCTATTAGTCATTTCCACTTTCCAATCAATTTATTGTGCTAAATACCCTGGAGGAGACAAGTATACATACTATACATTCCTATTCTGCCCAATGCCTCTGTCACCACTGTACAAACTACTCTATATGCTAGGTGGACAAGCTGTCTACACCGAGTGAATCCAAATGTGCTGTTCTGTATTTAAAATCTACTAATTCCACACCTGGATAAAAGGACATAACAGGGACCTGAAGATTTACCCAACCACCTGAAACAACTAAAACTATAGTAAAAATATTCTATAAAAGTTTAAGATACTGGACATCAGGCAACAAAGGACAATGATCCCTAACTGATGGGCAACAAATGAGATGGGCCCTACACTCTCCCCTTCTTCCTGCCTGTTGGGTTTCTAAGCTCAAGCACAGAGGAAAGGAACCTAGGCTGAGCACCCTCAAAGTTCCCAAGGAGCTTAAGAAGTTTAGGAAGGCCAAGGCAGCTAGCATTTACAAAGCAGAATACTTAAAAGGAAAAAGCTACACAAAGATTCTTCATAGATCTGCAGAAGTATGTAGCTTAATATTCATGAACACATGTGTTTGAGGGAACTACTGAAGCTAGAGAAGGAAACACCTGAAAGAATTAACAGGCACAATACCCACAATCCACACAGGTTCTTGACTAGTTCCGGTTCCATCAGACATAGTCGAAGATCTCATAATTCATAAGCATCAAAGTTCATGGAGAACTCAGAAAGGTTTTGCCTCAATAGTGCTGAAAATTTACCTGAGGCAACACAATTCCCTTTACCTACCAAAGCTTAAAAACAAGGCCCAAAAACTGTTTTCAAGTAACTAAAATATCTCCTAGTTAAAAACTCAGAAATATTCATAGGACTGCAAAATTATCCACGAACCAACAAGATAAAATTCGCAATGAATATCTGACATGTAATTACAATTTTCTATCCGAAGAAGCAGAAAAATATGATCCATAATGAGGAGAAATTTAGCCAATTGAAACTTATCCAGAAACAACACAAATAATAGAATTAGTCAACAAGGACATAAAAATTATAAACGGATTTCATGTGTTTAAGTAGCTAGCGGATGGATTTAAATGCTAAGTAAAGGCATGGAAGATTTTATACATCCACAATTTAAATTCTGGAAATAAAAACTAAAATATTAGAAATGAAAATACCTAGGATAGGATTAAAAACAAATTAGACATAGTAGAAAATAAGATTAGTAAGCTTAAAATATAACAGTAGAAACTAAGTATTAAGTATGAAGACCACAAAGAAAAAAGAAAACTGTTTATATGAGCTGGGAGACAACTTAGAGGGTCCTAAGGTTTGCATATTTGGGAGTTCTCAGAAGGAAGAGGAGAGAAAAAATATTTGAAGAAAATGTAGGCAAATTTTCCAAACTTAATCAAAACTCTAAACTAAGCTGGAACAAACAATCCTAAAATTTGTATGGAACCAGAAAGACCCCGAATAGGTAGGGGGGTGTTGAAAAAGTAAAGCAAAGCTTGTGGCATAACAATTCCAGACTTCAGGCTCTCTTACAAAGCTGTGATCATCAAGACAGCATGATGCTGGCACAAAAACAGACACAGAGATCAATGGAATAGAACAGAGAACCCAGAAATGGACCCTCAACTCTATCGTCAACTAATCTTCAACAAAGCAGGAAAGAATATCCAAGGGAAAAAAGATAGTCTCTTCAACAAATGGTATTAAGAAGATTGGACAGCCACATGCAGAAGAATGAAACCGAACCATTTTCTTACATGATACACAAAAATAAACTCAAAATGGATGAAAGACCTAAATATGAGACAGGAATCCATCAAAATTCTAGAGAAGAACACAGGCAGCAACCTCTTCCACTTTGGCCACAGCAACCTCTTGCAAGACACATCTCTATAGACAAGGTTAACAAAAGCAAAAATGAACTACTAGGACTTCATCAAGATAAAAAGCTTTTGCACAGCAAAGGAAACAATCAACAAAACTAAAAGGCAACCGACAGAATGGGAGAAGATATTTGCAAATGACATATCGGATAAAGGGCTGGTATCCAAAATTTATAAAGAACTTATCAAACTCAACAACACCCAAAAAACAAAAAATCTAGTCAAGAAATGGACGGAAGAAAAAAAAAAAAAAAGAAATGGGCAGAAGATACGAACAGACATTTCTCCGAAAGATGACATACAAATGTCCAACAGACAAATGAAAAACTGCTCCAAATCACTTGGCATCAGAGAAATACAAATCAAAACCACAATGAGATACCACCTCGCACCGGTCAGAATGGCTAAAATTAACAAGTCAGGAAACAACAAATGTTGGCGAAGATGTGGAGAAAGGGCAACGCTCTTACACTGTTGGTGGGAATGCAAGCTGATGCAGCCGTTCTAGAAAACAGTATGGAGGTTCCTCAAAAAGGTGAAAATAAAGCTACCCTACAACCCAGCAATTGCACCATAGGTACTTAACCCAAAGATACAAATGTAATGATCTGAAGGGGCACCCGCACCCCAATATTCATAGCAGCAATGTCCATAATAGCCAAACTATGGAAAGAGCTGAGATGTCCACTGACAGGTGAAGGGATAAAGAAGATGTATATATGTATATGTACACAATCGAATATCACTCAGCTGTCAGAAAGGACGAATACTTACCATTTACATGGATGTGGATTGAACTAAAGGGCATTATGCTAAGTGAAATAAGTCAATCAGAGAAAGATAATTATTATATGGTTTCACTCAAATGTGGAATATAAGGAATAGTGCAGAGGATCAAAGGGGAGGAGAGGGAAAATGGAATGGGAAGAAATCGGAGAGGGAGACAAACCATGAGAGACTCTGGACAACAAACTGAGGGTTGCAGAAGGGGAGGTGGGTGCAGGGATGGGGTTACTGGGCGACGGGCATTAAGGAGGGCACGGGATATGATGAGCACTGGGTGTTATACAAACTGATGAATCATTGAACACTACATCAGAAATTAATAATGTGCTATATGTTGGCTAATTGAATTTAAATTAAAAAAAAAAAAAAACTATAAACCCACAAACCCAAAAAGCTCAACAAATCTCAGCCACAAGAAGCAAAAAGAAACCTACACCACAGTAAATCATAATCAAATTAAAGCCAGTGATAAAAAGGAAACCTTAAAAGCAACCAGAGGGGGGAAAAACATACTATATATAAAGAACAAAGATTAGAATGACAGGAGCCTTTTGACTGGAAATAATCCAAACCAGAAGACAGTAAAGCTACCTCTTGGAAGTACTGAAAGAACAGGAAAACTGCCAACCTAGATTATGGGAACAGTAAAATGTTTTTCTCAAAAACAAAGACGAAATAAAGACTTTTTCAGATATATTAAAGCTAAAAAGAATTCACTACCAGAAAATCCACGCTATAAAAATGTTAAAGGATATCCTTCACTAAGAAGGAAATACCAAATGAAAATCTGTATCTACACACACACAAAAATGAATTAGTAACTACATGGATAAACATAAAAGTCTTTTTATTATTTTAATCTCTTGAAATATAATTATTTAAATAAAAAAAATGCACTGTGTGATTCATTATATATGTAGAAGCAAAATGTATGACAATAAAAGTGCACAGCCTGGAAGGGGAAAATGCAATCATCCTATTGTATGGATCTTAAACTACTCACAGAGTGGTACACTAGCACTTGAAGGCAAAAAGATAAATAAATAAAAGAAACAAAATGAATAAAATAAAATCAATCTTAAAAATAAAATAAAAACTAGTACTTGAAGGCAGACTTCAAAGTTAAAGAGGAGAACTAGAAAACGTAAAGCAACCCCTAACATAAGTCAAAGAAGGGGGTGGTGGTGAATGGCATAAGGAATAGTTAACTGATCCAAAAGAAAACTAGAAAGGGGAATAAACAAAAGATGAGACAAATTAAAAACAAATAGCAGGAATATAAATTTAAACCAAACCGTATCAATAAATACATGAAATATAAATAGCCTATTCGTAATGTGAGTGGCTTTTATCGCAACAGCCTGAATAGAACAAAAAAGCTGACCCTTTCCAAGAGAGAATTCTTCCTGCCTGACTGCTTTTGAACTGAGACATGAGCTGTGTCTCGTCTTGGGACTCTAACTGAAACACTGGCTCTTCTTGGGTACAGAGTGTGTCAGCCATTGGACTGGAACTACACCATCAGTCCCCCTAGTTCTTAGGCCTTCAGACTCTTAACTGGACAATGCCAGCGGGCTTTCCTGGGTCTCCAAGCTTGCTGACTCACCCTGCAGATACGGGCACTTGTATGAGACCATTCCTTAGATTACCCCTCCAAAAAAAAAAAAATAATAATAATATATATAACCACACACACACATATATTACCAATAAGGTTTTATACATACACATTTGTTTATACATACACACACACCCCTACCTAGATACATATATAGTTTCTCTTATTTACTGCTTCATTTTTATTTTTTTAAGATTTTATTTATTTGACAGAGAGAAACACAGTTAGAGAGGGAACACAAGCAGAAGGAGAGGGAGAAGCAGGCTTCCCACAGAGCAGAGAGCCCGATGCGGGGCTCGATCCCAGGAGCCTGGGATCATGACCAGAGCCGAAGGCAGACGCTTAACGACTGAGCCACCCAGGCGCCCCTACTGCTTCATTTCTGTGGAGAACTTGGGAGAACCCGTGAGGAACCCTGACCCAACACCGTGTTAACACTACTCGAAATTTTTAAAAGCGGTTTAGTACATTAACAACAAAGTAGATTTTAGAGCATAAGATTTTACCAAGAATAAAGAGGATCATTTCACAATAATAAAGAGGTCCACTGAAGAAGCATAATAATCCTAAATATTTATGTTTCCAATACGGAGCTTCAATATAGATGAAGAAAAAACTGATGGAAGTGCAAAGAGAAAGAAATAAATTCACATTTACAGTCTAGGATTTCAACACCACTCTATCGATAATTAATAAAATAAGAGGTGCTCACCCATATCCTCAGGGCCGGTTGTTCCTCTCGTGGTAGCGAGGTGTCTAGAATTCGCTCCAAAAGGCCACTGCTGCGAGTTCCCAAAGCCTCCTTCCTCAATAAGAGCCTCAGGGGATTTCTCGCTGTTTCTGACCCAAACAGCCAGCCTCCTGTGGAGGTGAGCTGTTCCCTTCACCCAGGAAATGTTCTCTTTGGACCAGCGCAGGGCCTAGTCCCGGTTGGTGAAGCCTGTGGTTTCCCAAGAGGGCAAACGGGGTTCGGATGGAGCCCACAGAGTTGAGATTTGTGGCTGCCGGATGCCGAGCGAGCGTCAGAAGAAACTCCGAGAATGGCGCAGTCAGGCCACAGACGCCGCTGCCTTGACCACTCAACGCGCGGGAGCTGGAGCTCGAGGGATCACGGGAGTTCCATAGGAGCCACCTGAGTAAGAGAAGCAGCGGCAGAACGCTTGAAACTATCAACCACCTTAACCTAATTTACCTTTAGATAACACTCCCTCTAACAACTGCTTGACACTTTTTTTAAGAAAAACAGAACATATACCAAGATAGAGCATACGCTGGTCCACAAAACAAGTCTCAATAAATCTTTAAGAATTCTATTTTCTGACCAAAATGTAAAATAAGAAATAAATAACAAATTCATCTGGAAACTCTAAATATTTGGAAACTGAATAACATATTTCAGAATAATCCATGGGTCAAAGCATAAATCGAAAAGGAAATATCGAAGTATTTTAAACTGAAGGAAAATGAAAAGACAACATATCAATTTATAGGATGCAACTTAAGCAGTGATTAGAGGAAAATTTATAGCATGAACTGCCTATATTAGAAGAGAAGAAAGGTCTCAAAGCAATGACCTCACTACACACCTTCTACTAGAAAAATTTTTAAGAGAGCATAAAGAGAAAGCAAGCATAAGAGGAAATAACGAAGGTCAGAGCGGAAATCAATGAAAATAGAAAATAGAAAAAACAATAGAGAAAGTAATAAAACCAAATCATTACAGATGCTATAAATATTTAAAAGTAATAAAGGAATACTATGAGCTACTTTATGCCAATAAATTTGCCAACATATGAAATGAACAGATTCCTTGAGAGACAAAATAACAATGCTTACTCATGAAGAAGTAGTTGAATAAATCTATTAAACCATCTGAATTGGACGTGCAGTTTAAAATCCTATCAAAAGTAAACTATTCACAGATGACATGATCATATATGTGGAAAACTTGATGCGGTCTTCAAAAAAGTAACTAGAAGAGTAAATGAATTTAGTAAGCTTTCAGAATACAAGATCAATGTATTAAAAAAATATTTCCATATACTAGTGATGACCATCTGGAACTTGAAATTTTAAAATAGTATTTATAATAACATCAGGAAATATGAATAGTTTTGGATATATCTAACTTAAATGCATAGGAATTTTACATGGACCCAAATATGATGACAAAATAAAAGAACACCTAAGTAAATTGAAATGTATACATGTTCACGAATTAGAAGGCAATTTAAGATGACAGTCTTCCCAAAACTGTATAAATGCAGTGTCAATTAAAATTCTAACAGACTTTTCTCTAGAATTTGATGATCTCACTCTAAAATTCATATAGAAATGCAAAGGACATAGTATATATTCAAAACACCCTTGAAAAAAAGAATCGAGGAAATTATTTCACTTAATACACAGACATGATAAAACTATAGTAAAAATCACGACAGCACAGTATTTGTGTCAAGGTAGACAAGTAGATCAATGGACATTTAGAGTCCAGAAAGAGAGGCACAAATATATAGTCAACTGATTTTCAAGGAAGGAGCAAAAGTTTAATAATGGAGAAAGAGTGATCTTTCAAAATATTAGGCTGGAACAATTAGATAAACATATACATAAAACAAATTCCTTGATCTATCCTCACACTATACGAAAATGCTAATGTAAAATGATTCATGTATCTAAAGGGAAAACTTAAAATTATAAAAGTTCTAGAAGAAAGCACAGGAGAAAATGTGATCCTGTATTCCTTAGGAACAAAGTTCTTAGGTAATGTAACAAAAGTATGTTCCACAAAAGAAAAAAGGAGAAATTGTACTTCATTAAAATTAGGAAATTCTGATCTTTGAAACATACTGTTAAGAGAAAGAAAAGACAAGCCACAGAATGGGATAAAATATATGCAAATCATGAATCTAATAAAGAATCTGAAGCTAGACTATCTAAAAACTTCTCAAAACTCAAATATTATTCAGCCATAAAAAAGGCTTGCAGACTATACATGCAATGACTTGAATAAACTTTGAAAATATTAATGCTAAATGAAAGGAATCAGGGGAAAAAAGTCACATATCAAATGATCCCAGAGATATAAAATGTCTAGGGTATGTAAATCTACAGAAATAGAAAGCAGATTAGTGAGTGCCAGAAGATGGGGTGAGGAGAAAATTGAGAGTGACTGATATGCAGATCCTTTATGGGATAAAGTAAATGTTCTGAAATAGATTGTGGGAATAGTTGTACAATATGGTGAATATACTAAAAACCACTAAATTACACATTTTATGTGGTGAATTTTATGTTATATGGATTATTTCTTACTACCAAAAATTGTAAAAATCAAAAACTCGATAATAATAAAACAACCCCACCAAAAAAAGAATAGACAAAAGCTTTGAACAGAGAAGGTATATGCATGGCAATAAGTACAGGAACAGTTGCTCAGCAAATTAGTAATTAGGGAAATGCAAATTAAAACCACAAAGCGACAGCACTACACACACCTGAGTGGCTAAAATTAAAAACACTTGACCTTACCAAGTGTTATCAATATAAAACAACCGGAATACTCATATACTACATGTGGGAATGTTAAATGCTACGACTGCTTTGAAAAAAAAGTTTGGTAGTTTCTCAAAAACTTAAAGGTACACCTACCATATAACCTAGTCATTCCATTCCTGGTATTTGCCCAAGTCAAATTATATATATATATATATATATATACACACACATATACACACACATACACACACATATATATATATGCCCATAAAAAGGCTTATACATGAATGTGCAGAGTAACATTACTTTTAATTATCCCAAACTGGAAACAATCCAAATGTCCCCAATGTCCAACTGCTGAAATGTGAATGAATAAAAAAATCATGGAATAGTTATAAAATACAATATTACTTAGCAATTAAAATACATAAATTATTGATGCACATAATAATGGGTAAATAGCAAAATAATTACACAAAATGAAAGAACCGGGCAAAAAAAGAGTATATACTATATGACTCCACTTACATAAAATTAGAGTAAATACAAACTCATCTATACTAAGAAGAGATCAAGTGTTGCCTGAGGATAGGGACTAGGAGAGGCAAAGTTTGGATGCAAGAGATTACAAAAGGATATGAGGAACTTTTTTTAAATTTGTTTTATTTAAATATGTTTAATTAACAGACACTGTATTGTTAGTTTCAGAGATAGAATTTAGTGACTCATCGGTTGCATACAGCACCTGTTGTTCATTACTTCACGTGCCCTCCTTAATTCCCCCATCACCCAGTTACTCCACCCTCCCCACCCCGTCCCCTCCAGCAACCCTCAGTTTGTTTCCTATAGTTAAGAGTCTCTTATGGTTTGCCTCCCTCTCTGTTTTCATCTTATTTTATTTTTCCTTCCCTTCCCCTATCTTCATCTATTTTGTTTCTTAAATTCCACATGAGTGAAATCATATGGTATTTGTTTTTCTCTGACTGACTTATTTCACTTAGCATAATACCATCTAGCTCCATCCACATCATTGCAAATGCAAGATTTCATTCTTTTTAATGGCTGAGTAATATTCCATTGTATATATATTTCACAACTTCTTTATCCATCCATCTGTTGATGGACATTTCCACTATTTCCATAGTTTGGCTATTGTGCTGCTATAAATATTTGATGCATGTACCCCTTCAAATCACTATTTGTAATCTTTCGATAAATACCTACCAGTGCAATTGCTGTGTTGTAGGGTAGTTCTATTTTTAATGTCTTGAGGAACCTCCATACTGTTTTCCAGAGTGGCTGTACCAGTTTGCATTACCACCAACAGTGTAAGAGGGTTCCCCTTTCTCTGCTTCCTCCACAACATCTACTGTTTCCTGAGTTATTAAGTTTAGCCATTCTGACTGGTGTGATGTGGTATCTCATTGTGGTTTTAATTTGCATTTCTCTGATGCCAAGAGATGTGGAGCATTTTTTCATGTGTCTGTTGGGCATTTTTATGTCATCTTTGGAGAAATATCTGTTCATGTCTTCCGCCCAGTTCTTGGATTTTTTGTTTTTTGGGTGTTGCTTTTGATAAGTTCTTTATAAATTTTGGACACTAGCCCTTTATCTGGTAAGACATTTGCAAATAACTAGTCCCATTCCATAGGTTGCCTTTTAGTTTTGTTGACTTTGTTTCCTTTGCTGTGCAAAAGCTTTTTATCTTAAGCCCCAATAGTTCATTTTTGCTTTTGTTTCCCTTGCCTTTGAAGACATGTCTAGCCAGAAGTTGCTGTGACCAAGGTCACAAAGGTTGCTGCCTAGGTTCTCCTCTAGGAAGGGCTATGAGGAACTTTTAAGAGTAAAGCCTGTGCTCATCATCCTGATCATGGTGGTAGTTTTATTGGCATACAAATGTATCAAAGTTTATCAAATTGCACTTTTTAAATATGTGCAGTTAATCATGTGTCAACTACACCTCAGGAAACTATTAAACTAAATTAATTTTTAAAACAGAACCAATAGATTGATTTGAGTCTCTAGAGATGTAATATCCTGGATGCTTGGGGCCAGAGTAGGTGCCATTTTAGTCAAGTACTATGTGCAAACCAGCATTAACAGGGTGCCAATTCTAAGATTTAGCAAAGAAAAGGGAAGCAATGTGCTAAAATAAATGAAAGACAACCCAGACACAAAATTAAACAGAATCCAAGAAAAGATGTTGCATGATTTCTGTTTAAGTACGGCCCAACTAAACTTGGTTTCTTGAGATTCTCTTATTTTGCTTGAGCTTCTTTGAGGGGTTTCTATCCCTTGAAATCAGACTATCCAAGACTGGAACAGTCATTTTCTTTTTTTCTTTCTTCTTTTTTTTTTTTTTTTAAGTTCAGAGAGAGATTTAGATTTTTTTTTTGAAGATTTTATTTATTTATTTGAGAGAGAGAGTGAAAGAACATGAGCAGGGGGAGCAGCAGAGGGAGAGGAAGAAGCAGACTCCCCACTGAGCAGAGAGCCCGATGAGGCACTCAATCCCAGGACCCTGGGATCATGACCTGAGCCCAAAGCAGACACTTAACCAACTGAGCCACCCAGGCGCCCAGGAACAGTCATTTTCTATTAAGCCATTTATTTTCAAGCCTGGAACACAATAACAAATAAAAGGTTTTCTTAGTATGGTTCCAGATAAATAAGTAGGTTACTGAACTGAGACAGGGAAGGGAAGGTGGGCAATAAAGGATGTGCTGTCAGATCAGTTACCTCTATGACCCTGGGGCTTAATGCCACTAGGTAACTCTCCATGTTAGTGCTGAAGATGTGCCTCCGAATTAGCCCACACCAGGGGCAAAAGAACGAGGGGATTCATAGACCAACTCCCATTGGTAATTGGTTGAGAAATGCTTGGGGGTGTGGAGCATTAATTTTTCTAACACTCCCTCACTATGACCTCGGGCAGAATGGTCTCTGGCTTCAGAAGATAACTCTCATGTAGTTGGAAGGAGAACTGGAGGGCTCAGCAGTGATAAGGCCCAAGGGGATAGTGTCAGGGAGCAAATGTTATCTGCTCTGCCCAAGTAGGACAAATCAGGCAAAACATCATTGCTTAAAGAATTTTGCTTGAAGAAGACGTATTTCCACCTGGAACTGCTGTATATTATACCTTCCCTAGCTCTCTCCACTGAACTAATCTGGCTCTGTATTACCAATCGGATAAGATCCAAAGTTGGTGGTGTGGTAAAACAGGTCCCTCATTAGATATACCTGACCTACTTCATCAGTCATCTTTTACATGGTTCTGCCATGTATAATACATTGAACTAACCTGCAGTTCCTCAAATATATCATAATTTTGCATAGCAATACGACTTTAAATATGCTGCTCCCAGCAACTAGAAATATCTTTCCTCTATGATGAAGTCTTACTTAGGTTTCAATATATAACATGAGTATTGCCTTCTATATGCAACTTCTTACCTGAATACTCCAAGTGTCTACTCCTGTGTGTGTCTGTGTATATTCTTGAGATAGCACTTGTATTATGATTATGGATTCGTTGCTCTATTACACCAGATCATAAACTCCGTGGAGGCAGCGATTATTGTATTCATCTTCTTAGCTCCAGTGGTTGGCATAACACTGCGCATATTGCAAATGCCTAATAACTTTTATTGAATTGTTTATGATTTCAGTAATTGGAAATAACATCAATAAATTAGTTAAATAAATGGCAATAGATTTAAAGAGTAGAATATTTTGCAGCTTTTACATGGAATCAACTAGTGTTATGAGTATGGATATGCAAAATAAACCAAAATGTATAACAAATGTGCAAACATCATGTTAAATGAGAGAAGTAAGTTATAAAATGCTGTACACATAGCTAATCCAATTTTTATAATATTTTGGTAAATATATATATGCATATATAATATGTATATTATAGGAATGTTAAAATATGAAAAACCTATACACCAAACTATTAAAAATGATAATGCCTGAAAGGTAGAGTTATGGAACATATACATTATGCTTACAACTCTGTGTTGTTTTAATTTTTTTTATAACAAGAAGATAATCAGCTTTAGAAGAAAATAGCATAAGGATAAATATACATAAAATAATATTTCATCAAATGTTTAGAAACAGTAATGTGAAGGTCCAACTCTTTTTAAATCAGACAATCTTAGAAGCTTAAGTTCCTTTTAATAGAGATTCCTTATAAATAGAAAAAGAAAGGTGACGGTAAAATCATAGTGAGAGGCCTATAAATGTCACCTGAAAGCATTTTATATATTTCAAGCTGAGATAGAGAAGATTTGGGTGGGGAGCATGAGCTGTCTTCAAATTCGTGAAAGGCTATTTTATGGAAGAGGTATTAAATATGTCCTGTTTTGCCCTTGGGTTTTACTAAGGTCAGTGTATGAAACTTGTAGACAGAAAAAATTAAATTTAGTATAAAAGGAGACCTTTTCTTTTGTCATAATTCTACAAAGATAGAAAGCTTCGGCCCCATGGCTTCCTGATTTTCACAATCCCTGAAGTTATTCAAATATAGTATGGAAACACATGTTAGAGCACTTGTGCAGAAACTCGCAGCCTCCTTAGAAGGGGGTTTAAATACCCTTTAGTCTCCCTTCCAGCACTGAGGTTATGGTATGGTGAGATCAGAAGTTTCCAAAAGAGTTTAAAATTATTAGGACATGAAAAACATTTCTATAAAAAATGATTCTTTTTTTTTAATTAAATTTGGTTCAGATTACACAGCAAAGGCAAAATGAAAAGGAAATCTGGAGACATGGTTCTGTTCCAAAGTTTCCAATAAATTCATTCATTCATAAATTCAAAATTTATTGAGTGTCAGCTATGTGTCAAGAACTTATGTGGGAAATATAAAGAAAAAAAGAAAAAAAACACAGTCCAAGTCGTTTGTATTCTGATGAGGAAAAAACTTAACTACTATAATAAAGCTCAACATGTGAATCAATAGAGGTACATACTGTTGATGGTGTTATAGAGGAAAGAAAGGACTTTGTCGAAAATTTCCAAAAAGTGTATGGGTAGAGGTATGCAGAAGCATGCAAATGTATGAAAAAACCATGTAGATTTGAAGAGGTATAAATAGTTTAATATTGCTAGAGCTGAGAGTTAAAGTAGTAGAAGATGAAACTAACCAAGTCAAAGTTGGATTGAAGAGGATTTTAAGTACCATTCTAAAAAATTGGGACTTTTCTTTGGAGACAATTGAGAGCCATAAAAAGGATTTTAACCAAAGAAATGATATCAGTTCCGCACTTTAGAAATAATTACCTGTTATCAAATTAAGGAAGAGATGGTAGAAATTTAGATAAGAAAAGGAAAGCCAATCAAGAGAATGAATATAACTGGCTTTCCAGGAGTGGCCAAGGGAATGGAGACAAATGAAAAGGAAAGAAAAGCCAGTAAGAAGAGAGAATCAACAAGATTTAGTGAGTAATTGAATGTGTTGTTGAGGGAAGTACAGATGGTCCCTAACTTAGGATTTGTCAACTTTACAATGGTGCAAAAGTGATACACATTCAGTAGAAACCGTATTTCAAATCTGGAATTTTGATCTTTTATGGGGCTAGTGATAGTCAATGTGATCCTCTCTGGTGATGATGGGCAGTAAGCTGTAGCTCCCAGGCAGTCACAAGATCATGAGGGTCAACAACCTATACACTTACAACCATTCTGTACCCATATGGCCATTCTGTTTTTCACTTTCAGTACAGTATGCAATAAATTATTTGAGATAGTCAACACTTTATAAGTTCCAAGAAATATAAAACTGACAAAAATCACAAAATGTACAGGGAAAATATAGCCTTATTTGACAGGCAGCAGACAGAACAGCAGAATCGGGTCTACAATCCTTCATATATTGGACTGCCAAGCAACAGAATATAAAATAAGAAGAATGAAAATGGTGCAACAAGTAAAACCATTTTAAAATATGATAAAAGATTAGAACTGTAGAAAATGACCAGACATATTCACAAAAGAAAGTCAAATAGGCCTTTTAGAAGTTAAGATATAATAAAATGAATTTACTTGCGAATTTCAAATAAAGTTGGCAGTTGACTGTGTATTTCTCCCTTCAGAAATCCTGTTGACAAGGTCAGTCAGCCTAGTAAGAACAGGAGAAGGAATGGTATCAAGATTTTAGAAAAATCTGAGAAAAGCTGGAAAATTGCTAGACAAGTAGTAACAGATAGAGGTGAGCCAAGAAAGCTAACTCCTAAACTGGAAATGGGAAGAGCAGAGAACTCAACTGATATCATACTACAGAATTCCCCAAAGGTTCAAAAAACCTGGCTATGCCAGTTACCCATGGAAATGGGATGTTGCTCAAAACATAGGAAAAAGAGGATTTGTTGAGATATGTTAAGAAGTTAATTAGATTCTCCAGATTTCCTTCCTTGTTCCACACAAGTGCTTTCATTTCTAAGACTGCTGAGTCATCTTATTTTGAGATATCAGAGTTGAAGGTACGGCAGTGTTTAAAAAAATAAAATCAAAACAAATATTTAAGAAATTAAGTAAAATTAAACATGCCATTGGCCAAGAGACACCCCTTTCCCGATCTCCTTCCTCATTTCGCACCCTACATCCTACACCTCTCACTTTACATGGCTCCCAGAATGCTTGCTTATAATTAGGTCTTTATCCTCCAAAGAAATCTGGGAAATTTAAAAACCTTAAATGAAAGACCTAAGATGATGATATCAGAAGTTTCACAAACAAAACCACATGACCTTCTAATGAAGCTTACAAACAATAGTTCTCAGCTTTCATCATCTTTAACCATGTGCAGACACCCAAAAATTAGCAGGCATCTTGGGAAAGCCTCTAACAAAGAGGCAGAGACAAAAGCAAACATACAGGAAGGATTACCCTGATGGAACAGAGAGGATCCAAGGAAAGAAAACTCATTAACATAATAATGAATATCCTTAAGTAAACGGGGAAGATGATAAACCTGAGAATAAGACTATGATACAATATAAAGAAATGCTCAGGAGAACAAAAGGAAGCTCTCAGTGATTAAAAATAGAGCAGAAATAAGAAACTTTATAGAAGTGCTGAAAGATGGAGTCAAAGAAATATCTGAGCAAAAAGAATATATATGTATACATATATTAGAAAACCAACCCAGGAGCTGTAATGTCTGCGTCATGGGAATTCGAAAAAGAGAGAACAGAGAAAACTGAGGGGAGGTAACCGTCAAAGAATTAACTCCAGAATATTTCCCACAACTGAAGGATATGAGTTCTGACATCGT
Organism: Potos flavus; assembly: GCA_028534135.1. Classification (NCBI taxonomy): domain Eukaryota; kingdom Metazoa; phylum Chordata; class Mammalia; order Carnivora; family Procyonidae; genus Potos; species Potos flavus. The sequence goes on along the minus strand of CM052898.1, from coordinate 87,009,977 downwards.
AAAGAGCCTTTAACAAGTAAATTCTCAACTTCATGGTAAGAAGCCAATAAATAATCACTCAACTATCCAATGATAAAGATGCATTATAATCTATTACTTGGAACTACCCAGAGAAATGCCAAAATAATCAGATAAAAATCAAAAATAATTGCTATTGATATTAGGGAAATGAGAAGAGAGAGGCCCTAGGGACTGCTATTTTCCATTGTTTGTAGAATCATTTGATTTTTAAATGCACATTTATTAAACAAAAATAAAAACTGAAAATGTAAAATAATCTTGAATGGATAGATTTAATAGCAGCTTCAACCAATACAGGTGCAAAAAAGAGCTAATTAACTAGAAAAAATATTCAGAAAGCAGCAAAGAGAGATAAAGTGATAGGAAATATGAGAGAGAGGTTAAGACACAAGGAGAACATGCATGAATAACGGCCAAGCATATGCCTAATTGGAGTCCCAGAAAAACAGAGACAATAAGGGAGAAGCAATACTTGAAGCAATAATGACTGAGGTTTTTTTAGAACTAAGGGAAGACCCCATGCTCGGCTTTAGAAATCCCAAAGTTCAGAGATAAACCAGGAGTGAGGGTGCAATGGAATTGAAAGAGATATGAATTTTCTAGGATAAGCCCTGGATCCACAATTCTGGTTATTTACCTACCCTATCAGCATTTCTTAACTAAAATATATAAACATATTTAATTCGACTTTTTAAAGAGCTGATTTGCTCTGGGCAAACTATCTCAATGTTGGTAAGTAACACACACACACACACACACACACACACACACACACACACACACACACACCTACACACAGGCCCACATCATGCAAATTATTTTGTGGACCAACATTACTGGTAAACTCAACCAGAATGATCAAACTTCTTTCTGAATATATAAATTGCTTCCTAGCTAAAGAGAAAATTTGTTTTCTCTTTTGGCAGACTCATTAGGAAATGTTGCCTGAGATACAAAGAAAAAGCAGCTTGAAACATATTTAAGTTATGTGTATATAATGCCACGGCGACTAACTGAAGAACAAAAGCATCAGGGAATCGGTCCCTTGTTTTGCTTACATAATAAAAACCAGTCTCACTCATTCAACGTATTAAATTAGCTATTTTGGCATTATGTAGACAAAAACCTTGGTTACCTAATTGCAGAGTTAATTTCCTTTTGTCTTTCCTTAGCAACCTGGTTTCTGTCTGTTTATGATCTAATCATTATTAGTTTCTTCTTGGATGACCAGGTATAATTCAGACAGTACAAGCATCATTTCAAAGTGGCTAACCCACATCCCAGTGTAATGAAATCCTTTGCCTGCGAAATTTTATATGATTTAAAAACGTAATAGGCATGGCGATTGGAATTATGTGAAAGGCACAGGCAACGAAGAAACAGATTTTTTTTTTAATGGATTCATTTCTTTGTGAGCTAATTTAAAGCAGTTCTTCAGGGGTTGGCCCATGTGAATAAAACATTGCCTTAATTGACAGCAAATGCTGCTTGTTAAAACTTCACAAACTGTGGTGCAATCCAAAACATGAGAATACTTGTCCCCATGCACTAGGATGGGGGGTGGGGATGGAAAGTGGGAAGAAGACCTGCGAATGAGCGACAAGGCTTTCTTGGAAGGAGGCTGCTAATTAAACACACTAATACTGGTCCTGGGCAATATGTTAGTTTAGCGAACACTTCCTCAGAGGACATTTTATAGACAATAAGAGCTCGCACAGTGCCTGTATTTCATGACTTTTGTATCATCAAATCTACATGGTGAAAAAACAGCTTCTTCACTTGCAGTAGAGTATTATAGTCACCTTTCTTTTGTAAATGTTCTTCCACATGGACCAGAGTATTATCTTGGATGATGTAAATATCTCCTGTGACTTTTTCAGTTGGGCATTTGGGGGATTGCCTTTCTCTTCTGTTGCTGAAAAGGGCACGCAATTTCTCCCTGGTACCTCTGTTTACTTCTTGTTCTTCAAATAAACATTTTAAGTGTAAATGGAATTAGAAAACCACCTTATTTCTTTTTGCTTCGGTGAGGTTACTCTGTGGTGCAAAAGAGTTGACTAAATTACTCTAAAGTTCAAGTTAAGAGGCACAGCACTCTGTCTGGGGAATGCCATGTGATATTCCCTGAGGAGACAGCAGTAGGCATGAGTAATGTCCATTCAATTGGAAGCTGCTGTTGAAGTAAATGGATTGTTAATGAATTTTGCTATTTATCTTTGTTTTGTTTTGGCCTCAGTCGATGCAGATAAGCAGTCAAGATGATGAGCAGTGGGTCTTTGCTGATTCTATTGAAAATCTAATTAAAGGTTCTTCTCATTTTAGATTATATTGGAATTCTAAAACATAAGGATGCTTCCATTACTTAGGACCACCATAATTCACAGCAGTGCTAGGGGAAGTGGTGTTTAATTGCTTGTCAATAGGCTGTTGTTTAATGTTATTCACCTCAAATCAAACTTGCTCAGAGACAAATGTTCATGTTTTTATTAGCTGTGCTCTGTGACACAGCATCCAAATAAAAGGAGGATTAATAAATCAAAGTGAAGGGATTTGAACCCCAACATCTCCTTTTCTGGGCATCCATGATACACAAATGCATACTTTTTTATTAACATTCTCAGAAAGTAAAATGACATTATTTGAAGGCATGAAAATAAATTATTTGCCATTATTCTGAACACACCACCATTTTTAGTGTTATTTTGCATGTGGAAAACTAGACCTCCTCTTTACACTCACCATTGTTTGGTGTCTACATTGCACCAGGAATATTCTCATTATACACACATCTTTGACACAAACTCTCCCTTTAGACAAATTATATCTAGTTTATTTTTGCATTCCCATTTAAAACTAAGTGTTAACCTAAAGCAGTTACTTCCTAATGTGTGGAGACTATGAAAGACGGAATATTGAATAGATATGTGGAAATGCCAGAGGTTTGCCCATCAGCGTTGAGAGTCAGGAGAGGCCACCGGCCAGCGTTTCCTCCTGGCTTCTGACACATCTCCCCTGAGCTCTTACTTTCCCTCTTGTTTTGTTGCTCTTTCACTTCCTCCTAATTTTTTCAGGCCACCAAGAATGTATAAGCACCTATTCTGTGCAAATTAGGGATACGCTAATTGTGCAAATTAGGGATACGCTAATTGTACTCACAGTTTCTTCCCTCAGTAAAGTTCCTGCTGGGTACGGTAAATAATGGATACACATATGAATAATTTAGAGTAAAAAGTTACAACCTAAGAGTAATTCAAATGAGGTTGCATGGCAGCCTCCGTCTTTTCAAAGACACCACTAGTTTGCCACAATTTCCTTAATCCTAAAACAGTACTGATTTTTAAGGCATATCAATTTAAGTCGTAGAATTTCAAGAGAAGATGTTATAATAAAACGTACACATTTAAAAACCACCCAACAGGGGCACCTGGGCGGCCCAGTCAGTTAAGCGTCTGCCTTCAGCTCAGGTCATGATCCCGGGGTCCTGGGATTGAGCCCCGCATCAGGCTCCCTGCTCAGCGTGGAGTCTGCTTCTCCTTCTCTTCCTGCCCCTCTCCCCCACTCGTGCTTGCTCTCTTTCTCACAAATAAACAAATAAAATTTTAAAAAATAAAAAAATTCAAAAATTTAAAAAACCACCCAACAATAGAATACACTTATGTGCAAAATTCCTTGCCACATTGTTCATCAATAGTAGCTTCTCAGTCATGACACATTCTAAGTCCAAAGATCGTTCTGATAAATTTTGCTGATCAGAGGTTCTGCAAAGCATCACAGAGATTACCAGTGCACCTGATCCTAATCTCTTCAGCACCTTTTAGTAATACCAGTATAATTGTGAAACACATCAGATAATCCTAGAGTTGCTTCTCCATTCACTATTTGGTTCAACTCTTAGTTACTTGCTTTGTTTTCATATGGCTCTTAATTATATGAGGGATAGTCCTGAGCACTCAAAAATTGGTCCCCAAAATCTTGTCTAGTTCTGAAAGTCTATGATCAATTCCAAGAGTTTTGGCAATACTATTGTCTTGAATTATACTGGATGGCAAAAGACAAGTGATCATCTGGGTTCATAGTAACTTTTCATTCCAATGCTCCCAAAGGGTGTATTTTTTTCTAAGGATATTTTAAATAACATATACAAATCCAAATTTAAAATTCAATCAGCTCTAGTGGTACTGAGGCAAATTACTCTTCTCATGTGGCAGTTTGATGAAACAGGAGTTAGATGAACAGATGCCTTTAATTCTTGGCCATGATACTATGAGCTTAGAGACGACAATGAGTTTATAATTTCTTTCTTTTTTTTTTATAATTTATTTCCCTGCCCAAAGCCATATAAGCTTCTTTTGACATCAATTATATTTTGACATCAATTGAAAGATGCTTCCCAATTTCAGAACCATTAAAATTAAAAGTAAATTGAATTTTTTAGAATTGAAAAAATATGGCCCAGAACTTGTGGTAATTTAATAAAATCACATTCCCCATTTTTATATTTGCCTGACACATTGGACACAGTTCGCATTGTTTTGATGCACACAGATTATTGCTCTGAACAACCGTGTTGCACCTCTGATTTTCTACTCTTAGCAAAAATATAGTCTCCTATATAAAATCACTAGAAATCATTATAGGAGATCCCCCAGGGCAGTGAAGGAGGCTTAGGCCCAGGTGCTTCTTGTCCATATAAATGCTGTATGTAAGTCAGAAGTATACAAAAATAGAATGGGCAATATGTCCAGTCAACTAAACTTTGTCTTGCTTCCAATAGCTTTCCAACTTAACTCAAGGTCGAAGTTTAAAGGAAGGGGAAAAATAAAAGTGAAATTAAACATGTCGAGAATGGGTACATGGAGTCTATGGATGCCAACAAATAACAACGAAATTATATTACAAGGGAAATCCAATTCAGGGGAAGACAGTAAATACAAATTCAGATCTGTTATTTTGAGGTAACAAAATGATATCCAAGGGAAGGTGTTTACATTGGTTATGTGGAAATGGGATAGGTTCTGTGGCTGAAGAAGTAGAATTTTGGCAACTATTTGGAAAAGAACAGAGTCAGTAATTGAAGCCATAAAAAGTTAGTTGCTATTAAAAACAGTCATCAAAAATTAAGTTAGAACTCGTGTTCAAACTTCGCAAATTTTGCAAAGGTAGCCATCAATTTCTCTATCACACACATTCCTTGCACATGACTAAAGTGACTAGGTCTACCCAGCACTGTGTTGGGCACCTAGGCTACAGGAAAGTGAGCTTCTAATGCCCTTGCATTGTCTTCAACACAAGTCCTAACCCACCTTGAATCCCACAATCCAGTATGCTCCCCACCCCCACAGCTTCCAACTACATGAATTCATGGCCTTGTTTTTGCCTTCAGATGATAGTTTAGATTCACCCCAATGCTCTTGTTTTCCATGGCACCTATAATTTGATTTTTTTTTCTTTTCTGTACTATGCATTCTTCCACAGCACTGGGAGAAGACCTAAACATCAAGATCAACTCTTAGGACCTTGTCTCATGGCAGCTCTCCATGGGCATATTTTAGGATAGATCCCTTTAGTAAGACCAATGGCAATTTACGTAATAGGAGACCACTATGTGCTACAAAGAATAGAATAAGAATATGCATTAAAAGCAAAGCTTAAATACAAAAGGAAAATCTCTAGGATAAAAATAAGTTGTTCTTAAAATTTCTTATATTTTCTTAATAGTTTCTAGACTATACCTCATGAATAAAGACTAAATTCTCACAACTTCGAAGGCATTAAAAAGCACCAGACTATGGAAAATCTATTCAATATATATCTACATCTATATATCTATATTTATATATCATCTGCTACCATAAAATAAAATGCATGAACTACACAAAATAATTACATATAAAGTCATGCATTTAAAAATTATATTTTATTAAATGTATATAAATACATGCACATACAGCTCAACATGGCTAAAATCATTTATATCTATTGACCCAGTATGCAAATATAAAATAACTATATGTCAACAATTATAAAAAGTATATGCTTACAGAGAAAAACCTACACAAGTCTAAATAGAAATATTAATTGCTTAGATTTGAAATTATTACAACAAAAACAAGTTTCTGTGAAAGAATTAAGTCTATTTTGAAATCTTTAATTGTAAGTAATGACCATCCCCAACAGGTTTCAAACAACACCTTTGATACTTTGACTTGAATCCTGGGCTCCTTAGTTCAAGCAAAATAAATTTCCTGCAGAGAAAATTCCCTTCACTTTTTAAATGCCTTAGATTGCATCAGGTGCTGTACAACATTAATAACCACAGATTTTAATATTATTCAAAATGACACTTGTAGAAAATGCAAATGCATGTTGAGAAAAGTTATCCAGCTTATAGTTTGGACAAGTATAAAAGAAAATAAGGTTGGCTATTTTGCTATCTCCAAATGATGTCATGGGAAAGAAAATAAATTTGAAACAAAATCAGGTTTGCACAGGCTCCGAGAAACTGATTCCTATAACTAGTATCACCCACCACAAGTGGCCAAGAGTCCAGATGGGTCGTAAAGTGAAGCTTGCTTATTCTGGGGCTGTCAGTGCCGGCCGCCAGAACACTGAAAATGCAGAGATAACTAGTCATTTGTTGGGAACCTCAGGCACATACCTGTGGTTACGGAGATAAACAGAGACACATATTTCCAAATATTATCTCATCGTTATTCAGCAGCAGGTCTGGAATCAGCTGACTACCCTTTAACTGAGTAAACCCTGAAGTGTCCTTATCAAAGGACCACAGTGCAAAATAAGGAAGCATCTCTCCTCCTTTTCTACTCTGACTGGTCTCTTGTCACTCCAAAATAGAAGGTGAAATTTTGCTGCATGTTACTCTAATAAATTAAAAACTGATTACTGAAGGTAGAAAAAAGGGGGATTTATATATATATTTATAAATATATATTTATATAAATTTAATTTTATATATTTTATATATATTTTATAATTATTTCATATATTTATATATCATCTATAATATAGACGATATATATAGAAAATTTATATAGTTTATAATTAATTAATTATTTAAATTAAATTTAAATTAATTAAATTATTTAATTTAAATATTAATTAAATTTATATTAATTAATTAAATTATATGAATTATATGTTTATATATTATATAATTATATATGTAATACATGTTATTTATATACATACATATACATACACACACACACACACACACACACACATATACACGCACAGATACATTCCTTGCAACGGGGGAACTAACTCCTTCACCCAATTCCCTCTATCAGGAAATATTCTTTTGAACACCATGCAGGGTGCAAAATGCTAGAGCCAAAGCCTCGTCTGGGTAGATAGAGGTTTGGGGTTTTCTTTTAGCCTTCATCTGCACTTTTTTTCAAATAAAAGGTATTTATAAACCATCCTCTGTAGTGATTTGGCTCAGTCATTACATTCACTTTAGACAATAGGATGGCAAAACCTATCCAAAGAAGCATCAAGTGAGGGTACCACGATGTCATCAACATGGCATTAATATGCACTCAGATGACTGGTTCAGGTTTAAAAGATCCTTTTTAAAAGACTGGGTAACCTGTCCACAAACAGAATTACTTATCATGAACTGGAACAAACACGTGTAATATAGCAAAACCACAAGGCATACAGGAACGGTCCTGGATTTCAGAGTTCTCTAGCACCTGTAGGAGCCACAAATGACAGCTTTGACACAACGGTGACCACAAATATAAACATATGTGTAAATCGCACATATGTAATCAACCACCTGAATGGTCTTCAACTTAAGCACTTAAGTCTCAGGGGGAAAGGATGTACAATAGAGCACAAAGGGAAGGAAAATTCCATCCATTTAAAAAGATGGTAAAAGACATGCATCAGAAATAGACCTATGGGAATGGATAAGTTTTAGCAGGATGAAACAACATGAGTGAAATAGCACACTTATCAGAGGGAACAACAGAAGCAAATAGGCCTATGTTAAAAAATGGCCATCCAGATGCCCGAGAGTAGAACGGCCCTCCCCAGTGTTTGAGAACTGCATGCTGAGGATTGTCCCTACTCCACATACCTAGATCTAGTAACTCTGGTCTGATTTCCCCAATACCATTGTGGGGGTAATAGTATCGGCATCACCACCATTTTACAGATGAAGAAATTAAGGCGCGAAGTGTTCCCGTAACTTGCCTCGGAGAGCACAGCTTGCAAGTACAGGAGCTCGAATTGGAACAGAGGTAGAGTGATCATCAAGCCCACATTCCTGACCATTATGCTGTATTATCTACTGAGCCAGCAGCTAAGCAGATGAAGTGTAGATGGTGGGGTCCTCGCCTGCCTCCTAGACTGAAGAATTTGTACAGGCATTTCTCCTACAGTGTGAGTTTTTGTAACATGAATTGGAAAGAACAGGATTGAATAATTAAGGAGCAAGACTGGCACGACTCCAGCAGCGGTTGGATATAATATTACCATGATTGGAAAGAAGCACCTTGCACAGTAGAAAAACGTTATCAAGTCAACAGTGTAGGAACTCACACCTGCTTGGTGTGCAGTCAATGTATGCTCAGCTGGCGTTCTTTCTTCTGGATCCTGCTGGAGGTTGTAAACAGTACTAGCACACATTTTGATCGTACAGAGTTTATTGATTCTTGTCTGATCTTATATGCTCTTCAGAATTTTTCCAGGGATGTTTCAGTTTATTTAGGAGCAGTTCTGATCAACCAGTTTATTACTTTCACTTTTCACAAAAGATTATTCTGGCCATTTTAAAGATCTTTATTACTGAAACTCCTGAAAAATATAATTTGGTTATTGCTGATCTGGTATTGTTTACTCCATCTCTCGTGTGTCACTACCCCACACACACCCCTTAAACAGTTGGTTTTATGACGCAATATTTGAAAATGTTAAGGTTTTTTTGGTAATACTACTGTCATGTAAGAGCAACAGGGATTTAACTTAAAATTCAGTATGCACTGTAGAAGCACTAACGGTTTCTGAGCGGGTGTTATATTGGGAACCATGCACTAGAAAGATTAAACGTGCTGCGTAGACGCTTTGCAATGGGGAAAAGAGAAGAAATGGAGGAAAATAAGGCTGAGTCAAAAATGCCTGTATCTGAGATCTGCCCGTCTGGGAGAAGAGCAACAGCATTAATAACTCCAACTGCTAAGATGTAACAACAAATGTGATAAAACAACATCTTAACGACCATAGTTTAGAGAAATATCCGTAATTCTGTCAAGAAATGTAGTTGTCTGTAAGAACTTCAAATATTACATTGTTTCCCCCAAGGTGCACATTCCAACCTAAGAAACTACTTATAAGCAATAATTAAAATCAGTGTCTTAATAATTCAGCTATTTCTATATGCACCTTGTTTCTTCCTGTCTTTGATGAGGTTGCATGTAATGCCATGAATAGTCAACTATGTGCAATGCCTATTACATAAAACCCTTCATGGTTAAACTAACATACTGCTGTGTTACCATGGAATTTAGTTCTTTGTAACACAGAATAAAAGCAGAATGAAAATGGCACTTAAAACCCATCTATTAGAAGTCTCTTTACTACTTCTACTGATACTAGTCTCCATAAATATATTTTTAATAATCGAAATATTTATTTTTCAATAATCAAATTTAGAATTAATCAAACAGTTAGAGATCAAATATTAATCCTGAGGTTTTCTCCCATAGGCTTAGATCTTTGAAAATTAAAAATTATTATCTAGTTATAGCAGCAACAAATCAAAGGTAAAATCTTCCATTATCAGAAGAGGGTCTTTTCCATAAGATCTAATTACTGATCTATTTTCTCACACAAAAAAAGGCTACCTAGTTATGGACAAATGTGCTTCTGATAGTTTTTCAGTGGAACTGATAAATTATGGATTAGCCTCAGCTCACCTTCTTTAGATCAACAAATGTCTAGAAATCTTCCAAATGCAATAATCAATTGGAATATGTCTGAAGAGTCTGACATTATCTCTTGACAAATTCCTTTGTTCTCTTCGGAGTTGGCATGATGTATGCAGCTTCCGTTTGTGTCTACAGCAGACATTTCCTGGGAGGTGAGAACAGATTGAAGCATTAATGCATTGTCCAAGTTTATTTTGAATTCGACATCGGAATTCTTAAATCTTAACAAAATTGTTACATTTGCTAAGGTTTACTTTATTATTTTCAAAGGCAGGAATTACCTGAATTACTCTGAGAAATCTCAGCAGAAAGTATTGAATAAAATTTTAACAAACAATTTGAATAGATAGGTGTGTGGGTAGTTTCTCCATATGAACAAAAAAATCCATTGAATAATCGAAAATTCAACACTTTCATGATCACTGAGGTCTTCTTATTTTCATGGTTCTTCCCACGCTATCTAAATTTCTATTTCTGTTGACAAAGTATATCCAGTTTATTCATTTCTTCTTCCAGCTGCCGTAAATATATTGTTTTATCCTATAGATTCATTTAGGTTCATATAAGAGATCTGTAGGATTATAGCAATATCACATACTTCTGGATCAATGAAGGTGACTCTATACCCCCAAATGAAAAAAAAAAAAAATTTGGTGTGTGGGGAGGGAGGGTAGCACACTTGTAAATATACCAAAAGATAGTCCAAGGGTGACCCTTAGCTGGAAAATATGATTCTTCCATAATAAGAAATTGGAGTAGCCGTGGGGATTTACCCACTGTAGAAAAACAGGGCTAATGTGATAAAGGGCTGTTGGAAGCAAATTGATGCTGAAGCATTTGCTCCCTATGGGACAATGCAGACTTGTCTGGTTTTCGTGGCTGCCACTGAGCCTACTTCTGGAAACAACACCTAATAAATAACCAGTCACCTGCCAGTTATGTCCCCTTGACTTAAACAAAACTTATTAACCCCTATGACAATGGTTTTCTATGTTAGATACATATTAAATACCTAGGGAGCTTCTAAAACATATGTTGGCCTGGGAGTTATACAAAAACAATTAAATCAAAATCTCAGTATGGAAGTTGGAGCACAATTTGGTATTTTGTAAGAGCTCTCTGTGGTTGAGAATCACTGCCCTAAAACATGAGGTCACATGCATCCTCTTCTCCTGGTCCTAGTCACCTCACCAAATCACAACCCTGCTCCAGTGGGTCACCTATGCAACCAAATCACCTGACGCCTGAAGCCCACATCTCAAGCTCCACCCCTACCATGGTTTTCTGCCCCCAAGACACTGGAGCTAATGATTGTGTTTTGATACATACTTGTTAAAATCAAGAATGACAAATTTAACATAGTCACAGCATAAGAGGACTGAAAACAAGTCATTCTGAAACAAAGAAAGCAAACAAATACCGAAGAGTTCATGCATAAGGTTGTACAACAGAGCAGGAAGAAGCCTTATTAAGGCAGCATACTATACAGAGCACAGAAACCAGAATCTTTCCTCAATTGTGAGCAAGGCTCACCCTAATCCAGAGATCTATCTCTAACAATCCCTGAAGAAGCTATTTAATGCAAGACTTTATAAAGACAGATATTGACAGTGACTGAATGTGTTCAGTGAAATGAGAACAGTAAGTCTGCTTCAAATAAGCACACACACACACACACAACATACACATGTGATATAATTTTGCTATTAACTCTTAGTTTCTCCTAACTAGTTGTTGAACCCCTTAACCTCATGAAAGCAAAGCAGTTGCTTCTCACGGGCCAACCCTCCTAGGTAGATTAGAAATGGCAACGTGCACTACTGCACTATTGCACTACTGGGTATTTACCCCAAAGATACAGATGTAGTGGAAAGAAGGGCCATATGTACCCCAATGTTCATAGCGGCAATGGTCACAATCGTCAGACTGTGGAAAGTGCCAAGATGCCCTTCAACAGATGGATGGACAAAGAAGATATGGTCCATATATACAATGGAATATTATGCCTCCATCAGAAAGGGTTAATACCCAACTTTTGTAACAACATGGACAGGACTGGAGGAGATTATGCTGAGTGAAATAAGTCAAGCAGAGAAAGTCAATTATCATATGGTTTCACTTACTTGTGGAGCATAAGGAATAACATGGAGGACATTAGGGGAAGGAAAGGAAAAGTAAATTGGGGGAAATTGGAGGGGGAGACAAAGCATGAGAGACTGTGGACTCTGAGAAACAAACAGAGTTCTGGAAGGGAGGGGGTGGGGGGATGGGTGAGCCTGGTGGTGGGTATTAAGGAGGGCACGTATTGCATGCAGCACTGGGTGTGGTACGTAAACAATGAATCTTGGAACACTGAAAAAATAAAAAAAATTAAAAAAAAGAAATGGCAACATGCAATATACAGCTCAGGATGATTGTTGAGGCATGCTGGAGTTCAATAGGAAGCAAATGCCCTATTCGATCATCAATGCCTGCTGTGGATGCAGGAGAGCGTATGTTAGCATACATGTAATGCGCTTGCTAACTCTCTTAGCTACATGTGGATGTCTAACACCCATGCTCCTGACTCCAACCTTCTAGATCGTCCTCCCCTATCCCATTATCTGGTTCTCCTTAATTTACTGATCCTTTTTACTGTACCCAAGAGTCCTAATAACTCCATAACATCTTACGAGGCACAGGCATTCCCTCAAATCTTATACTTTATACTAATAGCAAAAAAATTCTTAGTTTCTCCTTACTGGCAAGAGTTTAGACTTGAAGAGTCCTTAATAACTGTACTTTTTTTTTCTTTTTCTGGGTGGAGGCAGCCTGTAGAGGAGTTGAGTTCAAAGGATTTTTTATCTTTAATTTAAAAGATCTGAAGAGTTTTTTCTTTCTCTTTTCCTAATATATTCTGGAAAATGCCGTCATCAATAACATACTTTCCAGAAACAGCCTTGTTTTCTTTTTGCAAAATGCTCCCTTCCTCGCTCTCTACTTGGAGCTGACCTGCTGTGGTGGGAAGGGATTTCTATTCTGCTCTGGGTCTGTGTGAGAAAAAGTAACATCAAATTCAAGACAAAGTGAAAAACACGCCTTCACCAGAAGTCATAGACCCTGTACAGTTTTAGGTCCGAAGCAAATAAAAACTCTACTTTTAATGTTTTCATACTACTTGTACTTAGACTAAACTAAGATTATTGTGGAAATCATTCCCTAAATGCTTATAGCATGTTTATTGAGCTATTTCATAAGCAATCATTAGTTTTATATATTATCATTTTTTGTCAGTATTAGCATATTTCTCAGCCTCACATATAAAATCTATGAGATGAAAAGCTAATTAAAAATATAACACAATGGCTGAATTTCAGAAAATGTCTGTAAATTAAAAATAGAACTTAAAATGAAAAGCTAGAGCATACTATTTGGTATCTAAATATTCTGTATCCTGTTTCCTATAGGATGTTTTTTTGTCTAATGTCCTTAAACTCGTACAAACACACTGCCTCGGTAAAGAATTTCAAGTCTTCCATATTCTAGATAAAATATAGAGAAGTTTTAAATATATTTATGATGTGGAACGAAGTATATCTTAAGATGTCACAATGATGGAAATATTTTTAAAATCTGAAATTTTTAAATAAACAAAACTGTGACACAGTATTTATCAAAGAAAAAAGAATGGGTACAATTAAATAATATTAGGCAAAATAAAATAATTCATAATATAGATAGAGTACAATCTTTAAAAAATCATAAAGTAGTAGTAGGAGCATCTTTATGTCAATAAATTTGAAAAAAATAGATTAAAAGGATAATTTCCTGGTAAATTACAACTTACCAAGATAAACAGAAGAAAGGAAAAACATGAATTGACCTAGAATCATTCAAGTTCTTAAAAAATTTATTGCTTATGGATTTCTGCTTAATAAAAGGCACCATTAAAAGCATAAGAACAAGTCATAAAAAACAGGAATGAAAAGGCAAGTCACAGAATGGAAGACATTTTTATAAATATAACCATCAAGGCCACAAACTAAGAACATGTGTGTGTATATATATATAGGATATGTATATATGCATGTGTGTGTATGTGTGTGTAGTTATATATGCCTATAATTTTTTAGGAAAAAAAACTGATAGAAAATGGACAAAATATGTGAACAAATATTTCACAAGAGAAGAAATTCAAAATAATTCAACTTCACTCATGATAAGGGAAATGCAAATTAAAACTTCAATGAAATAGCACTACACATTCACCGAGAAATTTAAAAGACTGGTGATAGGAAGTAACGACAAAGATGTGAAGCAACTGAACTCCTGTACTGTTGCTGGGATTACAAACTGGTTCAATTGCTACAGAAAACTGGCAGCATCCACTAAAGTTGCCCTATGCATTCCCTTTGACTCAGAAATTCTGCTCCTGAGCATATGCCCAGTGGAAGTGTGTGTGTGTATGCTTATAAAAATACTAAAAGAAATTTCATAGAACAAATATTAGAATCATCCAAATATCTATTAACGATAAGATGGATGAATAAATTATACTATATCCACACGAGAGAATACTACACAATAATGAGAATAAATGAACTCTATCGTTCATGCAGTAAAATTGGATGAATTTTATAAATGTAATATTGAGCACAAGAAACCAAACACAAAAGAATACATAGTACATGATTCTACCTGCCCAAAGTTTTTAAAATTCATCTATGGTGTTTTAAAGAAAATTTTTGTTCAACTTTGAGAATGCACACACAAGTGTGTCTAAATCACCCTGGGCTCTAGAATTTTGTACAACCCATTCTGGGCTTGTTTGAGTCCTGGGTTCCAGGGAGTAGTAACGTGAAACATGATGGTGGCCACCGGCAAAGGAGTTTCCAGTCCATCTTCCGAGCCACCCAGAAATCGGAACTTAAAAAGTTGCCTAATTCTGAATACTTTTTCCTTTTTATATCTGTATCAAG